>OU015499.1:16649654-17093337 GCA_907164885.2 Dolomedes plantarius
CAAAATCGTTAATTAACCACCTTATTGTGAGCTTGAAATTGCATTGTGATATGTGTATATGAATCAGGGGAGATCACATTCCCTGTTAATGCCCAAAAATCAGAAATTGTTTCTGAATTATTAATTTTTCTAAAATCTCATTGTCATACTTTAATTTTGAATGTTTCATCGTATGCATTTATATTCCCTCTTTCAGTTTATGTTTGTTTTTATGTGTTATAATGCTGTCTATCATCCCAAAAAATTTAATTCAATTATACAAAATATTTTTTGAGAAATCAGCGGATTTTTTTTTGCAAGTAAAGATAATTTTGGGCACAAATGTATATATATATATATATATATATATTAATTTCCATAGATCGATAGATACGCATGGTATGAATAAGATTTTTATTTTGTTATTTTGTGTAGCTAAGGATTTAATCATTACAGAAAGCTTTCACCTTTACCATCCTGATGAAATCCACTAAAAGAATTTATTTGCTGGCATATTCAGCCAATATCTTTCTGGGAACCAAAGATATTCATGTTCCCAGAATTTGTCAACTTATAAACACTGTAGAAATGAGTATATTGAGAAGTATTCAATTTTGTTAAACTCGTAACTACAAGGTTCTGCCTCAGTACACATGTTTACATGCTTTTTAGACAACTTTGGAATTTTGACACTTTCCAAAGGTTAATTTCATTGACTCTCTTTCACTACATATATGAATTACTAGCTGAATACCCGTGCTTCACTACGGAGTACATTCAAATTAAATACAATGGTAAATGTATGCAGTTAATGCCAAAAAATAAATAAAAAATATATTTATAAAAAAATCGTAAGATATTTTAATACACAAAATAATGTAGAAGAAAACATTGAAGTTAAATCTAAAAGAACATACTAAAGAATATAGTACAGTTTGAATAACATTTCTTTTACTGTATTTTAATATTTTTTTGGATAATGTCCAATCGTCTGCTGCATTAGAAAGAAAAAAAAATTGTCAATTTATTTCATTGTTATGCACGTGATGCAAAATTAGTTTAAAGTATCACAAAAAGAAAAGAAACTATGTGATCAGCATTTAATAAATTAAATTCTAAAAATTAATCTTTAAAAATTCATCAAAAATCAGAAAATGGAGGTAAAGATTCGAAAAAGATTTAATTTTAAAGGAATTTTTATGATCTTTCTTGTGATGTAAATCGTATAACCCTCAGATTATTATTTTAAATGCAAACTTTAAAGAATGTTACAAAAACAGCTTAAAAGTTTAATTTTTAAAAATCTAAGAAGAATTTTTTTTAAATCTTTCTTAGTGCACTCCTACACTATAAGAATCACCGTGCAAAATTTCAACGCTTTAGGTCCAGTGGTTTGGTCTGTGCATAATCTGTTCATCAGTCAGTTACGGAACTTTTTTTATATATACAGATTAGCCACTAGGTGAACATAACAGAAGCTTTTATTTTATAGAAACTGGCCTCTAATACCTTGCACTGCAGTCAAATTTCTGAATTTTATTTTTTTAATTGTCATGATAATTGTTTTTAACAATTATTTTTCATTTATTTTTTTTAACTTACAGCACTGAAAGCTACTGGTTCCAATTTTTAACATTTTTTGCTATCTGAACTGCATTTTGTAACTCAGGAACTTGTAAACACATATTTATTTATTTATTTATTACAAATGCCCAGAAGATTGGCTATGTCGCCATTTGTTCTCAGATACAGGGTGATACTGCTGGCCATTCATTTAAGGGGGCACCGTAAAGGTGTAGACAGATATAAGTTTTCACATTTCCTTTTTGATTTTTCCAAATAAGCTGTAATTAGAGGGATATTATTGTAATATATCTTCAGAAACAGGGATTCGGTTTTATATTTACTCAAGCAGTGATACAGGAATGGATAAAAATATCTTTCTCATATGCTTGTCTAATCCTAATGGTTTATGAATAATTTGTATGTAACCCTTTTGTGACGGGTGTTGCAATCATGTGCTTTCCACTGAGGATGGAGGGGTT
Source organism: Dolomedes plantarius (assembly GCA_907164885.2). Lineage (NCBI taxonomy): Eukaryota > Metazoa > Arthropoda > Arachnida > Araneae > Dolomedidae > Dolomedes > Dolomedes plantarius. The sequence goes on from OU015499.1 coordinate 16,651,679, forward strand.
TCCCATGAGCGTTCCCTCCAGGACGTTTGCCTTTTAGCACTAAGCCTAATTTTACAAATAATTCCAAAATAGTAACATTTTTGAACAAATCTATATATTTAAGCTATATATGGGTTACATACACATTCATTTATAATTTCTCTATTAACAAATTTTTGTTTTACAGATTAAAATATTTTTTTTACAGTATTTACTTAACTATCAGTGTAAATCAGAAATCTCACAGCATCAGGATCTGATTGCACCTCAAAACTAAACAAGGAACCCATTTGTCCAATGCTACATTCCCACACCAAAAGAAAAACAAAATTACTTGCAAATAAAGAACCCACTCTCTCCATTTGTTTACATAAAACTATGCCTGCCTGTGAGCCTTAGTCATGATTATTTCAAAAACAAGGTCACAACTAGTAGTATGTGTATTCCAAGTTTCATGAACATAGGATGCTATCTAGAGCCCCAAAAGTAACTAATAAAACATTCTGACCTGCTGTGCACATATGCATCACCCGTCTAGTAAGCGTGTTCTATAGCAATGCATGGGTGGGACACCCAGCTGTGAGAGACGTTCGTAGGGAATGCATATATGACCCGCTCGTCCTGAAAGGGTTAATCTACTGGACTTACTTCAAGATTTAAAGTGTTGTAATTAAGACTAATATTTTCACTTTGTTCCTCTTTTTTGTTCAAGAGAATCTTCCTTCTCTATTTTCCTTTATTTGTTATATAACATTAGCATAACTTTCCATAATTTTTATATTCAAAGGTAAAAGTATGTTAAGAAATTTAACTCAGCATATTTGAGTAAATTAACATTTTAAAAATTTAAGAAAAAATACATAGTATATAAAAACTCCCTTTAAAAAAAGTCTAAATGGAATTTTTCTTTTTTGTCATAGATTGCAACAAAAGTTTACGTAACTAGCCCAGGGACTCCCAAGCATTGAGAGAGACGGATATTACATGGTAAACATATATTGAGATAGAATGCCAAAGTTTTAGATTTTTACACATTATACATATAACAACTAGTATATTGAAGGCAGTAGATGAATTTTAAAAATTCAACTACAGGCGTCAAAGCATATGGCTCTGTCACACTGAAAATATTGATTTGTTTCGGTTCATGATCCCAATCAACCAAATCATATTGAAAATCAATATTCTCAGTGTGACAGAGCAAAAATGATCACATGTCACAAAGCACGAAAACAGAGTAACATTTCCTCAGCATAGAGCTAGGCTTAGTCTAAATTTTGCCAGAAATGTAAACTGGAATGCATTAAAATTAAAGGACATTAACATATGCTAATACGGGAGGATATATCAATTAGAAAGAGTACTTTATTGTCTAAGAGAAAAAAGAAATAGCATAAAAGGAAACTCGTAAATTTTTGTCTACCTACACACATGTATATACACCATAACACATTTTTAAAAAATAGATTAAAGAACAGAAAATACTCTTACTTGGATCAACAGCATATTGATCAAAGTTTGTGACACCATGCTCTTTCAATAACAGCTCATCAATATAAAAATTCCCAGTTGACCTGCCAAGAAAGATTGCATAAGCTGCATCAGCCATAATATCAGGTTTTCTGCAGTTCTGTGTGATATCTTTGCCACCAAGCATTTCCATAGCTGCAGTTGCGATGGCTGACAAAAGAAAATTCTGATTGTACTGAAATTCAGCAATGAATTACAGAGTAAATTAAAATATGCATAGATTTTTAAGGCAAGTTTATAATTTCCTTCAGACATCAAAATTTTTGTAGAATTTTAATCCTAAACATTTAAATGATAACATTCAGAGGTCATAATTACATACATTTATAATTTAAAGTTGCTGCTTTTTAAAATTACATTATTTAAAACTGATTCAGAATAGAATTTTTGAATTTGAAAAAAAAAAACTTGTTTATATTCACATTTCAGCTGCAACTATTTTATCATATTCATCAACAAGACATGTTACATTTAAAATGTCTATCAGGTCAAGATTTTCTAGCAAAATACACACATACACACAGCTTTCATGTAACTAACTATATCACAAAAAAATTTAATAAAATAAACTACATTTTCATATTTGAACATAACTTCTTTTAAAAAGATCACAAAACTATCAATATTTATCGTAAGTTGGCAAAAATTATCAACATATAAAAACAAAACTCACTTTAGCAATTTAAAATACAAACCTCTCTGCAAAAACTCATACAATCCATGACCCATTTCTCCAAGACATCAATCTCAAATCAAAAGAAATGGAATCACAGATGGCCTTTTGTACCCACATATTCATCATTAAAATCTGAATTGCATTTAACTTACTCTCTTCAAACCAGCAATTCTTCCTCTTGCATGATGCTCATGCATTCCAACACCCCCAAATAAAATCATCACTCATTTCTTTTTATGCATTTCATCCTTGGACAACGAATATTTAACCTTATTAGCAATTAAACCTACTACCATGCACCACTGTAACATACATTTTTCCCTTTCACTCTAAATCACAATAAAAACCTAAATAATACCTTTCAGTCATGAAGCTGATCACCCAATAACAGTTAACACAACAAACATTCCAACATAATGAAAAAAATAAATAGGAATTCCGTTTTTGCCGTTTAAAAATATGATGTTTTAAAAATAAAAAACAGCAATCAAGAACCAAGGTAGAAATATCTCACAATTCCATTGATCCAAGTTACCAAAAAATGCGATTGCCAGAACAAAATCGTTATCGAACAACGAAATTGCCAAATTTAATGTGCACCCGATAGTTCACTTTAGCCAGAAGTTTCACTTATTCTATTTTATGGCAAACGTAGATAATTTGTTACCTTAAACTATTTTTTTAACTTCATTTTTTGATAATTTTTCAATGAAAGTATACTTCTGCTTGTTGAAATTTATAATCTAATTTTTTTTTATATATATTTGAAAAAATAGTTCTGTTTTGTTAAAGTTCTATTTTCCTGCTTTGGAAATTTATATACTCTCATTATTTTAAAATTTGAAAAAATAATTTTGCTTCTTTAAATTCCATGTTTCCTGCTGTTGAAATTTATATTCTGTCATTACTTTAAAATAAGAAAAATTGTATTGTTTCTCTAAATTTCCAGTTTCTTACTGCAATGGAATTGCCATCTTGATTACGTTTTCCATCTCCAAATTGGCAAGGGTAGACGTATTATTCAAATCAGGAGCAATACATGGCTAACTTAAAAGCATATAACAAATATGACCCACTTTTGGCACTTTATCGTCATTTTGGCAAAATATATAAAAAATAACGCCAAAACAGTGAAGTTGCTGCGGACCATGTATTGGGAATGAGCCAGAAAAACAATAATTAAATATAAAAATTTTTATCTAACAAACATATTTTATGCAACTGAAATGGGTGGGTTAATTTTACATGCTGTAAAATAAATTTTAATACATGACAAATAAACTGATACATGATAATGTACTAAAACAAACATGAAATAATGATGATAAAAGCTAATTTTGAGAACTAATCCATGCATAGCAAATATATTTAGAATAGAAGTTTAAAATTTATGCAGCATCAATGGATACACGTCTCAGCTGAAAAGGTTATATCATTCTTTATTAATAATGTTCTGTTCTCCTCGGTTCGATAGGATTGAATAAATTATCTTAAGAAAGTGCACACAAAATAAAATTTATTATTCTGTAAATTTTTCAGGTGCATATACAAATTCAAACAGAAAAACATGTAACAACTGTCTTCTATACAGCAGAAAACTCTAAAAACACAAGTTAGTATAACAGAGTCTTCAATACAATACATGCCTAACGCACTTTCAATACATTCAATTCTCAGCAGAAAAGAACACTGAGTTCCAGTGCCAATGTCAGGTATATTTATAGGCTTCCAAAGCGCCCTCTATCGGTCAACCAGCTAGATAATTACAGAACCTAGATAATTCTAGAAAGGTCCAGAAGGTTAGTGACCATTTGGCGCCATATTGCCAAATTTGGCGAAATATCACCAAATTTGGCGACCAAAATAAGTAACCAAATCCATCACCAGTCTAACGATAACTCTCATATTTGGCAAGATTACTATAGACTTGTACAATTCGTAACAATAATTGTAATGCATCTAACAAGAATACCTACCATTGATAAGACTAAGTTTTGTATGCTTATGTAATTTAAGAAAATTATTAAAATCATTGGGTGCTTTTTGGTTAACATGGTGCCACTTGGCATGAAACAAAAACTGTGCCACATCACCAAATGTGGTAGCCAATTTGGCATAAAATGTAAATATTAGATCAAAAAAATAAAGATACGAAAAAATTAATAAAATAATAAATATAAAAGTAACAAACAGATAAGAAAAATACAAAATGGATGTTACCACATGAATTTCATCATTTAAAACTTATTTTATACTTATTTTAAATTTATTTTTCTTATTTTATTAATTTTTTCATATCTTTATTCTTTTGAGGTAATGTTTACGTTTTGTGCCAAACGAGTTAACACCTTTGGCAAGATGGTGTACAATTACAAGTTGAGCCCTGTTAACCGAGAAATACCAATAATTGTAATGGCAAGCTTTTATACCTATGAAAGTAATCCATTTAAAAAGTACTATCAAATAACTATGAGTATTTTTATCAAACTGAAGGATAAGACTCCTAACTAGTATCATAATTTTTAATTCATACAAAAACAAAAATATATATAAATGCATAGTCATTTATACCTTCAAGTGACAAATTAGCTAAACAAAATATGACAGTTCACTAATTTTGTTCAACATAATTTAGGGGTAAACAAAATCTAATGTTTATATAATAAAGACATATACAAACAGCTCTTTAGATGTAGCAAATTAAAATCAAAAACAAATCTAAAACAAAGACATCAAAAACAAAGTAGAAAGAGAAAAATGGGATATAAAAAATAATAAAAACATACCAGTTTTGGGCCACAAAGCATTTACTACAATGTTATCACCTTTGAACTCTTCTGCCATACCAAGAACGCACATTGACATCCCATATTTAGCCATTGTATACGCTGAAATTAAAAAAATGTAATTCTTAACAATATAGAAAACTCATAATTAATACTATATCCACTAAAATAAAGTGCTAAAATATTTATACTCAGAAGTGATTTTTGGAACACTAGCAAATAACTGCTCTTTGATTTGAAATACTTCCTGTATTATCTGTTTTAGTTTTCAACTATAATAAAATTGAGGGAAAATTAGTGTTTCCATTTAGCTTATATGATTCACTGAAGTAATATTTACATAACATTACACACCAAGTATCTTGTTAGAATTAAATCAAAATTTTGCCTGATAAGAAGATTTTATATCACAATTTAACTAATTACTTAAATACCAAATAAGTAGTTTTTCTTATGAAGGCAAAGTTCATGTACTTTAAGAAATACCGTCGATTCCGGTTAATCGGACCATTTTGGCCCAAATAACCAGCTGGTCCGATTACACGAACATGCATAATATTAGACTTATGGAATAGGATTTGTTTTGGTTCTTTAGGATTCGGTCCGAATAAGCAGCTGGTCCGATTAACCGGTTTCAACTGAAATAACAAAAGTGGTTTGCATTACATTTTGAAAAACATTTTTTTTCTTAGTTTAATATGGTCAAGTTATAGTTAAATCTGCATATGCAATTAAATTACAACCTATGTGTTCAGTGGCTAGGTCTTGTAAAGGAACTCAAATTAAGAGTAAATTAGCTTTTAAAGGGTCTTACAGAGAATTCTGATTTTAAGCCTCTCTTATTTTTGAGATAGAATAATAAAAGACAAATATATAAAATAGATAAAAACATACAAAAAGAAAACAAAACTTTAACATCATTCAAAATATAAAATTTTTGGGAAAAATTAAACAAGAAACTAAACAATAGCAATATCTTTATTCAGATATTTATAGTGAAGCATTTAATTAAAAACAAATCTTGAACATAGAACTCAAGTTAAAAAAAAAAAAAAATTTCATGACTTTTATACAAAGCTTAATTTTAAATAGGTATAAGATTATTTCCCAATGTTAGAAACTGTTAGTTTTATTATTTTTATCCTGAACTACATCACTTTGGTCTTGAGGCTGTATCTGTGCCCCTGTTGTACCTACCCACACAGTTCCTACCTACCCACACAGTTCACATTCATTACCATGTTTTTATTAACTTGCTTTTTTGTTTGTTTGTGTGTTTGTCCAGTACAAATCTTGCAATCAATTTTTAACTAACTTCCCGACTAGCTAGACATTTGAAACTTTTAGAATAGCTCAGAACACGATGACAATGCATTCTTTTAATAAATTTAGCCATCTTTAAGCAGATTTGAATTCATTTTCAGTTAATTTTGTTGTTTGAAATTCTTATAATTGCTCTCTTTATTACGCATTTGATCATTTTCTTTCAAGTTGATGGGATAATATATCAAAAAATTTTTAAAAAAGTATTTATTAATACATAGAATTGTCAAGTTTATATGATTGAACAGAAAATTTAAAAAGTGGTATATAAAAAGTTCTTTTTATCTTGTAATTATTTATTAATTTTTCCTATAAAAACAGTATGTAAGTATTTTTTATTTTAAAGTACATTTATCATTTTTAAAATGCTAATCGATGTCTCAGTCTTTATTATCATATGTCAAAGAAATTATTATAAAACAAATGCTTTCTAGCAACCTACATACATCAAATATATACACTTGTGCATTATAAACTAAAATTAAAAACCTGATACATTTGGAACTTTCTGGGTTTTGGAATGCTCAAATAAATTAATAACTATAAATTAATAGTAATTAGCTGATTAGACACTTGTTGTCTCCTAGTTGTGACAACGTAATAAGAACTTACTCTTTAACGGTGTTTACCTTAAAAAAAAACTAATAATACAACTTATCAACACCAAACCATTTTTATTTTTCAACTCAACTGGATTCTAAAGAAAACATTGTACAAAACTGTTACAACAATTACAAAGTAACATTTAAAATTATAAAAATATTTGAGTTAATTTTAAATTAATTATTTACATTTTATGCCGTTACACACTGTTATACATGCAATCTTATTTCAACAAAAAATAATTTTAAAAAGTTTAAACTTACCAACATGGCTTTTAAACCAACGAGGTTCCATAAGTAATGGAGGACTAATATTAAGAATGTGCGCATTTGAAGACTTTTTCAAATGTGGTATACAATACTTTGACCTGAAAAGAGCCAAAAGGCAGTTGAATAAAATATTTTAATATACAGTTTATTCTTATCAGAACTATCCAAAACTGATTAATTTACTTCATAAAATTATATCTCACTGCAATATCTGAAAATAGAATCTCTTATACACATGACATATTAAGCACATCTGGTTGAACTAAAATTATTTTTTCAGAATTTAAAAACATAACATATACTGAAGCTCCAATATAGGATGACTGTACTATAAATAAATGTTTCTCATATTTCAATAATTTCATTATGATTATGATGTATGAAACATTAGACAGTTCATAAAAATCATAAAATGGTGACTTTTTACTTCTCAAACACATATCTACCCTTACTTTCATGAAGAAAATGGAAACAAAAATTTATGTCTTGTTCTATTTATTTGAATTATAAGAAGTAAATGAGACTTTTTAAAATTTTAACAATTATGATAATTTTTCATTAAATGAAATTCATATCAGTTTTAATCACAAAGAAAGTATGAACACCAACTTACATGAAAAAAATTTCTAAATTGTTAAAAAAGTAAGATAACTGTCAAATGCTGCTAAATTAGGTCTAAAATACATGAAACAATACTAAATGTACTGTACAGGCCAAGCAAATTAACTTAAAAATATTAATGTATTTTAACATTTTGAAGACATCCCCACAACTCTTTATATGGCAATATTTCTTTTCTGTCCCAGTAATACTGTTGTAAAGAGATCTAGCAAAAACAACTTAGCAATCTGTAATGCAACTGAGTTTATACATGACCAGATAAAGTAAAATTTAAATAACTTCTAACTTATTTCAGCTTGAATGAAGCAAAATCTTATATATAAAGCAGAAACGGGAAATGGGTCGTGTGTGTATGGGATAGAAGTGTGTAAGATAAAGATAGAAAGTCATTCATTTTCAAGGAATGTGTTCTCAATCCATTTCATGCATTAAAACTTATCCCAAGCTACCTGTTCAAACTCAAATATACTTACATACTGAAGGGCATGTTCACTTAGCTAGAAACACATGCGTTTAGCCTTGACGCAATGATTTATATAACTGAAGTGACAGTGAAACATAGCAGACGATTTAGTTTTGAGAAAGAATTACAATCATGAAATACATGTATATTCTAATTAAGAAAGTCTGGAAGTGGCATTGAAACATAGCAGACGATTTAGTTTTGAGAAAGAATTCCGAGCTTGAAATATTTGTATACACTTTTTCTATAATAATTATCAGATTTGCTGTTTTAATATTGAATGTGTTCTCACTCCATTCAAACATTATTGACTAGCTGTAAATTAATGCTTTAAAACGCCCAAAAAGAAGAGAGCAACTTTTAATCCTACAGAAGTAAGGGCAAAATGTCAAAGATTGCTGAGAAATGAGCAATATGATGAAAAAAATCAGAAGAGTGCGAAGCCAACAGAATTTGAAATGCAGTTAGACAAACAGAAGAATCTGAAGAAACACATTCCCAAGTGCATGAAGCCAAATGAATTCAAATTGCAGTTAGATGCACACAAGAATCTGAAGAAAAACATTCCCTAGAGCTCAAAGGCAACAGAATTCAAATTGCAGTGATCCGAAGCAGTGAGACTTAACGCATGGAACATACAATCATCTTCAAGCTTCAACGTCGAGAGGAGAGGAAAGCAATGAACAATGACAGCACCAAAACAGAAACTGAATCCCGAGCGAAGCCGGGTAATAAATCTAGTATATTAATAAAGCACATACCCTCTCTACCTGTATTCAAAAGGTTTTATAATACAGGATAACATACTACTCTATCCAATTTCAATCCAATATAAACATTTGCTGAATCTAAGATACATATTGGAAAAAATAAAATTTTCCCCATTACTTAAGTCTGTAAAAATTAACAATCTAACTTTATGAAGAGTATATGTGTATAAAGCTTAGCATTCTAAGGGGAGAAAATTAAATTTTTTTCAGTATATTGAAGGGAAAAACTTAAAGCTATCTTAATATGAATTGTCTAAATGTAGAAATTCAGATTGAAAACATGATATCCTCAGAAAATGGACAGTTTTAAAAAGTATCCAAATGATAGGTGAATTAATGGTAATTTGCAAATCACATCTTTGAAAAGGTAATTTGCAATGAAATAATTGATTTACAGCAAAAAAATTCATCATGTACTTTAGGGATAATTAGTTAATATCCAAACATACCCTTAAATTTATTTTAAAATTTCAAACACAATTACGATAACTGATCATATCTAAATTTAAATAGCATTCCAAGAGAAATCATAGATTAAACAGATAAATCTTGATTTCATACATAAAATTTCACAACACATCACATTACTCCAAAGCATCAAAACACTCCTAAGTAGTTGAAGTTCTACTTAAATTAATTTATTTAAAACAACATTCACTTGACTGAAAACAACTAGAAGATAAAATTTAACTTGAAAACTTACACCAAAAATGTTCCTCTTGCATTAACACCATTCATCAAATCATAACGCTTCATAGCAGTTTCTACAGTTGATGTAAGGCTGATTGCACTGGCGTTATTTACTAAAATATCTATACCACCAAATTTATCAACAGCTGATTTAACAGCATCTTGAACTTCTTGTTCATTTCTAACATCAACTATACAAGGTAAACATTTGCCTCCAACCTTTTCAACTAGAGAAAAAAAATCAAAACTATTGAACCATCTTTTAAAAATACTTTGAGAAATAAAGGCACTTACTCCTTACATATATTTCTATGATTCTGAATATAATAAAAAATAATTATCAACAAAGGCAAAAAAAGTCAACACTCTTTAGAATTTTTAGGGAATTTAATTCTAAAGTCATAGAATTTATTAAACTAAATGTTCAAAACAAAACAAAACAACAAAAAAAAAAGTAAAGTAAAGTAAATTAACTCTTGAAGTCTATACAAATAAGTTGTAAACACTTATGTAATGAGCTTCGAAAAAACAGTTTCTGCATGTTTGTGCATAAACTTACATTAAAACTATATGCAAAACACAGACATATAAATCAAACACACACACACATATATATATATATATATATATATATATATATATTAGAATGCATACAAATTTTTAATTCCAATGGGTGAAACAAAACTGAAAAAATAATTCAATTGCTATATCTGTTCTACTTAATGTCAGAGTATATATACACAGGCTGTTCATACATTTTTTAGACGATGTATATTGTATTCACAAAACTAAATTACACAAAATTCTTGTGTTTTAAATGTTCTATTTGACATCCCTTATTCTGAACTACTTTCCGACACCGCAATTTCCAGGATAATAATGCCTTTTGAAGTGTCAGAAGAGGTATTCTATCCCATTCCTCCTAAACAGCTTTCCAGAGTCCTGTAAGGGTTTTGGGACAACGTTCGGATAATGCAGATTTTAAAAGTCCGAAAGCACAAAAATCCATAGGTGATACATCGGGAGATTTAGTAGGGATATCAGTGAAGGGTATGGCCTTGATACCAGTTTTTTGTTCCATTTCTTTTAGGAAATTTACAGTGGATTTTGATGTGTGACTGCTAGCTTTGTCCTGATGGAGTCTCACAGATTGATGGCACTGTGGGTAAAGCGATGGTATTTCATTCAGAAAAATTGGCAATAAAATATGTTCCTGATAGTATTTGGAGTTAATATTGACATTTTTTTCCACTCTCTTTATTTTTAACTTGCCATTATAAGAAAAACCAGCAACAATCATGAATCCCTTAGAAAAACTTTCTTTCGATTCTTTGAACCATGTACTTAAATTTTTTTCTCCCCTTTTATGATAATAAATGGCTCTTTTTTTGTTGCAATCATTTAAATACACCCATGATTCATCTATTGTGACAATTGTTTTTCATTTTTATTTGGATAAGTGTTTCTCATATAGAATTCTGCAGCGTGTCCTGCGTTCAGCGATATGATTTGGAAGAAGACGATGCACATTGCATTTTTTCACTTTCTTAAGATTTAAATCAACGTTTATCATTTTGTTTACAGTGGACACCGAGCATTTTAATGATTTTGCAACTGTCCTTTGACTAGAGGGATTTTCATTTAACATTAAACAACGTACCTTTGCAATAGTCGAAGATGTCCGTTTTTTCCTTGGATACTTGTTTGGAATTTTTGTCCCACTTAAGGCTCCAATTTGACGTTTTTTTCCTTTCCTGTTGACGATATTACCTATCGACGCTTTAGATATCACAAAACCATGACTCTCACATCGTTTTTGGATAACGGAGTACGCATATTTCTCTTCGGAAAGAGCATAAATGTAGCCTTCGAACCACTGCTTTGTTAAAAATGCCATTTTGAATAAAAACAAAACTTTCAAGCCGCAGACGATAATTTTGACTTTCAAAAACATAGTACAATTGCAATTATTTCTTTTGCAGCAAAGGATTTTTTATTACCGCTTACCAAAATCGTCTAAAAAATGTGCGAAAAGCCTCTGTATATATATATATATATATATATACAGTGGAATCTCGATCTATCATTTTTCGAGGGACCGACTGAAATGAACGATAAATGCAGGAAAACGATAGATGCGGAAACATAACAAAGCAATATGATCATTGGGACTGGATAAAATGATCGACACATACGGAAAAATGATGGATCCAAAAACGATCGATTGAGATTCCACTGTATATATATATATATATACAGCTCAGATTCAAAATATTAGAATAATTGAGAAAAAGTAATAAGAAAAACTTAGTATCAAAAATAAATAAATGGAAAATAAGTAAATGCAATTAAATTTCTTATAAATTAAATCTGGAATGTTTAGATAAGATTTTAACATTTACAAAATATAAAATACAATAAATTAGGTATACAACAGCTTTCTGAAACACATCAAAATATTACCTAATGAATATGAAGGAAATCGTAGTTAATATTTTGTAGCATCCCCTTTAGCTTTAATAACAGCGTACAATCGATCTTGCATACTATATACTAAGTGTTTACAAACATTTCTATCAATATTAGCTCTAATAGACTTTATATGTGTCACTAACTCAGTTTTACTTGAAGGAGGATTTTCTTGGAGTTTTTTCTTCATTATACCCCATAAGTTTTCGATGGGTTTAATGTCTGGAGAGTTTGGTGGCCAAGGAAGTATCTTAATTTTACGTTGGTGGAACCAATTCTTAGTTGACACCGAGGTATGCTGTGATGCTAAATCTTGTTGAAAGATGAAATCATCTTCAAATAAATCTTCTGATGATGGAATCCTGTAATATTCCAAAATTTCTTGATATATGAGAGTTAACCTTTTCGTAGACGATGCATAACTTTCCAGGTCCTTCTGCGCTCATGCCACCCCAAACCATGACACTAGCAGCAAATTTTACCGAACGTTTAAGGCATTCTTTATCCAATGCTTCTTGCTTCATTCTCCTAACTCGAATACCTTGATTACCATATGAAACACAAAACATACTTTCATCACTAAATAATATTTTTTCCCAATCTTCTTCGCTCCATAAACATCTTGATTTACACCAATTCAATCTTATACGCTTTTGTTTTGCAGTCATGAGAGGTTTTGTTTTCGGTACACGAGATTCAAACTTAAATTTATGGAGACGTCTTAATGTTGTTGATTTAGAAACTTCAACTCCTCCTTCTTTCCATTTTCGGTGCAAAAATCGCAAACTTTTAGAACGGTTTTTCTTAACTATACGCTTCAGTTTCCTGTAATCTCTAGCAGATGTTTTTGGTTTCCGGCCGCCATTTTGGCGATTATTTTGAAATTTTCCATTTTTTTTATATTGCGTTAGTATTTTACTAACGCTTGATTGTGAACAATGTAAATAATTCACTATATATCATTGATTTTTACCGTGCCGATACAAATCAACCATACGAAGTTTAATAGATTCGGGAATATCACTCACAAGACCCATTTTAAGGCGAAAAAGCAAACAAACTGCAAAAAGAATACTGATTTTAAATAAAATCGTCTGAATTTAATCAATGATGCCACCAGTTATGAATTGGGGATAATTAAAGGAGAATTAATGTGAAATATTCTAATATTTTGAACCATTTGAATAAATATTCTAATATTTTGACTTTTCAATGTAATTTTTTTTCAATTAATCTTTTCAAAAATGATATTAATTTTAAGATAATAAATAAGTTTAATCAACAATAAGTTCTTAATAAAAATATCGTTTGCATATTTGCATTAAAAGACATTAAATTACCAAACGATATTTTCAATTTGTAAAAAAATGTAATTATTCTAATATTTTGAACATGAGCTGTATATATATATATATATATATATATATATATATATGTCATACTTTCAGCAGCAGCAGTATATATTGTCCCAGGAAGTTTCGGATGTGGTTCAGCAGTTTTAGCTGCAATGACTATATTTGCTCCATCACTAGCTGCTTTCAAAGCAATAGCTTTTCCTATTCCTCTGCTAGCACCAGTCACGAAGAGAGTTTTTCCAGCAAGTTTCCTATAAAGAATTCAAGTATTTAAGAATTCAATATGTTTAAAAAAAATGTCTGCATGAAAAATCAGTAATTTAAGAAATTACAATTTAAATAAAAAAAGTCAGAGCTAAAATACATCCAATTACATATTAAAATATCAGTAACATTATGATGCTCATTGGTATCCCTTATTTCTATAGTATCAAAAATGAACAACAGTATATAATAATTCATGTTACATCAATAATTTATGCATACAATTTTCGAACACGCAAGTTAAATATTATAATATTACACATGCAGATCTGAGAGGCCTCATTGTCAAGGTTTTCTAAAGTTATGATAATGTCAGTTAAGAAAAAAAAAAAATATTCTATTAGGTTTCAAAAACACATTAATCAAGCACACAGTAAGACAGAGGCGGCTCCAGTCCACATTTTTTTTTTTTTTTTTTGGGGGGGGGGGGGCAACATTGACTCTTAGGATCATATATATATGTATTTATATATATGTATGTATGTATATATATATGTATATATATATATACTAGCTGAATACCAGTGCGTCGCTACGGAGTACATTCAACTTAAATACAACAGTCAATGTATGCAATTAATGCCAAAAGAAAACAAACAAAAAAAAAAAAAATATTTATAAAAAAAATTGTAACGGATATTTTTATAGACAAAATAATGTAGAAGAAAATATTGAAAATAAATCTAATAGAACAAACTAAAGAATATAGTACAGTTTGAAGAACATTTCTTTTACTAAATTTTAATGTTTTTTTTTATAATGTCCAATCGTCTGCTACATTAGAAAGAAGAAAATTTTGTCAATTTATTTCGGTGTTATGCACGTGACGCATAATAAATTAGAATATCACAAAAAGAAAAAATACCACGTGATCAGCATTTAATAAATTAAATCCAAAAAATTTATCTTTAAAAATCCACCAAAAATCAGAAAACGGAGGTAAAGATTCAAAAAAGATTTCATTTTAAAGGAATTTTTATGATCTTTCTTGTGATATAAATTTTATAACCCTCAAATTATTATTTTAAATTCAAACTTGAAAAAAGCTGCAAAAAAAGCTTAAAAATTTAATTAAAAAAATCTAAGAATTTTCCAAAATCTTTCTTAGTGCACTATAAGAAGAATCGCCATGCAAAATATCAGCCCTTTAGGTCCAGTGGTTTGGTCTGTGCTTTATATGTTAGTCAGCCAATCAGTGAGTCAGTTACGGAACTGTTTTATATATATATATATATATATATGAAATAAACATTGTCTCATTTTAAATTTAAACTCATTTAGTATTAGGTCTATGATTATATAATTTTAGGCTATGAAAAAAAATACGCCAGGCTTTTCTGGGGGGGGGGGCAATTGCCTCGACTGCCCCCCCCCTCTTGGAGCCGCCAATGCAGTAAGAACACAAAAGACATTCAGTTAAACATTTTCACTATATACATACAAAAACCATTAGAACATTACTCTTTTTCCCTTTATAACAATGCCAGAAAACTTCAATATAAAATTTATGGGGCTTATTTTGCACTAAAATCTAGCAGGTAACAGTAGGTAACAGTCATCATGCTAAAAATTATAAGGAAAAACTCCTAAAAATGAAAATATCCCCAATGAACTTGGTTAAAAAGATTTTAGTTTTAACTTTTAGATAAAGAGTTAACATTTGATCTGGGAAAAAAAAAAGACAATTTTAATAAAGGAAATGAAATTTTTGATAAAACAACCAATTATACAGCAAATGTAAGCTTAGATTTAAAATTTGGATTTTTGTTTTTTCTTTAATAGTACTTTTTGGTTAACAGGGCGCCACTTGGTATGAAATGTAAATGTTGGTGCAAAATCTAACTACAGATAAGAAATTTTTTGGATTTGATAAAATAACAACTGTTTTGTTAAATCCAAAATAAAAATTTTAAAAACAATGATAATACGGCAATATTTTTAGCAAATTTCTATTTCATAAATTTTATAATTTTCTGAAGTTAAATAATATGAAAATACACCAGAACTGAAAGGAAAAGGGTTAGAAAAAAGAGATAATGATCAACGCCCCACTCGAACCTGAATGTAAAACATTTACTACTACTGATATGTTACAGTAAAAGACTTTTAAAAGGCTAGCGACAGGACAATTTAAAACAGCTTAAAATGTTTCATCATAAATCCCTTTATAATTGGAAATCCCACCAAAATGTAACAAACCACACATATCATCTTCATTTCTGATAATTCAATATCACAATAGCTGTACGATCTGAGCACAGATTAAAATATCAACAGCGACTCAACCGAAATAAGTGCAAAGTACAAGAAAGGTTTCAAAATGTTTCAAAACAACTATAAAAATAAATATTCTTCTGCAACATACACCAAAAATATTTTAAGAGTACGATTTTCAGTATGATCTATCTGAGGCGTAAATGCATTTTGATATTTCTTTTAACTAACACTGATAAGCTAAAAAATAAAATTGCTCTCGAACAGATTAAAATTATGCAATATAGTGAAATATATTGATGCAAAATATTAAATATGTCTAAAATTAAATTCTTGTATGAAATACTATTAATGACATAACAGAAAATTTACCCTGTGTTAATCATACTGAGTTATTAAAATATATCCTGCAGGTATTAACACTGTCAATTTCCTCTTACTAACTCATAAGTGGATACCGTAAACAGATATCCACAGTGGTGTTGCCAAAGATTCTGAAAAGTTCTATCATAAAAGTTTAAATTATTTAAACCACTCGAAAGATCTGTGACATCCAGTTATATAACCTATTTTATCATTAGCAGGAAAATCAGAGTTCTTTCAGCCATCGAATTCTATAAATAATACCCCTCATACTGTTTCGAAGTTGTACCATGGTCACACCGAAAGTAGCCGTACCGACAGGGCACATTCAGTGGCGTAGCGAGCATACTGGCGCCCAGAGCATAATAACTTTTTCACGCCGCCCCCCCCCTCGAAAATTTCCGGAAAATCTTGTTTGTCTTTGGGATCATTTGGCGCCCCTCAGCGAGTGGTGCCCGGGGCATGATAGTCCCCCTTGTCCCCCCCCCACCCCCACCCCATCTCTATGCCACTGGGCACATTTAGAAAAGCACTAAGGGCCCATACGCCATCGGAATGCGGCGCCATTTTCTGTTTTTGGAGACCAGAACTAACTGTTCCCGTGTTAACATCCATAGAGGAAAATTTCGACGATTTTTTGCTTCAAAGCCAATATTTTTAAACTCGTGAAACCTCTTGAAATGTATACCGAAGAACGTCAACTTAATAGGGCAATCTCTCGCAGCATGTCACACATCTCAACTCTTGCAGATTTTACTTCTTGTTTGGCGAGGAGTGGCAAATCATTGCATAATTTAACATGGCGCTCAATGAGCATTCTTACAGATTGTTGAATAAAATGCTCTCAGATTACGCAAAGTCTTTAGATACGGTATCTAAACAAAGGTATATCACTAAATTAAACATTCAGGTACAGCCCGGAAAGGTTTATTCAGTATGTGACCCGTATTTATTGACAGAGGAAGACTGGAGTTACTATACAAGACGCTGGCCTGAAGTAACTTATCCTGATATATATACATATCTCAACATAATAATAATCATTCTCAACGAAAGAATGATTATATTCTCTTAAACCTTGCGAAATATTGAAAAAAAAGTGTTAAAATACCTGTTACATGCAACTAATATGAGGAATTTTATAAATAAACTTAAATTATTTAACTCAAAATGAAGGTATCGTCCAAAAACACATGCAAACGCATAGGAACTGCTTCTGTTTTCTGCCACCCGATAATGACGTCATCTATAGCAGAACGAAAACTGACGTACCCAGTGACGTTGCGACTTTTCGCCTTATTTTAAAAATACAATTAACCTTGTTCCAAACGTAATATTTGAAGAAAATTGAAAGGTTTCTTTGGAAATCGGCTGTTTTACGCTTTGTGCGCAAACATTTGGCACAAAGTTGGCTGCTTGTCGCCAAGTGCGAATGCTTTTATACATCTCAAATTTATCTCTGTTTTGGCGATCTATATATCGCTAGGCAATGAACTGGCGGAAGCTGTAATTTTCATGGGTTATTTATGTTTCTGGATTAGAATTCTCCCGTCGCGATTATCGAAAGTATTTCATTTTTATAAAGTATTTATTATTTTTTTATGCAACGTGTATCTAGAAGTATTATCGTACAACCAAAGTATTTGTTTCAAAAGTATTTTATATTTCCACAAAAACTAAATACAATTTATCTTAAAACTAGTTTACGTTCAGTACAAAACTGAATTGGTTACCTCACTCTTTATTTAAATAAGCTCTGTTTTGCTGTTGACTGCAGTCATCAGAATTAGTAGAAGCATCGCAACTAATTTTTCCATTTCCCATTGAATGTTTTGCTGTAAAGAAAAAAGTGGGCTGAACTGTATCAATATTTCTTTACTATATTCTGAGAATTCTGTGTTGTGTATAAAATTAACTTTTTAAGTTTTATATTGATAATTAATGATCCAATTTTCAAAAGTTTGAATTGACTTCCATCTGATATCTAAAAAGTCAAGAACTTCATCAAAATGCTTTAAATTTTCTAAACAGTTCTGAATTTTTAACATACTGCAATTACCTTTGAAAATCTATGTTTATAAAAAATAATTTTCAGTCAATGTCATATTTCTGACGACTACATGAATAAAATATATTTTTAAATTAACCATTAAATTTATATTATTTGAAACTTTATATTGTTTAAAACTTTTATTATTTACAATTTTAATCTTTGGTATTAACAGATTATTTGCTATCATTTTATTTCTCTCAAATTCCATCTCACTTATTTCAGACCTTCAAAATAAATTTGTAAAAATTAAAATTTATTTTTCTGTGATCAGTAGTAAATTTTATACTTAATCCTGTGTATTAGTACATATATTGTAAGACAGTCTAAAATAATGTTTTGTGTATAAAATTCACTTTTTTTGTTTTGTTTTCATAATTAATTTATAAATATATTGTAATTCTTTGTAGACAAAAGTAACTGAGTGAGTCATGGGTGAAATTTTATCATTAACAATTTATAACCTCATCTAACTACCACAGGAAATAGTATCTAGGGGTAAAAACTGAATAAGTTACTTCTGTATAAAGAATGTGTTTTATTGATAAAATATCCCACATGAAATTATCCAGTATTAAACTGAAGAAATACTACAACTTTGCAATTATAGAATTTTCATGACAGCAAAGGAAAAAATAATATAAACAATACATTTATATCTTGATAGTTAGATTTCAAGAATCCTGTGGATTATCTCAATATATATATACATTTTTAATTCATCAGCCAGCAAGACTTAACACTTAAAAACAGATATAATTCAATCTATTTCAAAAGTGTAACACCAGCTAGCTAGGTACGAGAGACAAATTACATAAGCTGTTAATAAAAACAAACAATTTCGTTTTATGCAATAAAGCATTTTAATTTTTTTTAATTATGACCTATAGTATATAAATGTCACATTTCGCACTAAATTAAACGATGATTATTTATTAATTTCGAAAACCTTCAGGAAAGTTCTTCAAAAGTTATCGTCAGTGGGAGAATTTAAAATGCTTCAAATCAAAAAAGTCAAATTTATAAATACAGTTGGCTCTCCGTTTAACGACTTTTAAGGGACAGTGAAAAATCGTCCTTAAGTAAAGATCGTCCTTAAACAGAATTTGTGAAAAAATAACATTTTTCTTCACTCTTTACAGGCTTAGGACTGTCAATACATTTCTTAATATACTGGCGTGTTTAAAAAAGTTATTTTTATTATCATTATTATTTTATTCATAATTTATTTTAAATTACATTGAAAAAAGAGTACAAGCAATACAATAAATTAGGTTTTAAAAAGGTCAAAAAGTGTTGGTTGCTTCATTTTTTGCCTTGTTTTTGCTATTCCCTTTTCCAGATTTTCTAGAATGTTAAATGTGTCATTTTCCATTTTCGATGTAATATAGCGTCGTAGAACATCTAGAGCAGAAGTTGTATCTGTATAAGACGATGGCATTGTCTCGTTTTCCGTGTCTTGAACTTCGCCTTCTTCGTCTGACACTGTGTTTTCGTTTACTATATCTTCATAAATTTGTTCTACATTTGTGTAATCTGTTGTTAAAACAGATTCATTACAATCTTGAATTGAAACATTCTCATCTTCAACAAGACTTCTCCATTCTTCAGGGGTAATGTCATCTTCGTTGATTTCTACATCTGTACTTTGCAGTTCCACTACAAGTTCTTTGTGAATTCCAGCAAGGCGAAAGCAGTTTTTTATTGTGGATGAAGAAACTTCTTTCCGTGCTGATGTTATCATGTGCATTGCTTCCAAGATCGTAAATTTTCTAATTTTCATACTGTCAGCCGCATTGTTTATTAATGGATGCTCTTGATTCATGAAATCATTGCAGGACTGCCTTATCGAACTCTTTTGATCGGCCACATTAAAATTTCCGCCGTTTGGATTTGGATCCCAAACCAAATTTTTGTGCTGCTTCAAGAATTTTCTCTTTGATTGCTATAATGCCTTTTGAGAGTAGACTCGGGTAGCTGAAATTGTCTTGCGAATTGGACTTTTGTTATTCCAACACTTTCTTCCCAGTCTTCGATATTCTCACCTTTTCAAGTAGCGCAAGATGCTTTCGCTTTGATACAATTTTGCTCTGCTCACCTCGTATTCATACCGTAATGAGCTCCTACACAACCATGAATTCTCTAAACATGAACACCTTCTTCCCTGAAGGAGGGAGAGAGGGCTGCTATCGGACAGTTAGTAAGTCACATGACAACAGAGGGAAGTGACAATAGAGTGATTCAGCTCCCGCACTAAGAGCTCCTTGAAAGAATATTCGATCTTCCAAGATCCCCCTCCCCGTTTTTCCCACTGCAACAAGTTTATGATTGCAACATTGTAAACATCAAGGAAATTCTGGGTGTGTTATAGAAACCAAACTTGTTTTTCCCCACAGAAGGTTTCCCTCCTGCAGATAAAATTTGAAGAAAAAGTTTATCATGTAAAACAAATCGTCGTTAAACAGAAACAACGTCATCTTTAAATAGAATTTTTTTACGTCGGAGGGGCCGGGACTGGGAAATATCGTCTTTAAATAGAGATCGTCGTTAAGTAGAGCGTCGTTAAACAGAGAGCCAACCAACTGTATCTCTAAATACTTACTGGTCTCTAGCAGAGCATGTTGAGTTTTTAAAAATGCAAACCAAGATTTGAGAAAAAAGAATCAGCAACAAAATTGAACACAATATGGTAAGTTTTAATTTTTCATTGATGCATGAACACAAGATTATATTAATTCAGACAAGTCGTAATAGAACGTCTGTAATTGAGAAGGCTTAAGAGTATCTCAATCCTCTGGTTTGATTAAGTTGTAATTTTCGCACAAAAAAAGTACCAATATTTTACGTAGACACACAGCTCGTCACTCTCACAAGAAAACTAACTTTTCTAACAATCCCTCAATGATTTGGCATCTTTTTCGTACAGTTTTGATATACAAGGTTACCATACAAGGGTTAGCATAATATTCTATTTGAATACGGATATCGCCCTCTTGGCAGATTTTGGCATAGCAGCATTCGAAACTGAATAATATTTATTGTTTTTCTCGTTAAAAACGGCATTTCCCGTCGTAATCTTTTCAAAAATCATAGATCTTCAATATTTAAAGGTTTACATAGTAGGAATTTCGCCAAGTATAAATAGATTTCGAATAAAAGTCTCCGCAAAATAGTGGCCATGTTAATCTCCATAGGGTTTCTTAGTTTTGCTCTCCAAAGGTTTCCAAGAAGGCCGCCTCACTCCGATGGCGTATTCACATAGAATCCATCAGCTCCAGCGTTCCTCGTATTGACATATTTTAAACCAATCACAGACCTTACAATTTCGTGGCTGATTGTTTGGAAGTTTCTAAATTGGTTAAATATATTTGAATGCAAGTAACGCTTACGCTAACGGATTCTATGTGAACATGCCCGTACTCATTGAAATACACGCTTAGACACCCCCCCCCCCCCAAAAGAAAGAAAAAAAAAAAAAAAAAAAAAAAAAAAAAAAAAAAAAAACGACGCACCAAGAAGGAGTTATCCGAATGGGACGAAAATCGGTAGATGTGATGTACATGTACAGAAAAACAAATGATTACAATCTGAGAAAAATTGACTGATTTATTCAAGAGAAAGAGCTTCACAAAGTTAAAAAGTTAATAACACGTTGGTCCACCTCTGGACCTCTGGCCCTTATGCAAGCAGCTACTCGGCTTGGCATTGATTGATAGAGGTGGCTGAAGTCCGATATCATGCCAAATTCTGTCCAATTGGTGCGTTAGATCGTCAAAATCCCAAACTCGTTGGAGGGCCCTGCCCATAATGCTCCAAACGCGCTCAATGGGGGAGAGATCCGGCGACCTTGCTGGCCAATATAGCGTTGGGCAATCCCGAAGACAAGAAGTAGAAACTCTCACCGTGTGAGGGCGAGCATTATTGTAGTGATATGTTAAATAATATAGCAGCATATTAACCTAGATTCAAGCTTTAATCAACTAGAAAACCTCGAGGTGAAAAAGCTAAATTGTTACATCAATGTAAACAACACAGAAGTGTTGCCAAATGTAATAACAAAAACAAGTGTTGCCACAGGAGATAAAATACATTATACTACATTCACCCCTCACCAGAAAAAGTTAATAAGTCACATAGTTATGAAGATATACTGGTGGTCATCTCTGTCGACCAGATAGGGAATTGTTCAGGGTAGGTGGATTTATAGAATTCACATTAGGGAGATCAGGACTGTTGATCTCTGGCATGGTGGTATCTTGATCACTGTCTAGGGAAACCTTGACATCCTCTAGAGGATCTGAAGGATCAGTATAGGGAAGATGGATGGGTTGCGTGTCGAGCTTGGCTGCAGAGTCACCTTTGGGTGCCAAATGTCGAACAGAGACACTTGACTCACGTCCATCAGGAAGCTTAACAAATGCATAGTCTGGATTAACCTCAATTAGTTCAACTTCTAGCACAGAAGGATCATATTTAGTATGCCGCAATGATTTTTCATTAAAACAGGACCTGGCTGGGTTAACCATGTAGGCAAGGATCGACTATTAGAGGGTCTCCTAGGGTGAGTGAACATACGCTCATGAGGAGTAGCGTTGGTGGCAGTGCACAGTAATGATCTAATTGAGTGGAGAGCTAGCTGAAGAACCACTTCCCAATCTTCTGTCCTTGCACTTTTTGTCTTCAAGGCTAAAAGTAATGTCTTCCATATAATCCCATTATATCTTTCGACTTGTCAATTGCCTTGTGGATTATAAGCAGTGGTTCTACTAGTAGCAACCCCTAAGGAAGTGAGGAAAGATTTCAGTTCATGTGACATAAATGAAGCACCTCTATCGGAATGTATATAGGCTGGTGTCCCAAAGAGGGAGAATACATTAGTCAATACTTTTACTATGGTTGCAGCAGAAATATCTGACAAGAAAATGCAAAAGGGTATCTTGGGAATTCGTCTACTATAGTCAGAAAGAAACGATTCTTAGATGAGGTAGGTAGGGGCCCCTTGAAGTCTAAGTTAAGCCTCTCAAATGGTGAAGTTGCCTTTATTAACTGCCCCTCATTCCTATGGAAACGAGGTTTCAGCTCATTACAGACAGGGCATGAATTAGTCATTCTTTTGATGTCATCTAATGTGAATGGCAAGTTTTTAGCTTTAATCCAGTGGTGCATACGTGTTATACCAGAGTGACATAAGCTATTGTGCAACTCTTTGAGGTTTGTTTCTGTTCCTGGATAGATATTTGTTGTAATTATTGACATTGTGTCTGCAGTAGTGTTCCGATTACCTGGACGATAAATTATATCAAATTTGAAGTTAGCTAATTCCAGTCGCCATCTCATGATCTTTTCGTTTTTTATTTTGCTTGAGTGATACTTATCAAACATGAAAGCCACAGATCTCTGGTCGGCGAGGACTTCAAAATGTCTTCCTATCAGGTAGTGACTCCAATTTCTTATGGATTCCACAATGGCATAAGCCTCTTTCTCGACAGAAGAGTGCCTTTGCTCAGCTGAATTGAGTGTTCTCGAAAAGAAGGCTATGGGACGTTCTCCTTGACTGAGAGTTGCTACAATGGCAAATTCCGAAACATCAGTTTCAACTCTAAATGGGATGTTGATTTTAATTGCAGACAAAGAAGCTTCTGCAACATCTTCCTTGATTGACTTGAATGTTCTCACAGCTTCTTCAGAGAGTGGGAATGCTTTTGTCACAAGAGGGCGAATTTTTTCTGAGAATCTTGGAATCTAGCGGTAGTAATGTGCAAACATACCAAGAGTTCTTTGTAAGGTTGCCATGTCATTTGGGATAGGTAAATTCATAAGTGGTGCTAGCCTGTCCGGATCAGGTTTAATAATTATATTTTCAATAAGATATCCTAGTATTCTGACACATTTTGTTGAGTATTGACATTTATCTGGGTTTAGTGTGAGGTTATATCTTTTAACAGCATTCAAGAATTTCTGCAAATTTTGATCATACTCGTGTTGGTCCCTACCACAAACTGTTACATCATCTAAGTATGGAAAAACGCCTTTGAGTTTTTCTTCCTTGATAATATTATCAATATTTCTCTGGAAAGCTGGGACACCGTTAGTAACGCCAAAAGGGATTCGTCGGAATTGGTAGAGTTTTCCTGCAGCTTCAAAGTCTGTATATTGCCTGTCCGACTCTAAGATAGGTACTTGGTGGTAGGCGCTCTTGAGGTCAATGGTGCTAAACACTTTGAATTGGGATATGTTATGTATCATCTCTTCAATCTTTGGGAGTGGGTAGGCATCCAGCATTGTAAATTTATTAATAGTTTGGGAGTAATCAACTACCATTCTAGGCTTGTGATTTTCTCCTTTGACTATAAAAACCTGTGCCCGCCATGGTGAGTTACTAGGTTCAATCACCCCTTCCTTGAGCAATTTCTCCACTTCAGCAGCAATGAATATCTTATCTGCTTCCGTCTGCCGTCTGGATTTTGTGACGACTGGTTTGCAATCTGGTGTGAGATTGGCGAATAAAGATGCGGCTGGAACTCTGGCAGTGGCCAATGAGCAGATTTTAAGAGGCAGTTTGTCACCACGGAATTCGATTTCTACTGAAGAGTGGCTCTTCAGAAGGTCATGTCCTATCAGGAAATCCGCACACAGATTCTTCATGATTAATACCTCAATATTGTGGTATATACGAGTCTGCATCTTTAGAGTTAGTGAGCCACATCCCGTAACATCTGATCTTAAGGATGAGTTGACCATAGTTATTTTCCCAAAGTATGGTTTTACATTTATTCTACATTTTTTTACGAAATTTTCGTTCAAAAAGTTGAGAGAACTACCTGTGTCAATTAATGCATTTAGTTCCACATCATTCACTAACACTTTGGTTATGGATTTCTGGAGGCATTGAGGAGTTGTTGAGGCAGAAGCCAAAAGCAGTGTAGAAGCTGTAGCATTAGTGGAAGAGCGAGTAGGTCGAGATTTACAAACTCGTTGATAATGCCCTTTCTTTCCACATCCTCTACAAATAACATCTTCGGCAGGGCAAGAGTTCCTTGCGTGGCGTTCGTTACCGCAGAAAAAGTACTTTTCTGAGCGTGCTAAGGCAGTTGAAGTCGATGGGGTCTCCTCCAAGCCACCATCTCTATGTTCAACAGCGGAAACTGGAATAGAATTCGTCGTATTTGAATATGATGCGGAGTGTAACTCGGCTAGCTCCAGTGACCAAGCCTGGTCAAAAGCCTTCTCTAATGTAATGGTGGTATTCTCCAAAAGTCTTTCACGGATACGCGAGCTCATAAGACCTCATATAAAGGCATCCCTTATGTATCCGTCTTTGTATATGTCTGCAGTTACAGCTTTGAATTCACAGTCTTTACTCATTTGTTTCAATATCTGGAGGTATTCGTTCATAGATTCTCCCGTTTGTTGAGCTCTAGACGCTAAGAAGTGTCTTGCAAAAATTTCGTTTCGTTTTGTAACGTATAGTGAATCGAGTACTTCGATAGCGTTGGAGTAGTTTTCAGAGTCACTTATGTAGCGAAAAACATTAGCAGAGATATAATTACACAATAATTGTAGCTTACCATCTTCTGTAATTCTGGTAACATGGCCAAGAAAATTATTGAAAGTCCTTTTCCAATGTTTCCACTTCGATTCGGCACCCGTGCACGTGGGATCAGTATCAAATCTTTCGGGTTTCAGAAGTTGTTCCATTTTGCAGAATCGAGCGATGTGGGAATGCGAAAAATTTAGTTGATTAAATTGTAGTGATATGTTAAATAATATAGCAGCATATTAACCTAGATTCAGGCTTTAATCAACTAGAAAACCACGAGGTGAAAAAGCTACATTGCATCAATGTAAACAACACAGAAGTGTTGCCAAATGTAATAACAAAAACAAGTGTTGCCACAGGAGATAAAATACATTATACTACAATTATCACCCTGAAATGTAAGCCCAGGATGTTGTGATATGAAGGGCAACGTAATAGAATATCGTCGACGTACCGCTGTACTGTAAGGGCCTGTTCACATAGGAGTCCGTTGCGGAGCGTTAAAATATTGAAATATATTTAACCAATGACAAACCTCTAAACGATTAGCAATGAAATTTTTAACGCCTATGACTGGTTTAGTTTCGTCTCAACGTCATTTTCCCCTTAACGCTATGCAACGGACTCCTATGTGAACAGGCCTTAAGGGTGCTGCGGATGACAACCAAAGGGATCCTGCTATGAAATGAAATGACACCCCAGACTATCATTCCTGGTTGCCGGCCCGTATGGTGGAAGACAGTCAGGTTGGTATCCCCCCACTATCCGGGGAGTCTCCAGACACGTATTCGCTGGTCATCGGGGCCCAATTCGAAGCAGGACTCGTCACTGAAGACAATTCTACTCCAGTCAGTGACATTCCAGGTCGAATGTGCCCGACACCAATGCAAACGGGCTTGTCGGTGGTCAATGGTAGTCGGCGCAAAGGGCACCGTGAGCTCAGCCCCCTTTCTCTGAGCCGCCTATGAATGGTCCTTGCGGTCACTGAAGGCCTTAGTTGCTATGTTGAGCCCTGTGTGGTGCATTGGACATTGGACATTGGAACTATCCCTTAGACATTTTTATACGGCTTAGTAATTATATTCTTGTGTCATAAAACACAGGCTTAAAGAAAAAAAATAATATTTCATGCAAATGAATGAATAAGTAAATAATTTGTATTGTCCTCCTAGCTGTAAAAGTTTGTATTTCTACCTTATAAAGCTTATTTTGAACGAATAGAAAGTTTATTTCATAGACCTAAAAATATTTATGTGGAATAGTTCGTGTAACACTTTGTGGTATATCTTAAAGTCATCAATATCACTACAATTACATTATATCAATAATTATATATCTCTATATGTGTATGAGTTGGTATGTTTGATTAGAGTGGAGCCACCGGAGTACGCCATCGGAGTGCGAGGCCATTTTCGGCTTTGGAGACCAGAACTAATCGCTCCCATGTTAACGTCCATAGAGGAAAATTTCGAGGATTTTTTACTGCAAAGCCAATATAATTTAACTCGTAAAACCTATTGAAATGTATACCGAAGAACGTCAACTTAATTTTTAAAATACTTTTAACCGTGTCCCAAACGCAATATTTAAAGGAAATTGAAAGGTTTCTTTGGAAATCGGCTGTTTTACGCTTTGTGCGCAAACATTTGGCACAGAGTTGGCTGATTTTCGCCAAGTGAGAATTTTTTTGTACATTTCAGATTAATCTCTGGTTTGGAGATAAATATCTCACCAGGGCAATAGCTATAGCATTTAATAAATACTTTTGGAATAGAATGAGAAAATATAAAATGTATCTTTAACAATTTATTGCGAGCATTACTGCCTCGGGCGCCAGTTATGCTCGCTACGCCACTAACGGGTGCACCCCCAAACGGCTTTAGAGTTTCAGGGACAGGATCAGTTGAGGATTGGGAGAGCCGGAGGTTGCACGAAGAGCGAAAAAGGCTAAACGTTGCGACGGCCCCCTGTGAATATTCTCTGCGAGCTAGAAATACTCTTAGCGTGTAGGCTAGAGTATCTTAGAGCTTCTGCTACGGGCAAATGTAGTAAAGCGCTTTAAATAAGAAAAAGACCACTTGAACCACGATTGTTATTACAGATGATGTAGCATCAGATGTCTTTAGCCAGACGTTGTGCTTGATACTAAGGTATAGAAAGTGTTTGCAGACATCGTAATGTGTGGACTGGGCGGAAATTCCAGAGCGACGAGTGGACCCCAAACGGCCTCGATGGAGGATGATAAGTCGAGAATTGGGAGAGCCGGACGTTGCACATTGGGCGAGTCAGGCTAAACGTTGCGATGGCCCCCAGTGAAGATTCGCAGTCAGCTAGAAATACTCGTAGCGAGTAGACTGAAAGTATTAACATAAAGTTCCATAGCATTAAAATGTGGGCCACCGCCGACTCACCCTTCGGAATGTGTAGAGGACCTTTCCGATAAGCTATGTGTGCAAGCCTGTGTTTGCACATATAGTTAGTTACACCACCACCCTCCTGTTTGCGACCCGTTGCGTGCCGCGGACAATGAGTCAGGTGAGGGGAGGATTTTGTTGATCTCTGTATCGGGGTGGATTTTGAGAATAGAGCAAAGGTCTCGGGGCAGCAAACAGATAAAGATGAAGATAGGGTCCAAGTGCCCAGTCTAGAGAAGGAAAGAGACGGTAATAGTAAGTAAGAGTTAAATGGCTACACTTTTGGAGTAAAAATTCAGCAAATGGAGTAAAAATTCAGCAAATACTACTAAAAAAAGTGTAGCCATTTAACTTTTGGAGTAAAAATTCAGCAAATGAAGTAAAAATTCAGCAAATACTACTAAAAAAAGTGTAGCCATTTAACTTTTGGAGTAAAAATTCAGCAAATGGAGTAAAAATTCAGCAAATACTACTAAAAAAAGTGTAGCCATTTAACTTTTGGAGTAAAAATTCAGCAAATGGAGTAAAAATTCAGCAAATACTACTAAAAAAAGTGTAGCCATTTAACTTTTGGAGTAAAAATTCAGCAAATGGAGTAAAAATTCAGCAAATACTACTAAAAAAAGTGTAGCCATTTAACTCTTACTTACTATTAAGATATTAAAAGGCAATTATTAATATTTTACTATTATATTCCTCAAACATCTTGGTATACACAGTTGAGTATTTCAGAAATAGGAGATACTACAGTGACAGAATCAAAAGAACGGACTCTAGATAAACCTATATACAACTGTCTATGACTAAACACTGGATTTGATAGGTCAAAACATATTTTGTCAAAAGTTTGTCCTCTTGTATACATTTAGAAAAATCGATGGAACAAAAGAATAAATTATCTCGGGAATAAATTAAAATTATTCACGTGTAAAATACAGCAATTAAATTGTACCAAGTTACGTGCTATCGTCAAACCACTACACACACGCGATCGGCCGCTAATGTTTACATCTGGTAGTTGCAGCCGTTGCCATTCGGAGTGTAGAAATATTGCCGATTTTTGTGCCGCATACCTACGCGTTTTATATAAGGCGAAAAGTCGCAACGTCACTGACTATGTCGGTTTTCATCTGCTATAGATGACGTCATTATCGGGTGGCAGAAAACAGAAGCCGTTCCTATGCGTTTGCATGTGTTTTTGGACGATAACTTCATTTTGAGTTAAATAATTTAAGTTCATTTATAAAATTCCTCATATTAGTTGTATGTAACAGGTATTTTAACACTTTTTTTTAATATTTCGCAAGGTTTAAGAGAATATAATCATTCTTTCGTCGAGAATGATTATTATTATGTTGAGATATGTATAGATATCAGGATAAGTTACTTCAGGCCAGCGTCTTGTATCGTAACTCCAGTCTTCCTCTGTCAATAAATGCGGGTCACATACTGAATAAACCTTTCCGGGCTGTACCTAAATGTTTAATTTAGTGATATACCTTTGTTTAGATACCGTATCTAAAGACTTAGCGTAATCTGAGAGCATTTTATTCAACAAGCTGTAAGAATGCTCATTGAGCGCCATGTTAAATTATGCAATGATTTGCCACTCCTCGCCAAACAAGAAGTAAAATCTGCAAGAGTTGAGATGTGTGACATGCTGCGAGAGATTGCCCTATATAGATTTGCTGAATTTTTACTCCATTTTATAAGTGAAGAAATTTTCCCAACAATTTTTTATTTGGTGTAATTTAGTGTAGATATCTGAATTATGAACAATAGTACATACAGAGAGTGATGTAATCCACACTATATTTTAGTACTTGCTGAATTTTTACTACTTTTTTAAAGAAAAAAATTGTCTCAAATAATTTCTTATATGATGTAATGATAAAGTGTAGATATCTTAATTTTGAAAAATATTACATACAGAGAAGAATGTTATTTTTAAAATCTTTGTTGCTGAGTTTCTCAGTCTTATCTTTAACTCTGTTCTGAAGTAATGGAAATTCATATTTTTTTTAATCACGATGTTTTAGAATCATCCTTATAGAGAATTTTGCAATGATTATGAATTTTTTGGCTGAGATCGCACTACCACTTAACAACGTATATTTATGATGACAGGTAATAGTAACATTCCTTGCGTACGTTTCTTTCAGTTGAGTTGTTTTGCAAAAGAAAATATAAAACTAAAAGCGACCATGCTGGTCGCGCAGCGGCTAGTTTGGTATTTATTCATGGCATAATGAATCATGCTGTTTTTATAAATATTTTAAGAGGCAATTAAAATTGTCAGCTCAAAATTTGGGTATTGGAAACAACTTTGTTTTTTTATCAAGATAACGATCCTAAGCACACGGCTCTCAACGTTCGCATCTGGTGTGTCTATAACTGTCCACAAGTTTTGAAAACACCACCTCAATCGCCAGATTTAAACCCAATAGAACATATTTGGAGACAACTGGAGGTTCGAGTACGAAAACACGACATTCACACGAAAAGTGAACTAAAAACAATGATGATGGAAGAATGGATGAACATTGATGCAAAAATTACAAAAGAACTAAAGTAATCTATTCCCAGACGTT
Organism: Dolomedes plantarius; assembly: GCA_907164885.2. Lineage (NCBI taxonomy): Eukaryota > Metazoa > Arthropoda > Arachnida > Araneae > Dolomedidae > Dolomedes > Dolomedes plantarius. The sequence goes on from OU015499.1 coordinate 16,682,649, forward strand.
GAAAACCTGTTGTGGATACTAAAGGATATCCTACTAAATATTAATTTAACGAAAAATTAGAATATTTACTAATATGTAGAGATTTTTTACAAGTGTACGATGACTTTTGTGAGATAAAGTTTTTGCTACTTTTGGATTATTGGTTTCTTAAAAATAGTGTTTTACTATGTTTTCAAAATATTTCATGTAGTTTTGTTAAGAATAGATTATAGATCTTATTATTAAATACCCATTCTGAAATATTCATTTTAATCAATGGATAGACCCCTATTTCATTGAAAATCGTAAGTGTACGAACACTTTTGGGAGCCACTGTAAACATATGTTACCGGCAAAGTATGAAACGCCGGCATTGTATATAATGCCGGACGTTTTTAGGCTAAGTATGAAATGAGAATTATTACATACTTTCCCTAGGCATTGTATATAATACCTAGGCATTCTATAGAATCCCAAATGCTATTTAGACAAAGTATGAAAAAAGGTTCTGATAAGGTTATTATATAAATGACGTGCATTCCTCAAAAATACAAATGGTATTCTGAAAAAAATGAGAGTGCCATTAAAAAAAATTATTCAAAATACGTAAAAATGAAAGTTGTACAAAACAAAATTTATGCCTTTTTTATTAAGGGAAACAAAATTTTCATATAAAAAATAAGAAATTAAAATTAACCTACTTGTTGAAATATGGTAGGCTTGAATGACATTTTGAATTACATTTTTCACGCAAAGACATTTCATATTTTGACACTTTGTTTTACACATACATTTGATGAATACTTGGCCGCTTCCACTGGACTGAGCAATTGCAACGGACCGGAGAGGAATTTTGTGGTCAGGAATATCTTCAATTCTAAGCAAGTTCTTAGGGTATAAAGTGAATTGTGATCTCGCATATAGTTGTTTTAAAATTCCCTCAGAAGGTCCAAGTCGGTAGAAATCATCCTCTGTCACACTCATTACAACTGCCAATGTATTGCGTGAATCACCTCGCCCCTTGTCGACGCGACGTCAGGAATAGGAACTCGCACAGTAGTTCCCAAAGAAGCAGTGAGAATTTTTTTTTTCCGAATTCCTTTTCATTTTTTTGGGTTTGCATTTCCAGATTGATTTTAGAATTTATTTTACCTTCAGTAGCATTTTCAGTTTTGAAACAAAGGGTGCACAAAATATCCATTTCATCATCTTTACTGGCATGGCCACAGAAGGTATGAATTTTTTGCATGCACGTGCATCACTCGTTTCTTTTAAACACACACAACAGGTATCAGAAACTGAAATCTCATCGGTAAGCATGTCTTCATCATGTTGGTTTAATCCACTATCGACTATAATCTTATCCATGTTTTTTTAATCAGGCTCTTTTTCTTGCATAATCTGATTAGTTTTATCTTTTTCCATTGTTTGAACGATTTCTATTACTTTTTCTAGCTACTCCTCTGTATTTGTCTTTTAAAACATCTTCGGGTAGAAAAGACGCAAAGCCCTACTTTAGGTTTGCAGCCAAAAAGAGCTTCGTATGGTGTTCTTTTGATCCAAGAATAAGCTCTATTTTTCATAAATTGAATGAAACGCAGTCCTTCAATCCAACGGTCAGATTTGTTGTCTTGTATCCAAGTGCAGAGCATATTTTCGATATCTTGATTAGCTCTTTCGACACTACCCTGGCTTTGTGAATGGCGAGGCTTCCCATGGACGACCTTCAGTGCTGGCCAAAACTCCTTCAAGCTGATCACCACATTATTGGCAATTTACCTACAATTGTCAGACTGTAATATAGAGGCGCTCCAAGCAACGAGAATATGTCCACTGGGTTGTAGGATACTTCTTCAGCTCTCTTTGACGTGACTTGAGAATCACAAATTTTATGAGATGCTCTTGGTACATCATAATAAATTTGTATTCTCTATCTGGCTGAGACTGAAAGTCAATAAGATCTACCTAATAACGGGAATTAAATTCGGAAAAAATCATAGGTTTCACAACAATGTCCTTTTTAAAACCTGTTTTTTCTGGCAAGATTCACAAAGGTGGATGCACAGTTTAATATCATGACGTGTAACGTTTTTGTATTTGGTTGAAAGTTCTTTCAACATTCTATCACGTCCTCCGTGCCCAATAGCCAAATGAGCTTCATGAAGTACGAGAAATAACTCAAGAGTCCGTGACGTAATACTGTTTAGTACTGACACCTTCTTTAACAGGATAAATGAGTTTACTTTTGTTTTCCACTATCATCACATCATAGCGATTCAGTAAACAATAGTCCCTGGGTTCCTTCTTAGTAGTCATTTTGGCTTTTTGTGCATCATTTATTAACTTCTGGTAAGTAGTTTCGGTTAAGAAAGAACTGTTTTTTGCAGCATTAACTCTTAATTTTGGACAGTTCATCGTCGAATCGTTGTTTCATGTCTATGACTTCAACATTACAGCTTGCTCCTCCATTGTCATGCAGCACAGTAAAAAACTAAATTTTTGTTGAACAAATTCCATTAAAATTGCGTATTTTGACAATCCCGAACAAACTGCAAAATGCAACTGACAAATTCTGAGCCTTAGGCGCGCGTTAAAAGTAGAGTGCCTTGCCACGTGATATTCGAAATGAATAGGAGATGTATTTCATACTTTGCCGATTTCTCATTTGGCATTCTATAGAATGCCTAGTACCCCAGTCAAAATAGACCCGATTTTGACGAATGGCTAAAAAAAATATGAAAGTTTTGAAAATTGGTGGAGATGTTTGTTTAGGCATGCTAATGAACATACTAAAAGTCCCCACCGATCAGACTTGAGCTTTCGGCGCCATCTTGGAAAATGTGTACACTTTTTTGTTTTTTGGGAAATAACTTTAAAAATATTGATTTTATAAAAAATAATTAAAACAAAAATTAAAGAGCATTAAATTATGAACAAAAATCATTCATAACATTTTTTTATATGTCTAACAGGAACAAAGATAATTGACTTTGAAAAGAGCGCACTATCACACCTGGGACGCGCAAGCGCGGTTCGCCATGGCGGTGGGGGGAGATACCCGCGCATATGCATACCATTATTAGCCAAATTAGTTTTGCACTAAATGGGAAGGTTTTTTGTATTTTTTCAAATAACTAGGGAAATATTAACTTTACGTAAAAAAGGTTTATTTCAAAAATTAAAAAACATTAAATTATGTACGAAAACGATTTTATACATTTTTGTCGTAAACCTAACAGGAACGAAGATATTGACTATAAAATGCGCGTTCATAATGGAGGTAGCTTCTACAAAAAACAATGCACAAAAAACATATATTATATTTTTTTAAAGTCTAACACGAACAAAGATAATTGACTTTGGAAAGAGCGCACTATTACACCAGGGACGTGCATGCGTGGGCGCCCATCGCGATGGCTGGAAGACACGTGCATGTGCATACCGTAAGGCGCCAAATCGGTCTTACCCTAGTATTTTCCTAGCCAGTTAATAGTTAGTCACCGTTCCGTGTGCGTCTGTGAACAATGGCTGATACGGAACTATGTTTTATATGTAAAAAATTAATGTCAAATGATGATTTCGTGAATGTAGGAGAAAAGGTGATCGACGCTTTAAAGAGAGCTAGTGTTCAAAGAAAAGACAATAAGCATGAACAGTTGGAACATTTAAAATCTGTTTCAGTTCATTCGTTGTGTCGGAGAAATTACACCAGACCTATAAAGGTTGATTTAAAAAGAAATGCAGAAATCGCGTCAACATCCCAAAGTGAAGACCGCGCGGTAAGTTTACGATCTTTTTTACCTCAGTTCGATTTTCGAACAAAATGTTTCTTTTGTACGGCAGTGATAGACGAAGAATTCAAAGCAAGACAAAAGAAAAAACTAACTGACAGACGAAGAACTATATACGAAGTTAGGAGTCTCGAAATGAAACACAAAGTTCTTGAAGCTGCAGAAAATAGACATGACCAGTGGGGAGAGGAAGTTCAGTGTCGTATAATAAACGTTGCTGATTTAGTTGCAGCTGATGCGATTTATCACCAAGATTACTTCATGACTTTTTTCTACACACTGCACCAATCAGAAAGAGAGGGCGGCCTGAGTCGGATTACACCTCAGCAGCTGTAGACGAAATATCCTTCTTCCTTGATAATAATGACGACTGTCAATTCTCACTACCTGAACTCAAATCTGAAATTACAGGGCTAGTTCCAGACGACATCACTTTGAGAAATAAGTTGAAACAAAAATACTGGGATGGCATTATTTTTGCTTCAAACTCCAAAAAAGTTACTGTCATATGTTTACGTAATACTGGAATGAAAGTCTTATCAGACTCTTGGTACGACAAAAGGATATGAAATGATCGTGAGGAGCGTCTACGAATAGTACAAACTGCTGCAGCCATAATAAAAGAAGATATCCAGAGACCAGTTTATGACACTCATTGCTACCCTCGAAGTGATAATTTTTTCAGAGATGTGAACAAGGGCATTCCAGAAAGCCTAAAATCTTTTTTGGAGCACTTGATTATTAAAGAAAAGACTGTTAAGGTGGAAAATGTCACTTCAATAGCTCACGTCATTATATCAGCGCTAAGGCCACGATCATTTATGTCTCCTCTGCTCAATGGTCTTGATTTATTTTTGTACAAAAAGTTCTGTTCCAAGAATTTAATAACAATGCTCTCGAATTTGGGATTTTGTTCTTCTAACTATGAAGCCCAAACACTTGAGATGTCAGCCATAAATCATCCGCAGCCCCAAATGCGCGAGGGATCATTCTGCCAATTCGTATTTGACAATGCAGATTTCAATGTGTCGACAATCGATGGCCTGAATACGTTTCATAGCATGGGGGGAATTGCTTGTTTTACTCCAGCGTCAGCAGTGGAACCCGGGACGAAGATAAAAAAATTAACCGAACTTACATCCGCATCGACGGTAGGCAAAATGGGAATCATTCCTCTGGAAACGTTTGAAAATTTTCGAGGGCCTGGGTTACAAACAATTACTAACGAAGATTTGAATGTCTTAAATCCTTTAGCGGAAGATTTACCACTGCCTAAGCCATCTGATATCTCCTGGATGTGTGATAAGTGGTTAGGTCTTCCACAGATACCTGAATGGAAAGGATTTTTCCATTGTATAACCAGAAACCAGCCTTGTGAAAAGACCAAAGTAATACCCCTTCCTTCTGTTAATTTACCACCAAGCAAGTATGACACCATTTTCACTGTGCTGAAATATGCTGCCCAGCAGTGTGTTAAAATGCACCAAAAGTCTTGCATACTCACGTTTGACCAACCACTGTATATTAAAGCTCGAGAGATAGTCGCAGCAACATCCAATCCATTATTATCAAGTTGTATTGTGAGGCTTGGTGGATTGCATCTTTTAATGTTATTCTTAGGCTGCATTGGGTACATAATGGCTGGAAGTGGGTTGAAAGAAATACTAACTGTGAAAGAAATACTCACTGTGCACCTACGTCAGTAGAAAAAATGTTGCCTGGCCATGCATACGCTAGTTCAGTCCGAGGTCATTTACTGACCCAAACAGCTTTAGCAAAAATAATTTTTGACGGCATGGACATATCGGATTTGGAATGTAAAAATCTCCGTGAGTTGTTTCGAGATTTTGCTACTGAACTACCATCGCAAGAAACCTTAAACGTACACACTCAAATAAGAGCCATCGAAATTAAAATGAGGAAGACTTTGGAGCACCTGAAAAAGAAAGGCCCAACTGCCTGTGGGGCTGGAAGCGTCAAGAGAAAATTCTTGTGCCCATCACAACTATGGATGCAGCAGCTCCCGATTCAGTTTTAAACATGGTGTTTTGCAACTGTAAGACTGACAATGGAGTAAGATGCGAATGTCGGAAAGCAGGCATCAACTGCACAATGGCCTGCAATAATTGCAATGGGGTATGTCAGAATGGCATTAGCCCTGTTGATGATGACGATCGAATGAAAGAAGTTGATAAATGGGCCGATGCTAGCGGATCCATAGACGATCTATACATGCCTGACGAAGGGGAGAATCCCGTACCGAAAAAAGCACGTAAATCCTGAAGTAGGTAAGCTTGAACAATTATTCGCAATGGAAATCTGATAGTGAATACCCCCAAGTTTACTACATTCATGTATAAAATTAATAATGATAAATTATCTACATAGCCAAAAACATTAAAGTCTATTTTCTTGTGTTTAATGTTTGGAATGCCGAACATTATGTTAAGAATGCCGAAATGTGGGAGAGGTTAGATATTCAAAGAAGAGCGCCTGCAACGAGACTTTAAAGCTACCTCCATTATCAACGCGCATTTTATAGTCAATATCTTCGTTCCTGTTAGGTTTGCTACAAAAATGTATAAAATCGTTTTTGTACATAATTTAATGTTTTTTAATTTTTGAAATAAACTTTTTTTACGTAAAGTTAATATTTCCCTAGTTATTTGAAAAAATACAAAAAACCTTCCCATTTAGTGCAAAACTAATTTAGCTAATTATGGTATGCATATGCGCGGGTATCTCCCCCCACCGCGATGGCGAACCGCGCTTGCGCGTCCCAGGTATGATAGTGCGCTCTTTTCAAAGTCAATTATCTTTGCTCCTGTTAGACATATAAAAAAATGTTATGAATGATTTTGTTCATAATTTAATGCTCTTTAATTTTTGTATTTAATTATTTTTTATAAAATCAATATTTTTAAAGTTATTTCCCAAAAAACAAAAAAGTGTACACATTTTCCAAGATGGCGGCGAAAGCTCAAGTCTGATCGGTGGGGACTTTTAGTATGTTCATTAGCATGCCTAAACAAACATCTCCACCAATTTTCAAAACTTTCATATATTTTTTAGCCATAAAACCTATTTTGACTGGGCTATAGGAAATGTGTGAAATATGAATCGTTTCAAACATTGCCGGCTAGTTTTAGGCATTCTATAGAATGCCGGATTTCATACTTTGCCGGTAACATATATACTACGCCGCAGTCGAGTGTTCAGTTTGAGCTATTTGTCCCGGAATCGCCAGAGAAAAAGTTGGCAACCCTAGTTAGAAAACATATGTTGGGAAGAAAAAACTACTTATATGGTTGTTATAACACCAAGGTAGGTTTTTTCAATACATGGGGCAAGTGAGAACTGCTGTTATCTTACCCATACATAAAATTTTCATGGAGCAAGTGAAAACCCTGCAGTATTGAAGCAATATTGGGTTAAAAAAAAGGAAGAGGGTTTTATATATTTTATTTGTATTTTGTTTCTTAATGAATAAGTAGGTATTTTCAAAATAACTGTGTTGTGGTTAATTAGTTACGATTTTTTTGGCTAGTACTCAAGAACTTGTGTATCTTAGTTAAAATGTAAGTTTGGTAGGTATAAAAATTTTCTAATTTTTTTTCTGTAAATAAAAACTAACCATAACAGTAGAGCAAGAATTTCTCTACAAAGTACACTTGAAGTTAAATTTTTTAAGCCCACGTTCTCACCAACCCCACTTCACCCTACCTAAAATCTTCCAACTCAAGATTATCCCTGTGGCTCCTTTACATATGGTCATGGCAGGTGCATTGCAACTGCCTTTGCAATAATAAGCTCAAAAATATGCAATACTACGATTTTTTCTTTCTTGTTTACGGCTTGCCATTAGAAATTTAAAAATAAATTTGTAAAAAAAACTCAATAATAAAGTGAAATAAGGTCTACACAAATTATGTAAGTTGTATAACAGATTATGTATAGCAATATAGGAATGAATTTTTTAAAAGGAAATGATGGCAATATATTGTTATCATAAAGTTTGTATGAAATTTATACCCGAAAAGAGGCATCCCTTTAATTTCTGTAATCAGTTTTATACTACTATTATTCTTTCCCCTTTTCCACTATCATTTTCATCAAAACATTCTTTGCTAATATATTCGAAAATTTTATTACATATTTATTCAAAGCTATTTGCTCTCTTAATCAAGATTTGTTTGGAAAAACTCTTTGATTCTAACTTTGTATCAGTATCTTAAGGATCAACAAGAACCTCAGTTTAGTGTGTATCACAAAAACTTTGCATTCATAAACATGAATACAGGGAAATTTTATTCATAAAAAAGAAGCTTCATAGTTTTAGTAAAGAATTTACAAATTTTTATTGCATTCAAACATATTATACTTAAAACTCCAAACAATATACAGAACCTTTATTAAAAATGGAGATTGTGGTAAGATTCATGTGTAACTGAGATAAGCAACTGACACCCTCTACAAAGGAATTCTCACAAAGTTTCTGTGCACAGCTTGAGAAGTAAAAAAAAAAAAACCTATATTAGCATGTTTTCCACACAGGACACTTAAAAAAAAAAAAAAAAAAAAAAATGTATCCATCTGAAGTTTTGAATAGTAAAATTTACAACTCAATACATATGAAACTCATTATACCATTGACAATGATTTTTAATAGCAGCTTACATCTATGAAAATTTAAAAAAATAATAATTAAAGATTTAAAATAATCTTAATTCTATATGAATACTGAAAAACTAACATTTCAACAAATTCTGTAATTTATGTTCCTTTATTACACACAGCACTGATTTTAAAAGAATAAATTTGTTTCATCTTTTTTCATATCTCCAGAAAATGTACCTACCTAAAATCTTCAACTCAAGATTATCTCTGTGACTCCTTTCTTCAGATCCATAAATGCAGTTTTGATTTCTCCAATATAGAAATTTAGCTTTGCAGAATGAAGGTTTTTCAAAGGGTTTATGATTCATAACTGTGCACAAAAACCCATTAAGCTCATTACATGCAAGTCATGTGTAGCTGGTACATTGATTGTGAACGACGTATAAGCTTTTTAAAGCATTAAAGTTGATAAGAACAAAAGCCAAGTTGGCCATCTATGATATATGTATATAATGCCATAACATTTTTCTGTTTTACTTTACAATATCCGTGAATTATCCTATTATCTTTACTACACTTTTGAAGCAAACCCAAATTATTTTCTACCCATTCTTAAACATTTCTGGTATGTTTAAAAATAATACCCACAATAAAAAACTTAAACATAGCTAGAACTCATGAAAAAAAATTTATTTTCATCAATTGTAATCAGGATTTTACATGACAGCTGGAAGGCTGCCAGTTCATCTTAATGCAACAATTTAAAGTCTTTTTAATAATTATCATTAATTAAATAAAGATGTGAACTGATGTTTTGAAAGGATTCACCATGACTCCGTCCATGCTTTTCCATTTAAGTATAAAGAATGATTAGGATGTAGTCACAGTACATATTGTATGTGTTTGTCATCACACCATTCATACAAATATAAGCACACATATGACAAAAGGCAAAAAGATGTATGATTAAAATGACACAAAGACATGTGATTTTAAATTTTTAATCAAAGTGAACAATGGTATGGAATTTAAGTAATATAAAAGAGGCATTTCATAATAATCTACACTTAATTTATTGGCAGCCAATTGAATACAAGAACGTTCGGCAGCTTTCAGGGTTCCATTCATCTGCTGAAACTGCACACAACCTTTTGATACAAGAGAACTGAAACTCTTAAAAACTGTCAAGAGTTACGTTCCAAAGATACTGAAACTTTAAAAATGTGCATGAAGCTAACGGCTCTTCAAAAGTTTATTCTTTAGTTAAAACAAAGCCTGAACCACATAATGAAGAGATAGAAATTCACCCCTGTTCCAACACCAAACAATAATGACAGTTCATCCAGGCACAAATGGACCTGACAGAAGAAGTAGCAAATTTTTAACCTTTGTTTTTGATGTATTAAAAAAAAGTTTCATAAAAGCAATTTTAAGGCAGCTACACGTATCAAAAACAAAACAGTGCATTAAATGTGATCTCAGAATACAAAAAAGGTTAATAGCATTTAAACGTTTTGTTACAAAAAACATACAGGAAAATATCACAAACTAAGCATGACATTGTTTTCTAAAAGAAAAGAACAGGAAATTTTATAGAAAGGCGAAACACGTCTTGGCATTTTAACATCCTGTAAGCTCCACATAATCTGTCACAGGAGGCAGCTTACTAGTTTTTAACATGATCAGAGGATCATCTGCAAAAATGGAAAAACTGTGTGTGAAAAATGGTATGGCAGTGCAGAAAGTTTCACAAATATAGCCAACAGCACTTGCAATTATATTAATATGAAAAATTTCATAATCTAATGGGAATGAATAAAAACTTTATTCAAATTTTCAGTACATTTAAGAGCGTTTCAAAGCAACTTCTAACAGAAAAATAACTAAGATTAAATCATCAGTTTTAGTTTGTCACTTTAACACACAATGATAAAAACAAAAATATTCAATTTCGTGCAATTTCTAGCACCAACACAATGAACTTTAAAAAGCAGAAAAAATGTAAAACAGTCTGGTTAAAGTACAACCTTATGACAAATATACACATAAAATTCAAATATTGGCAGATATAAAAATATTAAATATGTACAAACATCAATGAAGTTAAAATCAATTACAATTATAAAAAATATCTAAATCCAAGTTTATTCCCTCTTCAATGGTATGACTGCAAGACTCAAACATCCATAAAATTTTTATAGTGTAAACTTTAATAAGGCTTTTTCCTATTGGATGGAAAATGTTGCAGAAATCATCTGCAAGCAAAACAGCAGCAAACAGACATGAATAAATTATCTTGTGAACTCTGATGAAGCTATGAGATTTAATGAGCCTCAAATTTTCCATCACCAGAGTGTATACATCTAACCTTGCATAATCAGAATAAAGTTGGCCAGGCAAAATGGGTCTCACATGGATTGGATATCTTTCAGTGTGCTCTCCACTTCTTCCTGAAGCAAGTGGTTCTTTTCCCTTTCAGCAAGGATTTCATCTAGAATAGAATTTTTATAAAATCATTAATTTCATAGTTAATGAATATCTGAAACAATGCTTTATACTGGCATCTGGTTAAGAGACTCACTGTCATATATCTGATGGAGATACTGGCATCTCCCCTGTACATATATCATTCTTCTGCCCTATAATAATAACCCTCAAAATTGGGGAACTGCATGCTACAATATGGAATACTACCAGGCAGACTTGAACCAAGGCCTGTAGTCCCCAAGCAGCAAAATGTGGCCTCATTTAAACAGACATTCCTTCTGAAGTTAAGGTAGACCGCAGCTGCTTTGTTTGAGATTACATATCCTTTCCTTAACTTTCTGGAGGCGTGGATGCACATGCAGGTAGTAAAATATCTCCTCTACCATAACTACCAAACAAATGAATGGTAATCTGAACTATGTCACATTTCTACTGCAGTGTGTTACATGTGCTACAAATTGAATATGTGAACATTGTTTAACATTTTGGAAACTGTTCCCAGTTTATCACCAAAATGCATAATACTTGAGAGTATAGTCAGTGAGTGATAGGTTCAGTTGGCAGATTACCAGCCTTGAGGTAAAGGAACTGGCTCAAATCCTTTTCCTGATAGTCAGTCAGTATACTCTCTAAGCTTTTGCATGGAAAGTTTTGCTGAGACAGTTTGCATGGAAAGCCACAAGATAACTCAGATAATTAAAATATTGTTCTACTTAGTGAAGAAGTACGAACTATTTAAAGTTTTTAAATCGACTACTCATAGTGATTTATACAGGATATTCACATTTCTCTCAGAAAAACACATGTTAAACTTCTTTCAGCAAATATATATTTTATAATTAAACATATTTTAAAATGCACAAATTATTCGTCCATTGGTAATATGGATATTAATATATATATCACAATTATTCATAAAGATCTATTTTTTCAATTAGGTTGTGCTATCATTACCACAAATAACATTAAAGGAATAAAAAAAAGAAATTTCCCTGATGTGAAAAATGCTATATTACTGTCATACACCAAACAGGTAACAAATTACTGTCATACACAAACGGTATATGAACCATTTCCTATTTATTAACTTTCTTTATCAAAGATGTAGATGTAAGACCTTAAAAAATATCAATAAGAAAATCTTTCAAAACAGATAAAGCCACACGATTTAACATTTTCAAAAGCACTATATAGGTGAACAGAGACCTATTGCATGCTGCTTAGTGAGGTACACTGCCTGACAAGATGTGATGCAGGGAAACAAAATTCCCGTTTTTAAAATTTGACAGAAATGAGTTAAATAAGATGGCAAATATTTCTGCCAAAACCTCTACCCCTCCAAGTCATTCAATCTGTCTGACTGCAATTAAACAAAATTTTGAAATCAGACACAGAATTACAGTTAGACCTCTGTAGTGGAAGTTGTTTGGTTAATATGGGCACAGTCATCTCAAATTAAGAAAATGAAAGAAAAATTTCCTTATAAAATATCATAAATGTCCATGTTTCATAAGCTTTTATGTTAATCAAATAATTTTCTCAGGTCATCTGGTTAATTTCACATTTATATCAACACTAAAGGTAATTGTTTTTAACTCAATGAAAACCACTTTAATCTTTACAGCTTTTATGCATTCAACTTTTGATGCTGTAAAGGCTCAAACAAAAGCCTAATGTTTCTTACACACACACACATCACATGTCAGAATTTATATTAAAAAAATATCAGTTTTTAAAAACAACAGAAGTAAAACTACAATGTTTAAAAATTATACTGACCTTCAAGTCGATCAACTTCCTTTTGAAGCTTCTGTACAGATCTTTCAGCAAATTCAGCTCGAGCCTCTGCCTAATACAAATTATCATGCAATTAGTCAAACAAGGAGAAAATTATAACCTACTATACGTACTTTACCTCTACTTAAATTGAAAATCTACTTGAAAATTGCATTTTAAACCACCAATTTTTTCCTAAGGTATGCAATGCTGCATATATGAACAAGTTATAGATTTATCACACCTGTCCAACAGTAAATCAGAGCATTTAAATGATGTTGAGCACCCGATCTAAAAAAAATCTATGTCCAAAATGCTCCATTTTTTCTGAGGCTCCAGAAGGCCTCAACATTATGCTATACATGAAAAATTCTACACATAACCATTCTCGGTTTACAGGGGTATTTAACTTTTGGTTGGTGTGTGCAGAGCCTGACTAAGGCAGGGGCATACGGGGCAGTTGCCCCGGGCCCCCACATCAGAGGGGGCCCCCCCAAATCGAATAGAAAGTTTAGTATTAAGTTCTTCATTACTGAAGTAGTGAAGCAGAGGGGGGTCCCAAAGAAGTTTTTGCCCCGGGCCCCAATTAGGCTAAGTCGGGCCCTGGGTGTGTGTTTAAAACTAGCCCTCTAAACACCAAACTGTACACATTACTGAAGTGTCCTTTCTTATTCTCTCCTCTGTACAATGAAGATATTGTGGAAAACAGGCAAGGGAGAAAAAAAAAAAAACTATACATTCGAGTAAATGAAAGCATTTATGCTATGCTCTATAGCATAAAAAAGCAACTTTTTAAAGAAATACAGCAGTAATGCATGTAGGAGATATCCTAAAGAAAGATATGAGGGGAGTGCAGAGGATACAGTGTGGAGTAACCAACCAACTACCCGAGTAGCTGAGGTTGCAACAAGCATAGACAGTTAAGGTCTAATGTGTGATCCAAGGGAAACAATTTTTCAAAAATTTATTTTTAAAAGGCTATCTGTACAGGATATTTATCAGACAAACAAATTTAGTTTAGACCTAGATAACACTCCTAAGATATCTCAATACATATGAAAATATAATTTCCACAAGAGCACAAAATTCTTCCGGATCTAGGCATTTTTTGGAAATGGGATATTCAGCTTATATTAAGTTCTGTTTATACATAATCATTCAACTATTTTAACAATTATCCTATTGATAACTCTTCATTTATTTTTTACAGGTTTAAATGACAATGGAAATTTAAGAAATATTGACATAAACTACTAAGCACAACAACAAATGTTCTAAATTTTTAAATTTATTCCAGTTCTATGCTAAAGACCACAAACATTGTACATGGTTAGCCTCAACAGTTAAATAGGAAGAATTAAAACAAATCAACAAGCAAAACTACACAATAAAAACTAACTTTTCTTTACAACCTAAAAATTAAAATATATTTCATATTTTGTAAAGAAATTTATGCAGAAAAGCTGATTTTGTAATATTTTTTTTAAAAAAATCTTAAATTAGAAGAATAAAATTTGTTTAACAAATAATAATAATACAAGAAAAATAAATTGTTTAACAAATAATAATGCAAGAACTTTAAGAAGGGAAGTCTATTAAAGAACCCAATAGATGAATAATTTTTAAAAAATTGTTCGCACTTGTTTACAGTTTAGTCTGATCCAAACACTCAATGATAGCATTATATTAGAAAGAAAAAATTTAATGTAACAAAAACTTACTTCTTGAAGCCTCTGTGATAATTGGCGAATAGTAATATCATAAGCTTCCTCTTTTTGCATAGCCTATCAAAATAGAAAAGAACATCATTAATTAAAACAAGAGTTTAAAAGCAGAATAAATTTAAATCCCAGCAGTGAAGGGGCATTGAAAAAAGAAAAGTACATAAATCCATTTTTACTTACTAGAACTATACACTAACAATGTGGTATATTTATTACTATAAGGCAGTGCTCCCCAACCTTTCTATCGCCGCGGACCGGTCAACATTTGATAATTTTACCATGGCCCGCTGAGGGAGGACGTTGATTGTTTATATTTTTGGTTGTTTTGATTTAATAATTGATGCTATTATAATTTTGATGTATAAATGATGTTACGTTTATTTATTGTTCAATAAAAACTCGTTTTATTTATTTATTTGTTTCGTCTTCTTTTCTTTCTTTCAGGAAAGTGCATTTATTTTCAATTTTATGACTGCAATTTTAATTCATAATCTTGAAATGTTTAATAAACAATAAACTAACTAAAAATAGTTACAAGATTTCTTCTGTTACAAAGGTATAAATTAGTACAAACCCGAGAGAAATACACCACAGTAAATAAAATGGAGATAATTTAATTGCCCTTGGGCGGCCCAGTACCAATTGATCCAAGGACCGGTACTGGTCCGCGGTCCACTGCTATAAGGTACAAAACTAAAAAGTAGACAGAATTACTATGAAAATATGCAATTTTAAAAAAATAACATACCTTTTCTTCACTGACTTCAAGGGATTTCATATTATTGCCAACAACTCTCAATTCTTCTTCTAATTCTACAATTTTGCTGTAAATAAATATAGTAATTTATTAAAATTTAAAATACAATAAAAATTTCAATTATCAAACACAAAAATTTAGCAATATAAAACAAGCACAGTAGAAGCTCTTTAATCCGGCATGCCCAGGACGTCAGTCATGCCAAATTAGCGATTGTGGCAGATTATCGAACGTCAATAATTTTAACAGGAATATCAAAGATAAATCACTCTATATAAAAATGTAGACGATTAAAACATGTATTTTACGTACATTCTGAACCTGTACAGACAATACAAATATCAGACAAAATACATACATTTAGTATGCACAAGTATTTCGTCATTCTAGCAACTGCAAGGTTTAAAGAAAAACTCGAACTCGTAATGGGCTTTGGGAATATTGTGCAAACGCGATATGTAACTGTTAGAAAACAGGAAACACTGTACTGAAATGAAAACTGAACTGACTGTCAGTTACAATAAACATTGAGCGAACTAAAAATGTGGGTATGAGGGTCCTAGACAACACCGTATACCTGCATGAAACTCAGTCGAACTGAAAAGCCACCTGGCTGGTAAACCCAGTACAGTGGGGGATGTCGAATCCACCCAAAACCTGATTGCAGGCAGCTCAATCGGTGCCGGATTACACAATGTGCTGAACTGTAGAATGCTGGACTAAAGAGCCTCTACTGTAATATTAAGTATAGAAACATTCTAAGCAATGGAATAATATAACCAAAACAGAACAAGTTTTATTTTGCAATAATAGACTTGCTGTCAAATTGTATGTTAGAACTAATTTTCAATGTTACAGAATTAAGCAGCAAACTTTCGATGAAGTGTCAGGTGAAATTGCTCAAATTTTGACTCAGCCTCTCTTGCAGTGAGTGAGAAAATACAAACTTGAAGAAAGGTTGGTTTGCTATACTGCTGATAATACTAACAGTAATTTTGGTGGTGTGAAGAGAAAGGGGAATGTAAATGTGTTCAGAAAAGTTCAAAGTGATTTAGATAGACATATTTTAGGAATTGCTTGTTCAGTCCACATTGTACACAATTCAGTACAAACAGCATGTAATTCTCTACCCCTGGACATAGAAGTTATTGTTATAAAAATTTATAATATTTTCACATATATACAGTAAGAGTAACAAAACTTAAGAGTTCTGTGAATTTGAGAAAACAAATTACAAAAAAGTATTATCTCATAGCAGCACAGGTTCCTTATTTTGTTACCTGCAATAGACAGAATTCTTTCTATTTTTGATAGCCTAAAATCATACTTTTTATCTTGTGACAAATGCCCAAAATTATTGATTGATTTTTTTATTAAATCTAGAGAAAGGAACTGTTTTTGAAATTTTTATATGGTATTTTACAGTTATTTAATAATGTAGTTCTGGAATTGGAAGCTAATTCTATCACAGCAATAGAAGCATTTCAGACATATTCTGAATTAATTTGTCAACTTCAGGATAGAAAAACCCATAAATTTATACCATCTTCTGCCAAAGAATTGATCTACAGGTTGAGAAATACTGGTTTAGAGTATGTGGATCTTATGGTCAATGGACACAAAATTTAAGGAATAATTGATGTGGAACCCAAATTCCTCTTTTACAATCATCGCACATGCGCAATATATAAATGAACAAAAATGGGAAAGTAATTCTAACCTCCACTTTCAGTGAGGAAATAGAAGCTTTAATCTGTATGATTCCAATTATTTTTGCATGCTAGCAGTCATAGAAATTGAATTTTTCATCTTGTGGAAGTGATTGTCACCATGACTGATAAGTTAAATGTTTCTTGTTGGCTGCTCCCAAGTACTTATTAATTGCTTGTGAAGGCCAATGATTGTGTTTATATCCTTGAATACAGCTGTGTCAAAGATAGGGAAGCAGGACACTCAGGACCCCTTGCTGAGACAAAGATGGTGCCCGTTGAAAGGGACAACAGCAGTCAATTATCGTGGTGTGAAAATAGTCAAGAAAGCACTGAGGGAGAATCTCACATTCTATATCTTGGGGTTGAGTTAGAAAATAATGAGAAAGAGGAAGAAGTTAGAAACTGCCTGCAGGCTGTTTATGACAAACAAAGTACTAAAATGCCAGGTGCAGGATCGTTAACATGGAGGGATAAACACGAAAAATGCAGCTCCTTAGGAACTGCGAGAAAGAATTTTAAACTACAAAAGGGAAAATTTGTCTTGATTGATGGATTTAATTTCCATAGGGATAAAATATTAGGAGAAACAATGATGCAAACTAGTATTGCTGTATAATAGAAGAAATAAAGTGTTATATTTAGCAAATTAATCTGTTTTTGATAGTCATACAGGAGTACAAAAAAAAAGAGATAAAATTTCTTTTGGCCAGAAATGGCAAAAGATATATTCGAATATTGTAAGCGCTTTAAAGATTGTCAGCTTAGAAAAGTTAATACGATTGCAGATAGAGCTCCAATCACTGCAGTGGTAAGGCCATCTTTACCCTTTGAAGTTGTTAATATTGATATCATCAGAACTATTTAACCACCTTCTGGTAGAGGTCTCCAATATATATTATGTTTAATGGATCAACATACTTGCTGGCCTGAAGCGACAGCTCTGAGGTTGCTAATAGATAAGGCAACATGTGAAGCTCTACTGGAAATTTTTACACGCACAGGAATTCCCAACATTATCTCTAGTGATTGTGGTATAAACTTCATATCAAGTTTAACACAGGTATCTCTCCATGCTCATTGATCCCGGGATACCTGGCTAGCAATGGCTTAGTGGAAATGTGGAACAGAACCCTCAAAAATATGTTACACCAAATTATAAGAAAAGATCCAACTAATTGGGATAGACAACCCCCATTTTTATCTATATATATAAAAGAGCTTGTCTGTTTGTTTGTCCGCTATAGAATCATAGACTATTTCACCCACCGGGACCGAATTCGGCACAGTTAATGTTTAGGACCCGAGAAACTTAAATCAGGAAAAACGAAATTTGGGGCGCAATTAGTTTTTAAAAATTAATTTTTTAATGATTTTTGTGCCCCTAAGCGCACCTCTTAAATGTGGATACAGCCCCTTGACCACAACCAGTCAAATTCGATACGCAGGGGAAAAGAGGTTTGTTTCGAGGGGTGATTTGAGAGTTGGTTTGGGGATGACGGGGCGGGGGGAGAGGGAAGTGTTTATTTTATTTTTCTAACATTTAGTGGAGTCACGAGTCTAAAAAGGTTGAGAACCGCTGCTTTAGACAATTGCGTTCAAACTAATAGAACTTAATAAAATTTGGAAAAAAAAGGAAGAAAAAAAAGAAAAAATAAGTTTGTCCCATGGCCAGTTTTTTGGAAGCCTTCTGTTGATCTAAATATATTGTTTGAGGATCATAAAATGGGAAGCAGTTTAAGAGTTCTACAGGCTTTTCCCCCAAGTTCGCGAAACAGAATTAACATACGATATGTATTTGAATTACTTATTCCGTGAAATCATATAAGATAAATCTTTTAGAGTTTTGGGGCTTTTTAAGCAGTGGGAGGAAAAGCTCTTTAAACAGAGAAACATAACGACACATAACTTTCATTCCGAACTATTTGTCCATTAGTTATATTAAGGCATAAGACAATTAATGAAATTATTTTTAAAAGAATGATTGCCCGGGTAGATATACAGATATAAAATTTTTCATGCTTTCCATAAAAAAAAATACTGGGTATATCATTTCAGTAGAAATGCGCTAAGTGCATTCTGTCTGGCCAGATAAACACGAAGAGCGGGGGGTGCAGCCCAGTATTTTTTTGATGGAATGCATGAAAAATTTTATATCTATATATCCACCCGGGCAACACTGGGCAATAATGCTAGTTATGGATATATAGAGAGGTACCCAGTTGTACAACAGGACTATAACTATTTCAACTTATCTATGGAAGAGAAGCTAAAGACCCATTAGTCATTTTAAAATCGACATGGGCTGGAGAAGTTCATATTCCCATAAATCTAACAGAATCTGCAGTAGATTATTTACAAAATCTGAAAGTTAATTTGGCAACCGCTGCTAATAGGCATCATTAAGAAATCACTAACAAAATCACTAAGAAATCAAACTGACATCACTAAGAAACCACTAATAAAAGGCATTACTAAGAAAAGTCGTATGACAATTATTTAAACTGACGTTTGTTGTCTAAAAAATTTGAGGTAGGTAAACAAGTTACCTTATTGATTGCAGATTTGTTGAATAAGCTGTATGCATGTTGGATTGATCCTAGTGCAGTCATACAACATTGTTCACAGCATACATTACAGAGTGAAAATTATTGGTGAAAGTGTAACACACATGTTAATAAGATAAGAAAGAACTATCTGCATTCTCAATCCATAGGAGTTATTTTTTAAGATCAGGAGTTCAGAGACATTTACGCTACTCCAGTACAAGATTATTAAGAATATCATTTTATTCCCAATTTAAATATACAACAATTAGATGCTCAAAAAGGGAAAGAATTGATAAATATACTTAGCACAGATGTGAAAGGGTTTTCAGCTAAAATACAAATTGATAAGGTTGGAGAACTTAAAATAAAATTATTTGAAGGAGCAGTGAGGAAGAAACCATTTATTGCATAACTAAAACTTTGAAACAAAAAGTTGATGGTAAAATTAAAGAACTAGGATGCTTAGATCTGATCAAACCTAGTGATGCACAGATCCAGTTGTGTGTGTGTCAATAAAAAGGATAGTACTATGAGACGACTGTATATGTATTTTAGATATCTGAATATAGTAACAAAGAAAGTTAATTTTCCCATGGAAAATGTCACCAACCAAATTAATAGTATTCATTCAGCAAGCTAATTTAATACCATCCATAGATAGTTTGAAGAGTTACTGGGAGATACCTCAGGAAGTAGAAACAGAATAAGAGGCTTATGTAATCATTTGGAGTCTACGTAAATTTGAAACATCTATGTAAATTTGAAATATTTGGGACTACAAACAAACTCATGAACTATAACACTTTGATATTTATCACCAAGGCATGCCCCAGTCGGTGAAACTTCAACAATGGGCTTTGGCACATCAAAAGTATGAAATCTCCATTTCTCACAGTCCAAGAGTAAAACTGGCAAATACTGATGCTTTGTCATGTCTTCCAGTTGAGGACTAGCTATACTTTCAAATTTTTATTGTAGAACTATTTTGGAACTACCTTAATATCTTTTCTTTATATGTAATGTTTTAACTGTCTCTTTTTTAATTAGTTGCAGTATTTTATGAATGTTTATTTATACCTGTTTTATGTAGTATCTGTTATGGTGAGAAATACATTGCATTTACTTTTTCTTAAGTTATTCATGGTTTTGGAGATGTAGTTCCAAATATAGTTAATTATGATTGCTTATAATGTTATGAGTGCAGACAATTAGTGGTTATTTTTATTATACTCGTGAAATGTAGTAAATTTAATATTGTATGTAGAGGATTCAAGAAAAATAATTGCCTGATGTGCATTCAGATGTGTGCAGACTGCTGCTGCAACCACTATCTTGAGGGGTGGAATGTCGTGTCTGGTGCTCCCTACCAGAGAAGGGGACACACTGGGTTGTTTTTTTTTTTTTGCTGCTCATAGTCAAGAGTCAGGTAGCAATTAATCAATGTAAATAAGTTCTGTGAATAAATTTGAATGTAGTGTTTGTTTGTGATTATTCAAATAAAATATTTTGAGCATTCATCCAAGTGGTGTTAAATTTGTTCTCTTTAATGTCATTCGATCAGAGAGAAATTGCTCTAAGACAGATAATCAAAATATAATATGATAACTAACAGTGTCATTCTATTCTTATGCAGGTTCTTAAACAATTTTGAATACAAGTTTATTTAACTTATCCAGTTTTCTCCAAACTTTGGGAAAAAATTTCTTATACGATTTTGATTTACATATGAATGGTTGCATGAAAGAACTTTTAAGCTATCATTTGAAATATATAAGACAACTGTCCTTCAAATATTTGGACAGGAAACATAATATAGGGGAGAAAAAAATCATTTTTTAAGATAATTTCAAGGGGGAGGCTACAGGTTGCTATCAGAGCATGGATGAAAGTAATTTCCCCCCACCCTCTCACGATAAAAGTGCAAAAGCTCAATTACTTCAAACTCTGACATAAAAAGTTCTAGAATTCTTGATGAATTTTCACAGCCCTCAAGAGTTGCAATTGCAAAATCTAAGAGAACATTTGTTTTTGAGTCCTAAATGGCAAAAGAAGTTCAATTTTACACAAATCATAACTATAAGTATTTAATGCAATTAATTACCTTTCACCTATGGATGCTCTTTCTTCAGCTCGCTCCAAATCTGCTTCTAACATGGCAATTCGACGAGCCATCTAAAAGTTTAAAATTTTTTTTTAAATGATCCCGAACAAGGTGGTTCAGTCTGTGTCATGGATCGCAGATTAATACTCATAAAGGAATTAATAGACTTGTTAAGTATTTAAGTTTACATTAAAATAATACCGATTTGATTACAAGCCCAAAAAACTATTTTCTCACAATAGTAACAAACCATGCTTTCATTATTTTTGAGCACCTCAACATGCACATTAGTGATGTTTATTACACAATAACAATTCTACTACACTAGAAATATACCATGCATTAATCTATGCTATACAGTACTTTAGCAATACATTAAACTAAGTTACAAACTGAGAAATATTAATATTTGAGTCTTTAAAAGCAAAATAAATCAAGGAAACACTTCCATTGCACTCCAAAGATTTAGTGAGCTAAACACACTTACACTAGGAAGTCAAGATATTTTGGTGATTAAACTATATAAAGTTATCCACTTTCTCCCTGACAGTATTAAGTGTTTTAACCTCTTGTTCTAGAGATTAATTGTGTACCAAACTGCCAAAAACACTTGGAAGTGAGCTGGTACTTCAAATTGGTTTTCATACAAATTCTAAACAGATTACAAGTAAAAAATGTATATAGTACCATATTTTAGATTAAATATAGCCACGATAAACAGTGCAATAAAGGTCCTCATTAATAATTTTCTAAAGCATGATAAATTTGAAAACAATGTGGAATGTGCAATGCAATGAGACATTTCTCACATTCCCAAATAATTTCACAGCATTTGTTAAGTTTTGCCCATACCTTACAGCTACTAAGAGGACTTGGTTTACTTTCTGGAGGTGGAATATTTCTAGGAAAACGCCCCCAATTGTCTGTATAGAATTTTTTACCAGCATAATTAGAATGCATAAAACAAAATATGCTTTCACTTCAACTACATTTAGTATGTCACCATATGTTTTCAAATTTTTAATGGTTAGTTTCCGTTACTAAAATTACCCCAAAATCTTCCTTCAATAGCATTCATTATTTGCAATGGTGTAACATCCTGCCCTAATATATATAAAAATGATTTCTGTATCCCTGAAATTTTCAAATATTGCCATACTTTATTATTGTTTTCTTCATCCTTCCAAATCCATTCACACATACATTAATCTTCTACATACGATATTATACCACCATTTGTGCTACCATCTTGTTCACAAAATAGCACTATGTTTTCTATTTGAACACGGATGAATAATGTCACTATCTCCAATGTCACTTTCTATTTTGGAATCTCATAAAATTTATTTCAGGTAAAAATATATATGATTATATTTTTATATATTTAGAATTTATAAAAATATAATCATATATTTTTATAAATTCTAAATATATAAAAATTATGATTATATATATTTAGAAATGAATTAAACTTATTTGCACTGACTTGATTATAATTCAACAAACATCTACAACACAAAATTTTACAGCAAACATCTCTATAACCCCAGTCAGTTTTATATACGTTAATACCATTTCAGAAACATAAGACACAAGACCTACATGGTATGTGATTCTAGCGCAGTGCAAGCGGTAAAAAAAAATTAAATAAATAATAAATAAACAATTAAAAAAATTCAGAATACATACTGTGGCTTGCATAATGTTGAAGTTGACTTACAGAAAAAGCAAGTAACAAAACCAAGATTAATTATGTGATCCCAAATGCCACCAATGACAGCAAGTTAATATTTTAAAAATTAAATCTTACAGTAAATATATTCAAAACGAGTAACATCACTACATTCTTGTAAATTCTGTAATTGAGCTAAAAATATCATGAACATAATTCTGTTTTACAACAACTGTGTTAACTTTATACAAGGGTTTAATGCTTACCATTTGGTAACAAAATTTCCATTTTTAAATTACTCTGATATCAATCATATCATTCATAGCAGGAAATGCAGGTAAAATTACTCATTAACTGATTACAGAAAAATGTATCAAACTGCCCTTTGTATTTTACAGACAAAACTCTTAATTACCAGATTATGATACTAGTCTCAAAAGTTAACTGTTATCCAGCAAAGGAACGAATGAAGTGAACACGAAATTACACTTACATACATACTTATATTTAAAAAAAAAAAAACATTTTACACAAGAAGTCACTCTATTGTGCCTTTCAAAAAAGTTAATACTTCATATTCTAAAACATGATTAAAGTTGAAAGGTTCAATATATCTGTAACTTTGAAAACAAATCCAGGAAACAAAATTAAAAAATATATCACTCACACATACAACACATGCACATTTCCAGGGCCCTAAATCTTGAATAACAAATATTTTCAAGTCATGCTGTGAGTCTAATACAAATCAAACAGGTTAGTTGATTTTGGTTGCTAAGAACATTCTTTATCAACCTCACTTGTCTTAGTTTTCCATAATTCAACTTTCAAGTAATCAGGAGAAGACCATAAAGTACTAGTAATTTTTTATCAACCTATATATGTGAGGAAAAATATCTAATTGAAGCATGTGAAATTTTAGAAAGTGAAAAAAGAAAACACTAAAATAAAAGTTGGAAGTTTAAAAACAATTTAAAATATCCACAAAAAGCTAAAACTTAAAAAATTAAATTTATCTGATTATTAATTATTTCTTTTTAAACTCTTGAATTAAGAATTGCACAGAATTTTATTTGTCAATTCATATTGATAAAAACCATTAGTTAACATCAAAGTATTCAACAACAGACCTACCTCTTCATATTTTTTGTCAGATTCCTCTGCAATCAATCTAGCCTGTCCTAATTGAGTTTCAAGAAGAGATATTCTATCATCTTCCATATTTGTGCGGTTTTCAAGAGCTTTGCGAATGCTATAAAGAATGGTTAGGAGAAATTAAGAATTTCATTATATTATACACAAATATACAGATTAACAAAAAGCACATTTTAAACTCTCAGGGAATAGTAAAACCTTCATATTTCTCTAAAATTAACAGTAAAAAGGGCTTAGTTACATTTTTAATACTAAAAACCTCGCTTCAGCAGAAACAGGTCATGACAATGCCTATACAGTAGGTTGAGGCTGGTAAAATGAGTCATATTGCCAGGCTTGCCTCTATGTAGGCATTTGCTCTGCTCCTGCCGAAGAAATCTGCCTTTGGCTTTAGAAATCCAAACAAGGCATTTTTTACTGTTCATAGAGAAATATTAAGATTTTTTTTATTCCCTGATTGTTCTTACTAGTTGTATTCAACTAGCATTACTTAACATTTTGAAAGAGAATTAGAATTTTTAGTTGGATCCAGAATTACAGATTTCTTGCCGTCAAAAATGCTTAAGGTAAATGTGCCAGAATTAAGCTATGTAAAACTAGCGGATGAAAACTTTAATGTGCCAGGTTGCGTAGATCTGCTTTTGAGCGCTGAAATCTTTTATGAGCTGTTACAGCCAGGTCAGATTTATCCTGCTAATAGTAATTTGATTGTACAGAATACAGTTTTTGGATATGTAGTTAGTGGGAGCATACCCATAGCAACTGAGGGAAATGTACATTGTGGGTTCATTGGGGATAATACTGGTTTAAACGAGGCTTTAGAGAAATTTTGAGAAATAGAAAATGTGGAGATGGCAGTACCCAAAAATAAAGAAGCAATAATTTGTGAAGAGCATTATGAGAAAAACGTTGAGAGAGATAGTACGGGGAGATATATAGAAAAAATGCCATTAAAAGAAGATCCAATGAGTTTAGGAAAATACAGAGATGAATATGAGAATTATCCTTAAGCGTCACCAGTTTTAGAGAGAGACTTTTACATGGACGATGTCCTGAGTGGTGCCGACACTCTGAGCAAAGCAAAGGAACTTCAATCGGAGTTAATAGGGGTTCTCAAGAGTGGAGGCATGATGCTACACAAGTGGTGTAGTAATAACCCTGAATTAAAAACAGGGCTTGATAGTGACTACAATTTTCAAGAAGAAACAAAGGCGCTAGGTGTTTCGTGGAAACCTAGCATTGACCACTTTACTTTCCAAATTCAGCTGGAAAACGTGGTTCCGCCTACGAAGAGATCAGTGCTTTACACAATTGAGCAAGCTTTTGATGCCCTTGGACTCTTAGGTCCGGTGGTGGCGAGAGCAAAGATCTTTTTACAAAAACTGTGGTGCTTGAATTTAGACTGGAGCGATCCGCTTCCTGACACGGAAGCGCAACAGTGGAAAGATTTCATTGAATCCTTGCCAGCAATAAATAACGTGAGTGTTAAGAGGTGTATACTGATAGAGGTGTATACTGATAAGAGGTGTATATTGAGCTTCACGGAATTGCAGATGCGTCCGAGTCTGCATATGGATGCGTCATTTACTGCAAATCAACGTCAGAAAATGGTTCTTTCGAAGTGAACTTGGTTTGTAGCAAGTCACGTGTGTCGCCTCTTAAGCGGGCTACAATACCAAGGTTAGAGTTATGTGCAGCAGTTCTGTTAGCAAAGTTGATAATCAAAGTGAACAGTGCCTTACAATTTAAGGCAAGTGATATCTATCTGTGGAGTGATTCCCTGATTGTACTTTCATGGATACGAAAAGAGCCCTACCTACTAAAAACGTTCGTGGCAAACCATGTAGCCAAAATACAAGACCTGACAGCAGTGCAACAGTGGCGTCAAGTGTTTTCCGAGAACAATCCAGCGGACCTTATCTCGAGAGGAATAAATCCTGAGAAACTGGCTACGAGTGAACTGTGGTTCGAGGACCCTACTTTCCTGACTGACCGAGAGTATCCCGAACGTGAAATTCCTACATCAGTCATACGAGACGAGTTCACGTCTGAACTCAAACATTAAAAACAAAGTGACTTACATGTGCTTACTGTAACTTCTAATTCATTTCAACAAGAGTTATTTAGTATTAGTAACAGTTACACTAAATCCAATGCTGTTGTGTATTATGTAACTAGAGGGTACACTACAAAGTTTTTTGTTGACCCTACAAACCCTTTAGTTCTAAAGACTAGATCACGAGCACAAAATGCTCGCAATGAATGTGTAAAATTTGAGAGAAATTTCAATAAGAGAAAAAAGGAAAACTGTTTAACTGAGAAAAATATGATTAGTGTGTTTTAGATTACTCAAGGGTCGAACTTTTATTCATTGTGTTGTTAACAATTCTTTTGAAAAATAATGAGTGTTTTTATAATATTTTCCATATAGGTATATTCATGTGTAATACTTTGTGCTGTTATTGTTTAATTAACCCTTCTCTCGTATTCTTAGTTAATATTGGTTAGACTTTAACTGTCTTTTTGTCATTAAGGGTAAATTTCACTAGTTTATCAATTCTCAAAAAATTAGTGTTTGGTAGAATAATTAATTGAGCAGATACTCGCTTGTCCAACTGGAAAAGAATGACAAAAGTAATTCAAATTTTTTGGAGGAAATGGCAGGTACAGTATCTTAATAATCTGCAACAGAGGTCCAAGTGGATGGTGGAGAAAAAATAATGTGAAAATCAATGAGCTAGTGCTTCTCAAGGATGAAAATCTACCTCCTCAAAAATGGGCATTAGGTAGAATAATTGAGCTCTATTTTGGTGATGACAAACGGGTCAGAGTTGTTAAGGTGAAAACTCAGTCTGGAATCTTTAAAAGGCACATTACTAAAATCTGTATTTTACCTGTTAATATGTAATCTTTATATTAGTATTTTTTGTTATGTGTAGTTTAATGTTTTCATATACTTGTGCTCATTTTATATATATATTTTTATTATTTATGTAATGATTATATAATAAAATGGTTGAATGTTACCATTGCAACGTGGGGCGGAATGTTCTGAACCCCCCCCCCCCCCAAGCACTGTTGCAGCAGCGCCCCCTTTTAAAAAGAAGGATGTTTGTTTATCAGTGTTCATCGATAGACCCCTTCCGGAGAGACGTGTTTTGTGGTGCTTGTGACCACGTAACCGATGGGTCTGAGTCCGTTATTGAGATATGTAATAAACTGAGCATTTAAACAGTCCATGAGTGTATACTTTGTGTGGTGTCCTGAGCTAACGACGACACATTTATTACAGAGATTTCAATAAACCCAGTTTAAAACTGAGGATTTTTAGAATAAAATTAAGGAAATTTTAATGCCTATACATATCATACAGAAACTTCATCCAGAATTGATAATAAAAGGACAGAAGAGAAGATCATAATCAACTGAAATAGGAATGATCCACAGAACAAATTCAAACATAAGTCAATTTGAGAAGGACTTAATCAGCGGATTTAAAATTGGCATTTCCACACACTTATAACAAAAAATAAAAATAAAATAAATAAATTTTTTTTAAATAATGTTTTATAACAAAATTCTAACAACCATCAAAATACATATAAACAAGGACTTCATTATAAAATTTCCAAAATTTTAAAATTTGACATATTGTTCAAAGTAAAACCAAAATCTCATTTCTGGTGAAAATTATGTAATTTTATGTCTAACATAGTGAAATTATACAAATAAAGCTTTTTACTAAAGAAATGCTAAATCAGCCTTTAACATTTAAACCCTCTTCCACAATCTTCCTAACTTTGCAAATAGCTGAAATCAACAATTCTTTAGTGTAAGATTGTTGGCGAATTATTCCAGTAAATAAAAAAAAATATTAATATCAAGTTTTTGCTAACTATGCAGAGTATATATAACAAAACTAAAGCTGCATAAATCTGTTTTAATAAACTTGGCAGGACTTGTAACTTATATGAATTCAAACTTCCTTTTCACAAAATGTACATATTGAAACATGTATAGTGTAATATAAAAAAAATATCTATTTAAAAAAAATTTATTTAAGCACATTGCAATTAAGATTTATACATATATATACAGATTTAAGAATATGAATTTGACTGATAATTAAGAACATTCATTTGTACCGTTCACTTTCATCTGCAGCTTGGGAAGCCTCCTCTAATTTTTGAGTAGCTATTTTCAACCTTTCTTCTGACCTTTCTAAGTCTTCTTCCAATAATTGGATTCTCCTATTCAAAGCAGCTACTTCACTTTCAGCCTAAAGAGTAGGGAAAAAAAATCTTGATAAAGTACATGGATATAAGTGTTGAAATAAGTATCATAATTTTTAAAATTTTCATATACCCTAAATTTTATACACAATTTGAAAGATAGATTTTAATACAGAACATATGACATAGCCCTTTGTTACAAAGAAAAATCTTAATAGAAGATAGATACAGAACATTATTTAGATATGTGTTATTCAGATACAGAAAAATAAATCACAAGAGAAAAGCATCAAAATGTATTATTTCTGACATTTAAAAGAAGTTCAAAATGGCCTCTCTCACAATTTATAACTGTAAAGATTTGAAAGTCCAATACTATCTGCTATTTTTTAAACAAATCTTTCTTTCATACTAGACTAATAGGCAGCTCACAGTTTTTGGTTATATCATCTGAAATGTCCTCACAAAAGACAGTGCAGTCTGGAGTTACACGTATAAAAAAATAAATAAAAAAAAGTTTGGCAAATACATAATACAAGATAAGAAAGTCTTTACACTGCGAGAGAATTATTGATCTATTAATGTACATAAGTCATTTGAGTGGTGCAGAATCAAAACTAGCAATCCCCCTTTTATTTATTTTTTTTCAAAAATTGAGTTAACCCCTTAACAATCACATAGTTTTCAAGAAAACGGCAATAAAAAAGCCTATTTTTTTCTTTCTGGAGGATTCCATTTATTTCTTGATCTGCCACATCTAGTTTTTAAAAAACCATCCATAATAACATTGTAAATAGTCTGGTGCTGCCATCTGGTATGTAGAACAATAAATAAAAAAATTTCAGGGTAAATGTAATGGATTGTTTTAACCTTTTTTTGGTGTGTTACTTTTAAACACTCCAGCCCAGAAATATCACAGGCACAAGAAATAGAAAGTGAAAGAAACTTCACCCCGTGATTTTGATGGGAGTGAGAAGGAAGGGGTTAAGGATACTTAGTATCTAATTGTTCGTAGTATTTCAATTGGTGTTAAAAACGAAATTTTTT
Organism: Dolomedes plantarius; assembly: GCA_907164885.2. Lineage (NCBI taxonomy): Eukaryota > Metazoa > Arthropoda > Arachnida > Araneae > Dolomedidae > Dolomedes > Dolomedes plantarius. Next base: position 16,712,245 of record OU015499.1, read on the forward strand.
TGAAAATGGCATATTACTTAATGCAATTTTTCTAAAAGGTAATTTCAAATTTATATCTTCAAAAATGCTTAAGATTTTTTTAAAAAAGAAAAACTGTAAAGGGTAAAAAACTGACGGGGGGGGGGGGAGCGCCAGAAGGAGATAAGATAGTTTTGATCCTTCACCACTTTTTTACACAAAGAACCTCCTGAGAATAGAGAAGAGATGCAAGGAAGCTATTTTCTTACAGGCTTATGGAGGATAAACTAATCTTTAGGTTAGTTTACCCTAACATACCCCCCAGGTTACAAAAATTGTCTTATGTCATAATCTAATCCTTAACAATGTTAAATTCAAAAGGGTACAAAGATTGCATTTTAAAAACTAACAAATAATTTCACATTCATTAAGTCCATTCTCAACCTGGTGTTATCTATAGTATAATTAGTTTTAATTGTCTTCCCTGTACAACAGTAGTTCGGTTGGTAGAACGCGCTATGGACAACTTTTGAAACCAAGGGCTACCAGACCTTAAACTACTGTAGAAAGACGATTCCGAACAATACAAACACCCACGCCAACAGTGATACTCGAACCCACAGGCTCTGGGACCGAATGACAGCGTGCTAGCCATCTGGCCATCTCCCGGCTACAATAGCAGAAGCGGATTGATGCGACTTTGCGTGAGTAAGGGCCTGTTCACATAGGAGTCCGTTGCGTAGCGTTAAGGAAAAGATGACGTTGAGACGAAAATAAACCAATCATAGGCCTCCAAACGATTAGCCATGAAATTTTTAACGCCTATGATTGGTTCATTTTCGTCTCAACGTCATCTTTTCCTTAACGCAACGCAACGGACTCCTATGTGAACAGGCCCTAACTCATTGTCCCTGATCGTCCAAAGTCAAGAATCGGCTGTGACGTCATTTGGTGTCGACAAGATTTTACTACGAATAGAAGTCACTCACTGGGCCCAATAGCACCGAATGACAGCGTCCTAGACATCCGGCCATCGCCCGGCTACAATAGTAGAAGTAGTTTGATACGAAGGCACGATCAGGGACAATGAGTTAGGGCCTGTTCACATAGAATCCGTCAGCGATACTCGTATTGACATATTCAATCACAGACCATAACAATTTCGTGGCTAATCGTTTGGAGGTTTGTTATTGGTAAAATATATTTCAATGCGAGTAACGCTGACTCTGACAGACGCTACGTGAACGGCATGTTCACATAGGTGTTCGATAGCGGAAGCGAAAAAGGAAAGATGGTGGTGAGACGGAAATGAACCAATCATAGGCGTTAAATATTTCGTTGCTAATCGTTTGGAGGTTTTTCATTGGTTAAATATATTTCAATAGTTTAACGCTTCCGCTAACGGACTCCTAGGTGAACAGGTCCTTACGCAAAGGCATGAATCAGTTGTGACGTCAAGATCTTACTACGCGTAGAAATCACTCTCTGGACCCAGTAGAATATAAGAACATACATTATCTGCATAAGTCACGCCTCGGGGCAATTTATTGCAACAATCAACACTTTTTTTTTCAAAAATAATTTCGAGTGCGCTGAGGTAATCAGTGCTATGGATTAAGATATTTGTAAATAATTTACAAAATAATAACATTAGTTTTAAGAAACACGAGCAACTAATCTTAGTCCTCTCCCCGGACAGTTTAGAATATTTTTGAACTGTTATAACGCTCGTCTACAACAATTCTAAACTGAAATGACTTTATCAGGGGCTAGGGCTACAAGAAGTCCACGCGAAACGAAAACTTGATTGAGACCAAGAGACCGATTTATGGGTCAACTACCAGAGACGCAAAGCCGACGAGAAAATGATCCATGAACAATATTCGCCGGTTTCCTCCAAGTTTTTTCTTTATTAAAACGAATCGCAGTCGGGCAAGGTTGCTTAGCATTCGTCGGCGATTTGATGTTGCTGGATTAAGGTCGCGGGTGTTCCAGACATGGGAAGAAGAAGCATGCCACAGCGATGAATGCGAATAACTAGTTAGCTAGAAATATATTAAGTGTACTTTCTGCGTGCCTACATATTTACACTACAGCCATGAGGTGAGAAACATCTTTCAAATTCTGGAACACAACAGCAGTTTTGCCTTACTGAACAAATACATGCCGTATTTTTCGGACCATAAGACGCACCCTTTTACATAAAAAATACTTAAAATTGGGGTACGTCTTACGGTCCGAAGGTAACATAAAATAAAATGAATATTTTATTACATGTATTTATAATATATTATAATATATATATATATTTTTAATCTTTAAGTAAGAAATTGAAAATATTTTTATGTACTTAACAAAATACAAAATATTCTTTTCTAAAAATCCCATAAATTTGAGGTGCGTCTTATGGTCCGAAAAATACGGTAATTTCTTGATAAAAAAAAAAAATTAAAATTCCAGCTATAATTTGTATTTTGATTTTAGTATTTTTACTTAGGAGGAGGGCATATGTTTTACTTTTCAAACAGAAAAAAAATTCTTCCAAATTCTGCTGTAATAGAAGATAGACTGGAGACTTGAAATTTTTTTCTCACGCTCTTCTATTACGACAATCAGGACACATGAATATGATTTAGGGGGTTGTTCACACAGAATCCGTCAGCGTTACTCATATTGACATATTTTAAACCAATCACAGGCCTTAACAATTTCGTTGCTAATCATTTGGAGGTTTGAAATTGGTTAAATATATTTCACTACGAGTAACGCTAACGGATTCTATGTGAACAGGCCTTAGGTACAAGAATGAACATGTGTTCGTTTTACTGAATGATTTTAAGTGTTAAGATTTTTACCCAGACCTCTCGTCGACATTTTCCTGAATGAATCACAAGTGGCAGTTTCCGATTGAAAATCTTACAATGCGTCAGGTTTCTCACTTAAAAATGGACGTACATACAAACCTTGGCGCCAGAAGGTAAATTCTGGCGAATCTGATTATTCCCAAGTCTACCAACAATTAAACAGGAAATTATTTTGAAAATATTATGGTCTGCTACTAAAAATCGTTGTGGACACGAATATTGAATATTTACATAAATGTTAGAAAAATGTGCCTTAAAAACTCCAATTTCGTTTGGGGACACCTCTAGACAACTCAGATACAGAACGTGATGCAATCAGTGGGCGGTACTGTATGCAATATTGCATAATTTAAATCGCAAATATATACAGTGGAATCTCGATCTATCGTTTTTCAAGGGACCGATTGAAATGAACGATAAATGCGGGAAAACGATAGATACGGAAACATAACAAAGCAATATGATCTTTGGGACTGGATAAAATGAACGACACATACGGAAAAACAATAGATCCGAAAACGATCGATCGAGATTCCACTGTATATACACACACACAAACTGAAGAGCCGAGCGAGCGCCCCCCCCCCCCCCATAAGGAAAAAAAAAAACGGTACACCTGCCTAATATCGTGTAGGGCCCCCCACGAGTACACAGAAGTGCCGGAATACGACGTGGCATGGACTCGACTAATGTCTGAAGGTATCCTGGAGGTAATGCACACCACGAATCCTGCAGGGCAGTCCAAAAATGCATAGGAGTGCAAGGGGGTGGAGATCTCTTCTGAACAGCACGTTGCAAGGCATCCCACATATGCTCAATATGTTCATGTCTGGAGATTTAGGTGGCCAATGGAAGTGTCCAAAGTCAGAAGAGTGATCCTGGAGCTACTCGGTAGCAACTCTCGACGTGGGAGGTGTCGCAATGTCCAAGTCCGTCGGAATGCACAATGGACATGAATGGGTGTAGATGATGGGACATGATGCTTATGTACCCGTCACCTGTCAGAGTCGTCTCTAGACGTATCAGAGGTCCCATATCACGCCAACTGCACACGCCCCATACCATCACAGAGGCTCCACTAGCTCGAACAGTCCCCTGTTGACATGTACGGTCCATGGATCCATGAGGTTGTCTCCATACCCGTACACGTAGATCCGCCCGATACAATAAGAAACGAGACTCGTCAGACCAGGCAATGTGTTTCCAGTCATCAACAGTCCAATGGAGGTGTTGGCGGGCCCAAGCAAGACGTAAAACTTTGTGCCGTGCAGTCAACAACGGTACACGAATGGGCATGAAGCTCCGAAAGCCCATATCAATGACGGTCCGTTGAACAGTTCGCCCGTTGACACTTGCTGATGCCCTAGCATTGGAAACCGCAGCAATTTGAGGAAGTGTCGCACGTCTACCTCGTTTAAGGATTCTCGTCAGTCGTCGACAGTCCAGTTCTTACAAGGTCTTTTTCCGGCAGCACCGCTGTCGGAGATTTGAAGTTTTACCGGATACCTAATATTCACGGTCCACTTGTGATATGATCGCGCGCGAAAATCCAAATTACATCGCTACCTCGGAGATGCTATGTCTTATCTCTCGTGCGCCGACAATATCACCACGTTCAAAGTGACATAAATCGTGATAACCTGCTATTGTAGCAGCAGGCACCGATCTAACAGCTTCGACAGACACCTGTTGTCTTATATAGGCGCTGCCGACCGCATTGCGTTACGCTGATTGGTTGCATATCTCTGTTATTTGCATACTGCACGCCTGAACCAGTTTTTGGGCTCTTCAGTGTATATAAACAGCATTATACAACATATACTTACAGTGCATTTTGCAAAGTTTTTGGATTTTGTTGCTTTCTAAATAACAGCGCGTGTACGGCATCACACATTATATTGTATCTGTGTGAAAGCTACCTTGTTCATACTGCCATTTTAAAATTGTAAAATATGATATTTTTAAATAAGCTGCGATCAGTCGTACTCTTTTGTGTGCTTTTTAGAGTGTTATATATATGTCAACGGTATTAGAGTTAACATTTGAGGACCTTCAGATATTTGCAGTTTTTTCCCCACTTTCGCAGATATTTTGACTCGCCCAATCCTCACGATATCGTGGGTCGACTGTTCTTTATTCCTACTGAACTGAAATAACTTGGCAGTGTGCTGTAACGGCACGTAAAACCTTGTGGGGACCATTAGCAACAGAGGATTAAAAAAAAAAAAAAACTTGGAAAACCCATCAGTGAGCCCCATTGAATTCTAGCATTCTTTGGGTCGGAGCTATAAGCCATGCGTGTCTGATCTTTTCCGAAAGCTTGGGAAAATCTGTGTGTTAAATATCAGCGACCACCTTGGGGACTCCTAAACTTGTCACTTTGTGGCCGTTATTCAGAAATTTTGATACTAAATTGCATTAAAATTTTCGCTACAGCCGATACTTGTTTAATACCGTCCTCGTAATTATGAAAAACGTAATAATTAGTTCATTGCTTGTGTTATAAAAATAAATATCAGGTCACAAGCTATGATTTTGCAGTTAGTGTAGCGAACAACTAAATTATGACATCCCCCCCCCCCCTTCTCTCCGGTCAAAGATCATTTAAAATTCTGTTCCATACTCCTAGGGCCTGTTCACATAGAATCCGTCAGCGTCACTCGTATTGGCATATTTTAAACCAATCACAGACCTTAACCATTTCGTGGCTAATCGTTTGGAGGTTTGTAATTGGTTAAATATATTTCGATATCAGTAACACTGACGCTGATGGACGCTATGTGAACAGGCACTTAGCTTTCATCGGAAAAGCGATAATAAAATGAAAGTCTCGAAAATTTCAAGATGCCACACACGTCATGTTTAGTAAATAGGGCATTTTTAAAAATGCTCCATCAAAAGGTCATATTTATGGAAACCTTTTTTAAAATCCACTTCCTCGTTTTACCAATTATTAAGCTATAACCCCGCAAAATTTATGTTCAACAGTAAACAAAACTATCCACATCTACGAAAAGAAAAAACTCCCCAAGAAAATTTCGGACATCACTATTCAGTTCACAGAAGAATCCCGCGTCATCCGCATTACTTCTCCGATAACACACCCACAACTTACGAAATTCAAAACGCGCCACGAGAGCTAACGAGCGTCAATGCGGAGAGGAGTTCACTGAGAGGGTCACGTAGAATAAATAAATTCGAGATAACATCGAGATGCGGTTTCGAGGTGACCTCTGATTTCAAGCCTGTATCTGACGAAAACGGACAACAGCGGAGTTCTGCTAACTGGGGGTCCGATCTGCAATAGGATAATCACAATACTCATTGTAAAGCAAACAAGCTAAGGACACAGAAGCTTTTTATCTTTTTTACAGCTTTATCATGGGAAAAAAATGATTTACATGGACTTTAATTGAAACTACGACCGACATTAATTTGCCGCGGCCTACAAGGAAATTAAAAACCCCCCTGTAGAGAATTTCGTAAAAGAAAGTTAGTCATAACCACACGACACATGGCATTAAGGCTGATGTATTCGATTCACTCAACTCAATCGAACCCTATTCGATTCACTCAACTCAATGTTAACCTATGGGGAAATGTGTCCAAGGATTGTCGATTTCCATTGAAAGATCTTTTTTAATTGTACTTCGTTACAGAGACAGAAATTTTACAATTTGGGGCATTTTTCGTTTTTATAAACAATGCAAATAATATTTTAAAATCTAAATTATTCGGGGGGGGGGAATCCGGTATGGTGTGTTTTAAACGCTCCTCAATTCCTTTGGCTGCCGCAATTTATAAAATGAAGGTGCAGAAAAGTCGAGGTTGTCTGGAAATACCATTTTTATTGGTTTATCAGCATTTATGTAGCTGTCAATAGCAGGCACATTTTCTCCACAGGTTAACACTGAGGTGAGCGAACCCAATAGAGTTAGTACACAACAGCCTTAAAACCATAAGAAACCTAGGGCAAGCACCGAAAATTAACTACACTTCTTGAAATTATTAATCGAGTTTTAAGTAAACGTTTTAGGTATGTGTCTTCTGCTTAAAGCACAAGTCAACAAGTGGAATTTTTTACACCCGAAGCTGCAACCAGCGTCAATATAGACCGAGTTTCTTTATAATTCCATACAGCAAAAACTGCTCAAAACGAAGTTATTTCCTATAACCCGGGCACCCCTAAACGTGTGGAAGCAAAACAAAACAAGTGTCGTTAAAATCGGGCCAGGGGTAGGATTACGGTTATAGTGCCGATATGCAACCAATTGGCGCTTTTGAGATAAGCATTTATTTTGGGCGATGAAAAGGTTCTACTTCCACACAATTAAAATCCAAAAACTGACAGACTTGCCGAGAAATCGAATGCATGTGATAAAAACTAATGTTAGCTAATCGGGACAATTATTACCAATCACAAAGTTCATACGAAAGATGAGTAAGTTCACTTAGTTTATTGCTGTCATTTGTCAGTAGAACTATTTTATTTTTAGAAAAATAGAGCCAACTCAGAAGTTTGGCTATAAGCTGAAGAATAAGAAAGAAAAACGTTTGAAAGATGGCAATCAACCCTAGATGTCATATAAAGAAAAAAAAAAGAAAAAACACTACTGAGTTTGTAGGAATGGTGTATTTTATGACATTTATTTTACTACGAATTACTTCTCAAGACTAGAAATAATTACATTCCGAATCGAGTTCTGTTACACGAATAGATTGAATAAAATTTGAAAATAAAACGGTATTTTGGCACAAAATCGAGTATGAATTCCGTAAAACTTATGTAATCACTCGTGACATATCGGGTTAAGGGCCTGTTCACATAGGAGTCCGTTGCGTTGCGTTAAGAGATGACGTTGAGACGAAAATAAACCAATCATAGGCGTTAAAAATTTCATTGCTAATCGTTTGGAGGCATGTCATCTTTTCCTTAACGCAACGCCACGGACTCCTACGTGAACAGGCCCTAAGGGTCGTCTAGTAGTGAATAAAAGTGTATTGTACAGTTAAACTTTTTTTTTTTTTAATATTATGGTTTAACCGTCAAATTTTTGAGTTATAAACCAGTGACTCCTCGCTTAATAAGCATCATTCATATATTTTGGGAAAAAGAAAAATGGAGGGAAAAAAACACTGATGCCATCATGAATATAACATTTTTTAAAGAAATATATTGAGAATCTTTTAAGTAATTCTCAACGTATTTTCCCAAAAAACTTTTATGGGGTATTTTAAAAGTTTAAGAGCATGAGAGAACTTACTTTTCTTTTTAAAATCTTATTTGCAGAAAGATATCTTAAATTGCGTATTGATAATATAGAAAACTGGTAAGTAGTAGTGTAAATTCTGGAGCAAAAAAATATTTATTCATGTCTTTAATGAAGCTGGTTAAAATTTTCTTCAGCATAATATTTAACAACTCAGTCTATAAAATACTTAAATACGCCCAAAATTCAGTATGCCGGACTTCCGGAAGGGTAGCATCGACCTACCCCTCCAGACAGATGAGAATTTCCGAAAACAGGGTTAATTGAATACGTTATATTTTAGGAACACAGTGAAACTACTTTAGCCGGTCATGGCTAAAGAAATGTTACTGTATTAAAACGGCCATATTTTGTTTGAACCGATTCAATACTTCATAGAGCCAATGTTATGGAAGAAACCTCTTTTCGACGGCTCCTTTTTATCGGAACCATGACTGGCCGCTATTGAAAAGTTTCATTGTATTTAATCGCATTCAGGCTGCTGTGTACTAACCCTATTGGATTCGCTCACCTCAATGTCAACCTATGGAGAAAATGTGTCTACTATTGACAGCTACATAAATGCTGATAATCCAATAAAAATGGTATTTTCAGATAGCCTCAACTTTTCCGCACCTTGCAACAGGATTCATTTTATAAATTTCGTCCATCAAAGGAACTGATGAGCGTTTAAAACACTATACCAGATCCCCCCCCCCCGAATAATTTAAATAAAAAATATTTGCATTGTGTTTTAAAAACGAAAAAAAAGGCCCCGAGGTGTAAAATTTTTCTCTCTCATGGAGTACAATTTTAAAAAAATCTTTAAATCCAAGTCGGCAATCTTTGGATACATTGTCTCCATAAGTTAACATTGATTGGTTTGGTTTGGTGTGCTACGGTCAACTTTTTGCTACACGAGGGCTAATTAGACCGAGACCAAAAGTTTAAAGCCGATTCCGAACGGCTACAAACGTCTATGCCAACAGTGGGACTCGAACCCACAGGACCTGAACCGAATGCCAGCGCCCTAGCCATTCGGCCATTATCTGACAGGTTAACATTGAGGTGAGAGAATCCAATTGGATTAGTACACGGCAGCCTTAATGAATTTTTCAGTGCGCAGCGTAAAGCACTTTCTAGCGACTTCTATGATGTTTTTCGCGCTTATAACGACACGGCAGGAAAGTAGCTATAAAAAATTTTCGGGTGCGGGATCTAGCCTCTCCCCTCCCTACATCTCCGATACGTAATATTTTTGAGCTAATCACCACTAAATAATATAGGTGTTTACACCGCTGCTGCGAGGAATGAAATCCTTATAGTAATTAAATTACAATTATTGTAATGAACTCGCAAGACTTTTCAAAACAATGAAACAATGCTTGTACATAGACTAGTAATCTTGTAGAACTTCGTTCAACTATTATCTATTTTCCAGTATTTACGTAATCAGCAAATTCGAGTTGACTCACATTGGCAATCACTTTTACCTTATATATAGAACGACCAGATGTCGAGACCTCAGAAACCGAACAGAGTGGACAGATAGAGACAAAAGAATAAAGAAGCGATTGACAATTTGAATATACTGTATACTAGCTGAATAGCCGTGCTTCTCTACGGAGTACATTCAAACTAAATACAACGGTCAATGTATGCAATTAATGCCGATATATATATATATATATATATATATATATATATATATATATATATATATAAAAATCGTAACATTTTTATAGACAAAATAATGTAGAAGAAAATATTCAAATTAAATACAATGGTCAATGTATGCAATTTGTATGTTTAATATCTATAAAACATACTAATTTCAATTAAATTCTTAAAAAACTTCCATCTCAATTAGTCTAGTGGCTAAATTTTATCTTTTACCGTATTTTAATATCTTTTTTGTCAATTTATTTCGTTGTTATGACCGTGGATAAATTAATTTAAAGTATCACAAAAAGAAAAGAAATCACGTGATCAGCATTTAAAAAATTAAATTCTAAAAATCTTTAAAAATTCACCAGAAATCAGAAAATGGAGGTAAAGTTTCGAAAAATATTTCATTTTAAAGGAATTTTTATGATCTTTCTCGTGATATAAATTTTACAACCCTCAAATTATTATTTTAAATGTAAACTTTAAAGAATGTTACAAGCTCAAAAATTCAATTTTAAAAAAATCTAAGATGAATTTTACAAAAATATTTCTTAGTGCACCCCTACACTATAAGAAGAATCACCATGCAAAATTTCAGCCCTTTAGGTCTAGCAATTTGGTCTGTACTGTAACGTAGTCAATAATAAGACAAGCGTTTCGCTTCAATTACTTTACTACGCTACCTTAAACACTACAACTTCAAAAAGCAATTATGTACAGCGAGTTAGAATTTACAGTTAGATATGTCAGGACGGCTTCGGGTTCACAGACCGCTCGGCCTATCAGGCCGAAAGACCAGGAGAGCTGCGTCCTCTCTGGCACTCAAAACAGATCTCTCTCCCGTGGAGTATTGGGGGTCTTCTTTTATACGGTCGGCGAATTCAAAAGCGTTCTCCGGCGTTTTAAGTGCTCGTAAGTGTCCAAAGTTTATGGGATTCCACATGTCGCTATAGTGTCAAAATTCTGGAGCCCTCGAACCACTCTGGGATTTATGCCTTTTATAACGCCAGAACCGCATATTACACAAAATTTATGGCCTCTTATCCTAGAGTTTATGAGACCACTCAGTTTAACATTTCGCCGATAGATGACATGTTCATGTTGAGGGGTAGGAACGAGCATCACAGACTTATATAATTACAATTTTCGTGTAGTAATGGAGACAACGTCACAGTACGTTATCTGTCAGCCAGTCAGTCAGTTACGGAACTGTTTTATATATATAGATTAACAACACAAGTAAATTGAATGTATTATATTGAATGCTTAAAATAATAATAATGTAGAAGTAGTTTGGAGTGTAAAAATAAAGCTAACGAGATATGTAAAATATAGGTGGAGAAGACGCAGTAATGGTGGCTGCTCTGGGTAAGAATATTTCTTCGTGGGGTGGGCCCAATTAGAAACAATTTGCTCATATTAGAGCTTTCTATGATGCTGTCATCGACTAGGTCGATCTGAACCGAGGCGGTACTCGTCGACGGGATTGCTTGGGCGACCAGTTACCAATAGAGCCGCATGCCTAAATTAGGTTGGTCGGTGACTCTTGTGACTTTCCAGCTTTTCAATAAACAAACAAATTTCTTTAAGTTAGACAAATTCAGATACTACGAGTAATGAGACACGAGAATTCGAAATTCTAATCTAAATTACATATCTACGTTCGAATAGGAGTTGGTTACAAACGTTGAAAGTTTTACTTTTGGCAACTTTTACAATTCACCGATTTTTTTTGTTTTTCCCCAGTTTCCCTGACCTTTTTTAGCTGGGTCAAAAACACACATTAGTCGATCAAAGTGCCGTGTTAGTGGGTTATGACATTTACTCGCCAAAAAAATAAATAATAATAATAAAAGAATAGATTAGCTACAACTGGTGGATGCGTATAACATGGATCAAGGGAATTCTTTTTCAGAATTTTTCAGATGAAATCATACAGTCAATCTCATCCTTACATACTACCTAGTGTTTTTACTATTTTTTATATTTTTAACGTAGGATTTACGTTCCCCAATAACGGTCCCCCAGAAAACAAAATTTCAGCGTCGTCCCGAGTTCTAATTTTGGCAGCGCGCCAAACCCAGTAGCAGTAATCAGTCAAACAGAAAAGTACCAAAATGCATCAAACAACAACAACAAAAAGAGGTAAGCAACGATAAGTAATCCTATGTAATAACCCGTGGTAGTTTCGTTAGAAGAGACTAGCTGATTTTTTTTATTATTTATTTATTTTTTTTTGTGTGTGTATGGGGGGGGGGCAGCACGTGAGCGATTATACTTTTCTTAAGGAGAGGAGTAATGTTAATTCTAAGAATGACAATGAGTCAAAAAAATAAGGAGCTGTAAAGACCTTTAAAATTAAATATTTAGTAGGAGGTTCCATGAAGATTTTAAAGACAGCAAAGTACAGAAGGGTGTGTGGGCAACTTAAAAGCAAAAGTGCTCAGTAAATTGACACACCGGCATTTACTTTTTTTCTTCTTAAGAAATTTAGCTCCAGAGAGTTATAAGGACGAAATCCCCCACAGATTTGCGCCAGTTGCAGGACAGTTTCTTTCATACAAAGCAGTCCTCCGGATTTAGACACATGGCACTCAACATAACCTAACACCAATATTTAGATCTATCTCAACCTATTCCACTGGCATTAAATAAAATGAGGCCCCTCTTTAAATCAGCGATTCCCTACTGGTGTGCCGCAAAATCAGCCATAGGTGCCACTTTTTTTAAAAAATTATAAACAAAACAAAATTAGTACAGAAAATAAATATTTTGATATCAAATATTTGTGCCCTAAGCATCAATCGAGTGACCCACATTAATAAAACAAAAGCATTTTAGTGATTTTCATTGTTGTCCTCTAGTGGAATCTATATATTGAAGTTGCTAAGTCGATTCTTTGGGCAGTCCGTGAGAGAAAACTACTGCATCAATTTACGTCATTTTGGTCTTAAACGAAAGATTTTAATCTACAGATGTGTCAAATCTGGTTTTTGTGACCGCAATTTCTATTAATTAGCGATAATTTACCATTTTAAAATTGCTTTCTGAGCATGCCCAGGGAGATATTTAAATCTGGCTTTTGATTCTTACTAAGCACGAAGCTGCATAAACAGGTTATCCTCATTATTATGATCTTCAACATTTTACCGAGTTACAGAGTACACATACCAAGTTTTTAGTTTGTCATTGAGTAAGGGCCTGTTCCCATAGGAGTCCAGTAGCGGAAGCGTTAAAGTATTGAAATATATTTAACCAATGACAAACCTCCAAACGATTAGCAACGGAATTTTTAACACCTGTGATTAGGTTATTTCCGTCTCAGCGCCATCTTTAATTTTACGCTTCCGCTACCGGACTCCCATGTGAACAGGCCCTAACACTTTCTTTTTGTTGGGTTCTTAGAGTAATTTTTTAACGTGTATTTCTCTATTCTTAATATTATGATTTTTAACATTTGGCAATCATGTGTTGAGTATAATTTGTGTGTTAGTACATTTATTTACTATCCAGTCGTCATGTTTTTACGAGCACCAACTAGTGCTATAAAAATCTCATGGTTAGTTTTGAAACTGTATTGATGCATGCTATCCTGGTGTTTGTTACCTATACCTTTCAAAAAAGAAAGAAAATCAGCAATGGTGTAAATATTTATTCGAACTTAAATTTGACATGTTCCTGATATATATTCCACTTTTATTTTATATTTACAGAATAGGGGGGGGGGGAAATTTAAAAATAAATAAAATTCTAACATGGATGCCCTAAGTTTCTTATCTCATTCTCAAAGGGACAGCAAAAGTAAAAAGGTTGGGAATTCCTGTATTAAATGATTGACAACCCCTAATACAGAAAATCACTTAATGCTGATGATAAACTATACTCATTAGTTCGTAATTAGTTGTCATTCAATCGTGGATTTTACGAAGTTATGTGTTCCTGTAAAAGGCTGGGAACCCCTGCTTTATATTAACAACGTGGCGTCGATGAAATCGTTTCCTACACATATATCCGCTATCTCGTAACCGGCGCGCGCAAATTTATTCGGAGATCCTGATAGATGCCGCCCTCACGCGAACTCCTCAAACAAGTGGTGACTGTCCGCATTCGCACCGACCGATACGCACCGCTGATGGAATTCTACTCAGCGCGCCTTTTAAGGTTTGGTCCGCGTTCCCATCGAGAGTTCTTCAGAACCTAGCGAACTGCAGCCGGAGATAAATATCGCCGCCCGTAGTAAGGTGGAATGAATCGCGGCTACAGAGTACGCAATGTAATAGCTTTCGCAGAAAGAGACGATTAACTGGCGGGTGGCTAATAATAATGGCGCCGTTACCAGTCAACACAAATATGGCGTCAAGCTATCTTTTTAAAGTCTCGAAAAAGTGGATTTTCACGGAACTGGTTCCTTTCGCAATTTTCCTTCCGAACACTGATACGTTATGAATAATTAAATTAGATTTTTTTTTCGTTTGTCACTTGATACATTCATAGCTGTTGAATTAAAAACATTAAAAAAATAAATAGTTTAAAAACTTTTTCGTAACGAAGTTCACAACGCAGGACAACTCTTCGCGCATTTCTTAGGGACCATTTTAAAAAAAATTTACATTTTGGATATACAGTGGAATCTCAATCGATCGTTTTTCAAGGGACCGACTGAACTGAACGATAAATGCGGAAACATAACAAGGCAATATGATCGTTGGGACTGGGTGAAATAAACGACACATACGGGAAAACGATGATTCGGAGAACGGTCGATCGAGATTCCACTGTATATTTACTTGCATAATAACGATTAAAAAAAATGCCTCGCTTACTTTCTGCACTTGTTTTGGGCCCATGTGACTTAATATTCATATTTAAATATTAATATGTACCGTAAAATCTTGAGTATAATACGCACTTTTTTTTCACATTTTAGTCCGCAAAAGAGGGTGCGTATTATACTCGTGTACAAAAAATGTATTTTTTAAACATTGAATAAACGACAAACAATAGATGGGCCGTATTCTAGTGAAGTGATTAAGACTGAGAATATGACAATATTGTTTGTTTTGAATTACAAATTTAAGTTTTTTTGGCTACCGAATTTGACGTTTTCGTTTATTTTTATTAAAAATTTTATTTATCTTAATAAGCATTTGTGCAATTTTAAAATAAAATATTGAAAAGTTATGGGTGAGTATTATAGTCAAATTTTATTTTTTTCCTTGATGCATGCTTGATTTTTTCGAAAATTTCGAGCAAAATCAAGCATTCGTATTATACACGTGTGCGTATTATAGTCACGATTTTACGGTATCTATATTTTCTTTGGGTAAAAAATGAACAAAAATTCAAATTAAAAGAGCACGATTTCAAAATGATTAACATATTTAAAGCAGTTTTTAAATTAAATAATTCTGTATGATATAAATTTACCCCGAACTATTTTCGCAACACCCATGTGGGTCGCGACCCACAGTTTGCGCATCACTGTCTTAGGGTACACGAACAATTCTGAAGGAAAGGCAAAATGACACGAGATGCAAGCTTGCCGGGAAATGCCATAGCGCTGATACTCTAAAAATCTGTCAAAGTAATTATTCTCTATAAAAATGCTTATAATTTTTATTAATGGGCTGTTCTCTCATTTTTAAAGTATCGGGAAAACCCACATCGTAGTGATCAAGCTGTCCGGCGAGGTCTGACAGCTTACTTCCGCAGATCATTCCGTAGTCTATATCGAATAAACTTATAAATATTGATATAATTTATGTAATTAAAACTGTCCTCATAATTTATTAGGTAGTCCCAATTAAAAAGGAAACTTGAGATTAGGGGAAATTTTATCGGTGTACTTTGAATTTCCAATTAAGGCGAAAAGTACAGTTTAAAAATGTTTGGGAAGCCATATTGCCCTCCTTAGTTAGTGTCCTAACATTTTTAAGTTTTCGAAAAAAAAATAGGAAAAGCAGTTTTGATTGTGCCGTTGTTACTTTTCTTCACTAAAATTCCGAAAACTAGTGATTACCTCTCTGCAGGCTACATTATTTTCTGAAATTGGTCTAAAAGTTGCAAATTCATAATCAACCAAAAAATTCGTTAAAATCTTCAGGCAGGAAATTTCAATTAAGGAGGGAAACAGACGAGATGATTACAACTTGCAAAACTAAGAGGTGTTGTACAATGTATATCTTTTTTCATACATAATGCTTCGAGTGACTGATTTCCAACGACTTACATGAGACAGCTTCAACTCCCTTCACCAAAAAAATTACTATCACTGAAGTTAGGAAGCAGGATAGTTGTACAAGAACTTTCCCGTACAAAAAGTCACAAGTACAGTAAACTTCCTCTTATCTGGTATCTTACGGTCCGGCACGATTTACGGGGGGGGGGGGGGGGGGGGGAAACAATATGGATCGCAAAATATCAATCATGCCTTGTTCAAGTTTGTTTGCGATATGGCGCGTGGGAAAAACATTGTGCCGGACAAAGCGTATCGGCATGCGTGGAGGGGAGGTCAGTCGTCGAATCTATATACATAAAACGCGTAGGTATGCGGCACAAAAATTAACGATATTTCTACACTCCGAATGGCAACGGCTGCAACTACCAGATGTAAATATTAGCGGCCGTCCACAATTTGCAACCGCGTGTCAGCATGGATTTACGCACTGAAATCAGTAATACTCGAAAGCGAGTTGCATGATCCAAGTGAAAATTGGGAACAGTCTCGAGAAAGAAAGCGAAGAAGAAATAATTCATTAAGAGAGAGGTGTGAAAGACAGCATAAATGATCGCGAGGTTAAGCTTAACTGTCGCCGGCATAACAGCCAAGAGCCAGTAAAAGTTAATTTTGTACACTTTTTCCAGTACTTGCTGAATTTTTACTCCATTCTATAAGTGAAGAAATTTTCCCAACAATTTATTATTTGATATGATTAAGTGTAGATATCTGAATTGTGAATAATAGAACATACAGAGACTGATGTAATCCACACTATATTTCAGTACTTGCTGAATTTTTCTCCATTTTTTTAAGTGAAAAAAATTTTCCCCAACAATTTCTTATTTGATTTAAGGATAAAGTGTAGATATCTTAATTTTGAAAAATAGTACATACAGAGAGGGATGCAATTTTTAAAATCATTGGTGTTGGGTTTCTCAGTCTTATCTTTAACTCTGTAATGAAAATTCACATTTTTTAATCACGATGTTTTAGAATCAGCCTTATAAAGAATACCCCTTAACAACGTATATTTATGATGGCAGGTAATGGTAACATTCCTTACATATGTTACTTTCAGATGAGTTGTTTTGTAAAAGAAAATATAAAACTAAAAGCGACCATGTTGGTCGCGCAGCGGCTAGTATAACTGAAAAAGAAATCGATATTCAAGATTTGTTTAAGATGGCTTCTACCAAGAAGAACAATCACATGGGCTAGGATCAACCGTCTTGTTCAACTTCGAATTAAATTTTTTTGTAAGCCTACAATGCACCATTTTGTTTCACAGTCAGTTATTTTACATTATGTAATTTTTTATTCTACTTAGGTTGTTTAAATACAAAAAAAAACATGTTTCACTGTCATTTTTTGTTTAATTCACGTTTTTCCCGATATTCATCCTGTAATCCGGAATATTTCGTAATGTGGCATGCCTCAAGTCTGGAACGTGCTGGATTAGAGGAAGTTTACTGTACTCATTGACTGATTTTTGTCACGTTTTATCTGATAAATTTTTAGACATTCGTGAGTAAAATCTATCTTCCCCCACCTCTTTCTTTTCGTCCAATTTAAAAAGAAAAAAAAATTATCCAATGGTGCGCGGACATCCATGGATTGTTGAAGATCATTCCCTCCATTCCCTTAGAAATTAATTGTTAACCCTTCAGCGGGCGCGTGGCAAAGTGCAACGTCTCGTTCAACCTTGATTATTCCTTTTGTAAACCTTTTTTTTCTTTTCCAAATTGAAAATAATTCTGCGTTTTATGACGAGATATAAAATGTTTATAATATTGAGATATATTTATAATTAAAGGCCAAAGAATGCAGATACAATCGCCTTATTTCAAAACTGTCCGGTTTACTGGATCTAAGGACAACTCGCGAATTGAATCCTATTATGTCCAAAAATCTAAAAAACAATAAGATTGTCCATCTTCGTGATATGCAGGCTACCGTGTAATAACTGCACATTTGATCGACTACATCAACTCCTGCTTTTGTCGTATTGTAATCCAGTATAATCGCTGATTTACCACGTTTAATTCACGACTCACAATGAATGGAAAGGAATACATGGGTCAGAAAATCAGACCTGCATTAGAAAGGGTGTAACTATAAATAGAAACTGCTTAGAACATTCAAACATTACATGTAAAAACAAACCATTCAAAATTACGAAAATGTTGCAATTTATACACGGAAGCGCCCGCTGAAGGGCAAGTCTCACATTTAAAAAACGAGAAAGAAACACACACACACACACATACAGTCTACCATTATTGACACTTGCCGGCTGAACTTCCCTGGATATATTAAACAGCTACTTAAATACACCACACGCTTATTGCACCCCCCCCCCTTTTTATAACAGCCAACGTTAGTCACACTGTAAATTTATGAACAGAACTCTTGCTTTTCACACTATTACTTTTTATGATCTATTACCAGAGTCGGTCCCATAGGTGAGGCGACGAGAAGATATCCTCAGGCGACAACATGACGCATGGTAAAAATGCGAAAATTTTAAAGAATAACGAAAAAATATTAATCTAATAAATGAAGAAATTAAAAATATATACAAATATTAACGAATATTTAGACTATATTTTTTTAATAAACTCCTGAATTTGAGATTGTGAGAATTACATTTTGAAGGCATATTTCCAAACGTTGTTCAAGCCCTATGAATTCTACTAACTCTACCTGTAACTGTACTACAATTTTTTTTAAGTTCTGTAATTAAAAAAAAAAATACACATTTTTCTCAAAAATGTCCGTTATTCTATTAAGTAGACAGAGTTTCTAACAGAGATACATTCAATACTCAAGAGTCTCTTCAAAAATTTGTAAAGGCGCTGTTCTTAAAACTTGCCTCGGGCGCCCAAATTGATCGGCGCGCCTCTTTATGAGCAATCTTGATGAGCGCATTTAAGTTTTGGTTTACTTTCTTCGGGAAAGGAGAGTAGGGGGTGGCACGCTGCGCCAACTGTAATGGCTTTTTAGAATAGGAAGAAAAATGACCGGTAATAGGAGACACCTAACTTTAAATGAAATGCATTTATGAGAACTACAATTTTATTCCCGACTATTTTTAACGGGGTCATATCCTTGATCTGACTTGCGACAGTAGTTTATGAAAAACTAGCTGAATACCTGTGCTTCGCTACGGAGTACATTTATATTAAATACAACGGTCAATGTATGCAATTAATGCCTCCCCCCCAAAAAAAAAACAAGAATATACTTATAAAACAATCGTAACGGATATTTTTATAGACAAAATTAATGTAGAAGAAAATATTCAAATTAAATACAACGGTCAATGTATGCAATTAATTTGTATGTTTAATATCCATAAAAAATACTAATTTGAATTAAATTCTTAAAAAACTTCCATCTCAATTAGTATAGTGGTTAACTTTCATCTTTTACCGTATTTTAATATTTCTTTTGTCAATTTATTTCGTTGTTATGCACTCACGCAAAATTAATTTAAAGTATCACAAAAATTAAAGAAATCACGTGATCAGCGTTAAATATATTAAATTCTAACAATGAATCGTTAGAAATTCACCAAAAATCAGAAAATGGAGGTAAAGTTTCGAAAAAGATTTCATTTTAAAGGAATTTTTATGATCTTTCTCGTGATGTAAATTTTATAACCCTTAGATTATTTTAAATGCAAACTTTAAAAAATGTTACAATATCAGCTTAAAAATTTAATTTAAAAAAATCTAAGAAGAATTTTTCAAAAATCTTTGAGTGCACCCCTACACTATAAGAAGGATCGCCATGCAAAATTTCAGCCCTTTGGGTCCAGCGGTTTGGTCTGTGCGTTATCGGTCAGTCAGTCACGGAACTGTTATATATATATACTAGCGGCCCGTCCCGACTTTGTCCGGGTTGAACAAAATATTATACCAATAAATTTCCAGTTGATAGCCAATAAATTGTAAATCTTTTTTTACCTTAATAATAACCTAAATAATACATTAAATTAATTTTATGTTAGTTAATAATTAAAATAAATTTTTCAAAAGTAAAAGGCGTGCCGGAGAACGGCTAGGTTCGAACCGCTAGCGTCAGAACAGAAACCCACCGCGATAGCACCACGCTCAGGATCGTTGAAATCTTCGTAACAAAAAGCGGTAGAAGACAGTAGTGGAAACAATAGAGATTGTTCGGATTAAGCTCCTAACTTTATTTCTACTGATCAGATATACATAATATATAGCCTTTGTCCATCTGGAATAATGTACCTTTCAAACAGTGAAAGAATTTTTCAAATAGGTACAGTGGTTCTGAAGATTACCCTCCACGTACAAAATCCCCTCTCTCTTTATATATTAGTATATATATATATATTTAGATTATGACGGTATTCCTTTCTCAAGGAAGAACAATTTGAAACTAAGAAATGGGGATTTGGTAAAACAAAATAAAAGACGATAATACTCAGACTGTGTAATCTTCAGGGACGGAGCTATGGCCCTGTACACAAATTCATACTTAACAAGACCTTTCTGTTGAGCGGTTTAGGATGCTGTGTACTAACCCTATTGAATTCGCTCACCTCAATGTTCACCCATGGAAAACATTTGTCTACTATTTATAGCTACATAAATGCTGGTAATCCAATAAAAATGGTATTTTCAGATAGCCTGAACTTTACTGCACTTCCAAGTCGGCAATCATTGGACAAATTTTCTCCATAGGTTAACACTGGGGTGAGCGAATCCAATAGGTAGTACACAGCAGCTCTAAAGGAAACTTAAGTTAAAAGTTTGAATGCGAAAATATCAGTTGCTCGTGATTTTATCTATAAATTAAAATTTTTGAAAGCAAGAACAAATCATAAAACATTCGAATCTTAGGCGTACGAAAAACATTAGTTCGTTATAGAGTTTTTACCATCAACGGGACGAATTAATTCGAGAAAGCTCAAAAATCATGCAGCCTATAAGAAAAAAAAGAATCTGTCACTTGCAGGTGCACGACTTCATGCCCAAATGCTGATAAAGAGAGATACCCGCTAAAATAAAGACTGGGAGGGGAAAAGAAAAAAAAAGTACGCACACTGGTAACACCAGCTGGTCAAGTTAGAGAGGAACATAGTCTATTCGTAAATTCTCTGCCGCATTCACTGAGAGAGAAACCTGTTTCTAGTCCGAAAACAAATTCTTTTTTGGGCAGAGCATCGCCCGATCGCAGAGGTTAAAATATCGTTTTGCAAAGCGGTGGGAGAGTTCAAGTACGCGTAAGATTATTGTCAATTCAATTTGCGTGTAAGACACGAGTTTTTCAGGAAGTATTCTGAGGCTAACAAGCATAACAGACTTAAAAAACCAAATGGGTCAATTGATAAATTGCTATACAACAATTAAATATACGCAATTACTTTATCCCGGTAAAATAAGGGCTAGTTTTACAAAGTCTTATTAATGTCTATATATCATATTTTTTACTTTGGATACCAATTTTTTACACATGAAATGCGGAAATGCGAGATGCAATTAAATGAGTTTTAAATCAAAATCAGAAAATTTGGGGGGTTGGGTGAGACAGAATTACTCTAATACTTATTCACAGTGAAAAGAACGATACAGCGAATTTTACGGAAAATCTTAGTTTGGCGACTTAAAAATATTCACATTTCACACAATTGCATCTTTATGTTGGTGCAAGTTCTAAATATATTACGAAAGACAACTTGCTTTGCTTAATCCTTAGCACATTAAGTACAGATATACGACTGAAAACATTGCTTTTATTACTTATATTATTTAAGTGCAGAAATGTCGATGCATAATGCATAGCAATTTATTCATAACATCTCACATCATACACACAGGCATTCATAATTTATATCTGAAACAGTCAGCCAATCGTTTCATGTTAATCCTTTCTTTCTGACCATGAAATTAAGGACTTTAGAGCTGTGACTGTAGAATGCATAGGATTAGAAGATTCAACAAGGATTTATTATTTAAATGAAAATTTATATTCCCAATAAACAATCGGCATCCCGTCAAGTATATCTTATTTCATTTTTTTTAAAAGAAAATTAAAATCAATTGTTCAGTTGATTCTGCTAACTTTAACTAGCTAATTTGGAAGAACCATAATGGCTAACATTTTCATGCACCTAATACTTAAAAAAAAAAAAAAAAAAGGAGAGAAAAGAAAGAAAGAAAAAAAGAATGTTTAACATTTAGCAGATAATCTAACTTTACAAGATTAGTATAATTTTACTTTGTACAGCAAAGTGTTTCAAGAAATTTAGTTTTACAAGCATATAAACAAAAATGTAAAATACACAGCACATGCAGGGTATCAGTATTTACACATTAAACTTAGTAGCATGCATAAAATGCTAAATTAGTCCCATTCAGAGCTTCAAAAAATTTAAAAATTGCATTTGTCACATTATGACAAACAACTTAAAAAGAGCATAGTATTCCATTGCAGCTGCAGAAGTTGATTTCATAATTTCAGTAACCACAATTCTGGGTGTTCCAAAACTTGCCTCTAGGGCAGTCATACTCAACCTTTTTCTCTCTCAGGCCACATGCATATGTTTGCTATGTTACGCGGACCACAACATAATACACTTTACCTCATAACATAATAATCTAAAAATGAAACTCAAAACCTACATGCATTCAAACATTTATTTAAAAATGAGTTTTTTTTTTTTTTTCTTTTTTTTTTAATGTCGGTACAAACTTTTGACTATTTTAGACAAATCAGGTTTATACTTGCTAAGAGATACTCTCAATATGTCATCAAGGTAGGAATCAGTAAGTTGATTTTCTATATATATATATATATATCTTCTTTGCATATGCCATTTTGATATTGGATGATTTACAAAGATATGTTGATATGAACAGCGCGAACAGCACATGGCCCATTTTTGTATTTTTCAGACACTCATTTTCAAAATTGGGCTTATAAAAACACCTGCCTTATAATGAGTGTGAGTGTTTCAGACCGTAAATAAAACCTTGGTGGGCCACAGTTTGAGTACCCTTGCTCTAGGACATACTAAAAAATAAATTTAAAGATTTTAAATCTAAATGTTAGGGTATTCATTTAATAACTATGAAGCTAAAGCATAATACAAGCATTAAGTTTATTTTTTACTTTCATTTGCATAGAAATAAAGAGTCGTTGAAATTTGTTCATTAAAAACTGAAGACTTGATTTTGAGCTTGGAGGTTAATCATCTAAGAAAACTTAACTTGACCTAAAACTATCGATCAGGTCTAAAAAGGTTATGCCAAATGTACAATTTTATCATACAAGCATATTCAGAAAGGTATTCAAAAGTTTTAACTTTGGTGAAATATTTTACCTCATCGAAAATAGTTAATTTTTTTCAGTGCTCGAACTCAAACAACAAAAATTCTTTGTGACTTTACAAGGGTTTTTAGATAGTTTTGGAAAAATATAAAGCTCAATGATAAAAAAACAGAAATCAAACTTTTGAAATTTTAAATAAATACAATTTATCAAATATTTATAGTCAAATATGAAATTTAAGAAATGTATAACCCCAAATTTTATATTTTAAACTGTCTTTTAAGTTATTTAAAAAGCCCCTAATTCTCCAAATGAAATTTTTTATACCAAATAATCACTAACATGGCACATCATATGGCATTACAAACAATGATAGTATGTCGTAAATATGTAATACGAAACACAACAGTGGAGGATGGGTATTAAGGCTGCTGTGTACTAATTCCTATTGGATTTGCTCACCTCAATGTTAACCTATGGAGAAAATTTGCCTACCATTGACAGCTACATAAATGCTGATAATCCAATAAAAATGGTATTTTCAGATAGCCTGAACTTTTCTGCACCTTGCAATGGGATTCATTTTATAAATTTTGTCCACCAAAGAAATTTAAGAGTGTTTAAAACAAACTATACCAGATTTTCCCCCCCAATAATGTAAATTTTAAAATATTTGCATTTTTCTAAAAATTAAAACCCCCCCCAGTTATCAAATTTCTTTCTCTATTGCAGAGTATAATTAAAAAGAAAAAAAAAATTCAATCCAAGTCGACAATCCGTAGACAAATTTTCTCCATAGATTAAACAATTATAAATTTTATTAGTTTCTGAAAAAGTTCCTCCTATTAATTTAACGGCTAATTAAACATTACCAAACAATATAAGGAAAGCCATCAATGATTGAGAGCTTCAAATAAAATGTCTTATACATTATTTAACATTAAGTCTTCTGCTAATATAGGATTATCCAGAAATGAGGTATTCTGAAGTATTCATAACTTTCAGTTAATTTTAAAAAGTCAATAATAAAAAAATGATCAAACTTAGTCAACCAGCTAAAAATCTTAATGAAACTTTTCAAAAGGAAAGATATTTCTCAAACATGTACATGACCTTTTCCCTATTTAATAATTAAACAGTACAAACATTTCAAGAGATAAAATATTATTTGATAATTGTTTACTTGAATGAAAGGTTACTGAATATTGAAAATAGAAATTTTTGGGGATTACATTTTTAAGTAATAATGAGAGATACTTATTATGCAATATAAATGACTGCTGATTATGAATGATTAGATCTAAATTACAAAGAAAAACTATGGATATGTGGTAAGAAATTCTAGACAATGATTTTAAGGGTAAATCAAGTTTTTCTTACGAAGTTTTCTCACTTTTACAGAACTTTTCCCATGACAATTCCCAGTTTTCTGCAAGTGCATAAAATCTCCTTTTATTAATTTTAAACCTATATAAAGCAACGTTTTCCAATGAAATTTCTACAAGGGGATATTCTGAGATTATACAGCATCACTTTAATATGATCTATAAACAAGTGAGTCACATTAAATTTTACATCACAACTTGCAGCCTAATTATATCTTTAAATTCTCCATACATAGAGTAAAATAAAGGGTCCAATACCCTTCCTGTTAAATCGATATATTTGTTTAGATACCACCATGACACACTCAAGAACTATGATCTTTTTTCATCATGGAGTAGTGTACATTTCACACTTTCAGTTTACAAGATATAGACAATGAACACTAATACTTTTTTTTACATAACTTGTATACTCTTTTTAAATTTGGACTTCACGCCAAACTTAACTCATTGGTTTCAAGTGCCACCTACACCACTGCCACTTATCCTCACATTAAAATCATAGCCCCAGTGAATTTCTAAAATTTAACTTAATAAATTTATACGGATACAATCAAATAGGAAAAGGGGAATAAAAACAGGCTTTTATATTACAGAAAATTTGAAAACAAAATTCATGAAATATATTGCAAACTCAACTATGATTTTGACGACATAATTGGCCAGGTGATGGCTGAATGGCTAGGGCACTGGCATTCGGTTCGGACCCCGTGGGTTCGAGTCCCACTGTTGACATGGACGTTCGTAGCCGTTCGGAATTGGCTTTAACTGTAGGTCCTGGTCTAATTAGCCCTCGTGTAGCAAAAAGTTGACCGTAGCGCACCAAACCAAACTTGACGACTTAATAAGGGATAATATATACACTATTTTCAAGCAAACTGTCCATAACTACATGCTATATAATAGTAATAAGCTATGAAAGAGAAAGGACAAATATTTCGAAATACTTAAATCCATAATCTGAAATATTCTTGCCTAGTTCACAACCTAATATTTACATTAGTAGTACAAGCGAGCCTTTGGAATACAGGACACACTACCTTTGCTCACAACTATCATGTAATAAAAAGAGATTTTGTTAACATACTATGATGCAACACAACAGTATGTTAGGCAAAATTTGTGACACTTATATTAAAGTTAACCTAGAAGCCATTACATGATAGCTTTGTTATAACTTCATTCTTAATTATCAAATCTTTTTGCTTTTTCAAAACTAAACAAGTCTGTAATGCAGCTTTTACAAAATTCTGGTTCAAAACAGAGCTCATTAGTGATAGTATATACCTAACTATTCTCTGTCAGACCAATAGGGAGGGAATTCTATAGACTAAACTTTTGAAACTACTTACAAGCTCAGAGAATTAAGCTGCTCATCAATACCAAATTTATGATAAAATCATTTTTGGCAAAATACATGACTATGTTAACACTTGCATTATCTTGAAATACCATATAAATAAATAAAGTTAAAAGAATTCAAAATTTATTCTGATAGTAGAATTGAGACAAATTTGAAAGTGATTAGAAAATTACCTTTTCTAATACACATGTGACACAATACCAAAATTTTACGAAATGGAAAGTTTTACCAATTCAACACTTTTCTACTTAAATGGTAGGGGTTTCAGTTTATTTACCTCATTTAAAGCTGCATGCAGCTTTTCTACACATATAGAATAATAGTAACATAACCCAACATCAGAAAACAAATTAATACTTTGTTACATTATTTTCCCAACTATAAAGCTGTGTTCGACTCAAATTATGAAAATAAAATATGAAATATAAAGCTAAAAAGTATTCCTGCAAACAATACAGTGGAATCTGGTTAACTGAACCAGCCACTTAATCAGACCGAATCCTAAAGGACCAAAACAAATCCTATTGCATAAGCCTAGTAGGGCATGTTTCTGTAATTGGACCAGCTGGTTATTAGGACCAAAATGATCGCATCCCGGCAATTCTTATGCTTTGGGGAGTTCAGTACAATTAAAAAAAATTTTAACAACGTAAAAGAAATTGAATTATTTATATAAGCGTCAGACATTTAAATAATCATAATATTGTGCTTAATTAAAAAAATTTTACCAATGTAAAAGAAATTGAGTTATTTATATAAGCGTCAGACATTTAAGTAATCATAAACTGGAGTCGACTATCTTTCATAAAAATTGTATACAGGCCAAAGTTTTATATTTTGCTACTCTTTAAAATAGATTAGAACTACTTAAACTTTTATGAAATGTTGATAGCTTATAACACTCCAGAAAGAAATATATGGGCTGGCTTATTTTCAATACTTAATAAAGTAAATAATATTTAGCAATTTTTTATTAACAGAAATCTTTACTTGAAACTATTGTATAACTATATAATTTTCAGACAGAAAATCAACAAAATGAGAAACTATCATTAAAAAAGTAACTGATTATAACTGTTTTCTGAACAGTTCAGCAATTTATTATTTATTACTTTATCATTGTATTTTATGATCAAATTCAATAACTGACATAATGATTCTTGAGTTATGAGTAAATCATTAATATTGATTTTATATTTTGTAAAACAGAATGGACAAATCTAACATACAAATAATTTTGAGTATATATAACTCTAAAAAATCAAAATGGGGGATTGTGGTTTAAAAAAAAAAATAAATCGTAAAGAACCTACACATGATAGCTGAATAAATTCCTCGTTAACAAATTACAAAAGTTGCATTTCCAGAATATTGTTCTACAATTAAATGGTCTGGTAACTTAGCTTTTAAAAATTCAGCTACACATCAAAACATGATCAAATTTTCTATGACAAATACAGTAATAGATACTCCTTAGTAGAACAAGCAGCATAAAAGACTATATATTTACGATTTCTGTTAATGAGACATCCTGAGTTATTCTGATATTAAGTTTAGGTTTAGGTGAAAAATTAAAATTACATTAGTTATGTCAAAATTCAATTAGAACTTGATCAGTTGCAGAAAATTTGATCATAGTTTTTTAAGGTTAGAAATTAATTTGTATCAGTTGAAAACATATGCAATAAGTTGACCTTTGACTGAACACATTACATTTGTAACAAAAAAATGTTTCCCACCAACATTTTTCGGGGTGCTTTACAAATTGACAGCAGATGAATTCATAAATATATAGACTTCAATCTACTATAAAATTTGAGCATCTTAGATAAAGTACAGCAAGATAGTAAAAAATGTTCTAGAAGATAAGTATAAATATTCACACTTAAAAAAAAAAAATCAGATGTAAATTTTTTGCAATTCTTATGCTTTGGGGAGTTCAGTACAATTAAAAAATTTTTAACAATGTAAAAGAAATTGAGTTATTTATATAAGCGTCAGACATTTAAGTAATCATAATATGGTGCTTTAGATCAAACTCAAAAGACTAGAATGCTCTTATGATTTATTAACCACTTCTGCAAAGAACAATACAAGAAATATATATTATAATCTCTATTTGTTTTATAACTTAAAATTTTATTTGAGTTTATGATAAAAATGATTTACAAATCATTGAACATGACAATTTAGTCATGTTTAACAGTCTCAAAATACTAATAACTTTGGCAGATATCTCTAGTTTTACTAATGTGTCATTCAATAACACAAATCATAAGTCATACTGATACATTTGCGAAACTAAAGTTATAAATTATATTCATTAAACTTTGCCGATAATTACATAAGTGCTATATCACACCTAAATTTACTATAAATCTGTGTCAAAAATTTTTCATCAAGAATTAACTCTAGATGATTTATGAATGCTAATAATGCAAAGTAAACACTATCAAACTTAAGTTAGTTTAAGCTTTTTTCTGCATTTAATAACGAAATTAGTTTAGTAATTTTTTTTTATTTATTTTTTAATGTTTAAAAAGAAAATAAGCCCTTTAACACAAGTAAACTGTGTAACAAACACCTATTTAAAAAAAAAAAAAATCCCAGTTTTGCTGTTTACAAGTTACTATTTGACTAAAAGTAGTTTGATACAATGTAATGCAACTGAGTGAAAAAAAAAGGGCAGAAAATGGGTTTGGTTCACTGTCTTCAATTGTTCAGGCAAGCATTGATAAATGAAATTTCATAATCTATGTATGCGTTTTATAAAGAAGGTTTTGCACTTCATTTAAGCAAGAGTTGATATGTGACAAGTTGCAGGCGACTGCTTTATTCATCACATTAAAATGGTTTATAAACAAATACAGAATGCACAGTTACAAAATTAGATATTACCTGAAATTTGAACTAATCATACAGGTTATAGATATTAAATCATCTAATAGAAATGAAATATAATTATTACTGGGCGATCACTGATATTTGATGTCACACAATCAACATTAAAGGTACAATTTACATGAAGTCTCGGTTTGCAGGTTACGGTACTTAGTTATTGTCATAAAAACTAATAACTAATTTTTTTAAAAATTGAAAAACGAAAACAATAGGTATGGCCGACACCTAACGAACATTGTTTACATATCAGGCATCAAATTAGAATCTAGGATACCGATATATAACTTCCTTACGGTATGAACACTGTCAAATTTTGTGTTTTAAAGGGTAAAAAAAACATGTTTAAGCTTAAATCATTGATACATTGATACTGCAGTTCAATTTCTCACCTCTTCCCGACGGCGAACTTCCTCTTGAAGGCGTGCCTGTGCTTCATCGGCCGCTTCTTTAGCGACTTCTAATTCCTCTTTCATACTACGCATTTTTTTCTTTAAGACCTCCAATAATGTACCTTGCTGAATGGTGGTCATCTTTATGGAATTATTGATTTGGAATCACAAGAAAATACACGAAAACAGCAAAGGGACGAAGTGTATGACACACAAATGAGTATGACACGATAAGCAAGCCAAAAAGGGCGTGTAGCTATGTTGCCATTCGCGGAACCGGAATTCCAGGGAGTTACGTTTTAGCAAACACCGGGTGGCGGTTGCAGTTACGTTGCAGGAAATACAGCGCTTTAAAATTTGTTACGATTGTAACGACTAGAAAAAGATGTTACCCCCCGAAATGAGAAAATGTAACATTTATAAATATATCTTCATTTTAAAAATTATTCACTTTCTGTATCTGCTGTATTATTTATAGGTTAAACGACGAATGGGATATCACAGGAGTCTTAAGTCACTAGTACTAAGGAATTCCGGAGGACAGTTATCTCACCAAATCAATACATTCCCTATTTCTGATAATTATGGGGTCTTCTTTTTAATTTTTTAAGTATGAGAGGAATAACTTTGATAATTGACATCAGGGGCGTAGGTAGAGGGGGAGGGCATATGGCCTGTACTTCCCTCCTATCGATATTTGGTTTTTGATATGTTATCACAATAGAATTAAACAAAATCATACTTGTTGGCTTACCCATAAAAGCAGTTTTTGTTTCAACGTCTCTAATTGAAATAGCATAGGAGTAAATAATTAATTAAATGATAATAAGCCTTGCATTTTGTGAGCATGCTTGAGCTGTGTAAATAAATTTCACTTTAAATACTCATGAACGGGGGTGATGTGGAGGTCGAACTTTCGGAATACAGGGTACAACATTCACCGAATAGTATGAAATCGAAATTAACCATCGAAGATCCTCCTAAAAACATGAAACTACATACGATTTAAATTTTTCTTTAAAAGCTTTAAAGTTTTGGAAAGAAAGCATTCTACTGCATCATATTTCAATGCTCCTGATGTCTCCTTCATCCCACCCAAGAACTTTATACCAGTTAATGATTTTCCTTCATTCGAATACTATATATCGAGGACTTAATTTTCTTACCTAGCCGCCTGTGTTGTCCGCCATACACAACACAGGCGGCTAGGTAAGAAGGATGCAATGTGAGCATCTTGCTCCGCTTGGGCCTAGTTTCAAATCACGGCAAAGGCATAGAAATTTATTTCCATTGTAAAGTTGTCAAGAAAACTCGTAGGGTAAACGGCTAAGGGCCTGTTCACATAGGAGTCCGTTGCGTTGCGTTAAGGAAAATATGACGTTGAGACGAAAATAAACCAATCATAGGCCTCCAAACGATTAGCAATGAAATTTTTAACGCCTATGATTGGTTTATTTTCGTCTCAACGTCATATTTTCCTTAACTCCTTAACGTCATACTTTCCTTAACGTCATATTTTCCTTAACACCTATGTGAACAGGCCCTAAGGGCCTGTTCACATAGGAGTCCGTTGCGTAGCGTTAAGGAAAAGATGACGTTGAGACGAAAATAAACCAATCGTAGGCGTTAAAAATTTTATTGCTAATCGTTTGGAGGCCTATGATTGGTTTATTTTCGTCTCAACGTCATCTTTTCCTTAACGCAACGCAACGGACTCCTATGTGAACAGGCCCTAAATGTTTTTAAAATAAAATTAGGCTGCCGTATTAGATAAAAAAAAAATCATAGGAAAATTTGGGATTTGGTTCATGTGCTTTAACACATTCGATTTGGGATTTTTTTTCTCGAACGTACTTGGGGGCTATCGGGTGATAAGGGCAAAATGTAAGTTCATGGCTGTTGATCACACTGGCAATACCTATTCTAGCATTTCAGTGGTTTAATTTATTTAAATTATTAAAGAACTGCTTTTCAATGATAGACTGCAAGTTAATTTTCTTTTTTCATCTAACCGCCCACAGTGAATACTAGTTAGTGACACGTGTTTGAATTCCGGCTATAGCACAGTCGTTCCTGCGCTGTACCAACATTGTTCATCGAAAGCAATGTTGGTACACCTATATAGTTACCCTATGATAAAGTAGCCATGTTGAGAAAGTTTCAGTTAGGTAACGCTACTGTACTTAAATGATTATAGACGACGTTTGGTGGTGCTGCTTGACTGAGATAATCTCGTATCCCCTATACCTTAAATATTTTAGGTTTAGATTATGATTCGAACTAGATCGAATAAGATTTTGATACGGGATGATAGGTCCTATTTCGGACTAGCATGATGCTCGTATCCTTTATTGGGCTTTTAACTTTTATGTTAGCCATTTACTTTGTGTGTTATTAAAACTGTTTATAATGTTTAGCCGTGCATCTGATTATTTGATTATTCTTTGAATTTACCACTGAACCATTATCGATTTTGCAACAGCCCCCCCCCCCCCAAAAAAAAGAGTGGGATGTAAGGGCGAAAGGTCTACAGGACAAACGGTCGGTGCCGTATCGAAAAAATGAGTCTGAGATAGAAGGTATAATTAGAGAAGAAAGAGAAAAAAATGATGGAATTTTAAACATATCAAGTTAAAAGATTAAATTTGTATATCCAAAATTTAAGAAGAAATACCTTAAACGTTTGTAACACTTTTTTGAAAAATACAACAGTAATAAAAATATAATGAAAATACTATTTATTAACTTAAAACAGCTTTCACCGAATTTGCGAAGAAGACGTAAAGCTATCATCTGTTATGCATATAAGCCTAAATATTTTATCTGGGGCAGTTTTTCTCTCCAAACAAAATTAAAACAACTTACTTGTAAATAAAATTTAACTGTACGATTCAGTATCTACTGCAAAAGAATCTGACAAAGTGTAAGGTATGAAGGGTAACTAATTGTAACAAATGTACGTAGTTTCAGTTTCTTCAATTTTTTTAAATATTAAATCAAAGTGGAATATACAGTCGATTCCGGTTAATTGGACCACCTCTTAATCGGACCAGTCACTTATTCGGACCGAGTTTCGTCTTGTAACACGAGGCATGTTCGTTTAATCGGACCAGTCGGTTATTATGACCAAAATGATCGCGTCCCGATGTGGTCCGATTAACCGGAACCGACTGTATATCAGGAACGTATTAAATTTAATTGCAAATAAAAACTTTCCCCATTGCTGATTTTAGGAACAACAACAGCATGGGGCATTAGGAACAACAACAACAGAATTACATTTACATAATTAAATTATGCTCACAGTGAGAAATGAATATTAATTTTTTGCTACATTTTCAACTTACAAGGGAGAAAACCCACATTTTGAGATATTATTGAGAAATGAAACCCATAAATCCATATTGTCACTGAAACATCCAGATCTGGGTTTAAAAATCCAGATCTTATCTTAAAACACAAGAGGTTGTATGAAGCATGAAAACAATAAAAAGAAACATACCGTTTGTAAAATTTTATCCTTCTCCTCAAGCCTTGTATTAGCTTGCAGTAACTCTTCCTGTACTCTATCCAGATCGTTTTCAACATTTTTTACCATCTTCTGCAAGACTCTGATCTCTTCTTCGGCCTATAAATGGAAAACAAGATAATTCAATGACAGCACTGGAAGACATATTTAACAATAATAAAACGGACATTAAGCAAAAACAGCATCATAAGTAAACAATTACTTAATTGTTACTTATGAGGCCATAGTGGTTTTCGAGCCGTATATACTACCGGGATATCTACATTCTCTTTGTTCAGAAAGTGCAAAAGAACAGAGAAATAAATCACCCAATCAATTAAAATATGCAACAAAAATACCGTACAAACATCGCACAGAAAATTTTATTTAGATGTTTATAAAGAGTTATGTGTGAGAGATATACCAATTTACTTCAAAACAAAGGCAAAAAATCGATAATCACTGTTAAAAAAATTCGATTTTTAAAACGCATCAAACTACGGCTTAGTAGTTGATATTTACAGCTTGATTTTATTTTTTGGATGAAAATTTCATGGAAATGTATATTTATTTATGGGAAATTACTCATAATAATTTACTGGAAATTTTTCTATTCAGTAATGTTAATATTTTATAATAATTTTTAAATTTTCGGATTGAAAACCTCACCTCCAAACTCAATATACATCTAACAGTTTGCATAATGGTATTGAAAGTGTCAAATCTTCGCATTTCGTTTAAATTACTGTAAACTTTAAAGGGGGGGGGAGGATAAAGGCAGAACCGTTATCCCCCCCCCCCTTTCTTAATAAAATGGTGGAAAGTTAAAGAACTCTTGACTTTAAAAAAAGAAATGTAATGAACGAGGATAAGCTGAAAGAGAATATGTAAGTAATTTAATTATTAAGAAGTATACATTTTTCTGAAGGATAGCATGGTACTTCTGAGAACTATTTGGCTCGTATAAAGAATTTAGATCGAAAATTTATGAAAGAATTTCCTATCTTATCCATGGGAGAGTGGGTACTACCAATCCATGGAGACATCTGATACTTCTTTCTTACTTATTGTGGAGCATCTGGTCTGTTCACACCGAGTTCGTAACGTTACGTAGCGTTAATAATTTTAACCAGTCCCAGAGCTCAATTCATTGACCACGTGATACATCAAACCAATCACAAGTTACGTCAACAATCTCGGAGCCAATGAAGTTGACACGACGCAACGCTTCGGATGCAGTGTGAACAGGCCTTTAAACCTGGCAGATCGTCAATTCCCGTGGAGAATTTTCCTATCGGCCTTCTGCTAATCATATAATATGAAATGCATATTTTTGAAATCTGTTTTCAGCATAGGTTAACAAATCTTTAAACAAAAAATATGTTTAAAATATTTTTATTTTCATTTATTTATTTTTTTCAAAAACAATTGTAACTTTAAACCTGATTATCAAATGCGTAATTCTGAAATCTGCTTTCTGCACAGGTAAATCAATATTTAAACCAAATTGCAGGTTTTTAAAAAATCGTAGTTTTATTTTTAATATATTTCTTTCCAAAAACAATTGTAACTTTGAAGCTGATTATCAAATGTATAATTCTGAAATTAGTTTTCTGCATAGGTAAATAAATATTTAAAACAAATTGCAGGTTTTTAAAAAATCGTAGTTTTATTTTTAATATATTTCTTTCCAAAAACAATTGTAACTTTGAAGCTGATTATCAAATGCATAATTCTGAAATTAGTTTTCTGCATAGGTAAATAAATATTTAAAACAAATTGCAGGTTTTTAAAAAATCGTAGTTTTATTTTTAATATATTTCTTTCCAAAAACAATTGTAACTTTGAAGCTGATTATCAAATGTATAATTCTGAAATTAGTTTTCTGCATAGGTAAATATATATTTAAAACAAATTGCAGGTTTTTAAAAAATCGTAGTTTTATTTTTAATATATTTCTTTCCAAAAACAATTGTAACTTTGAAGCTGATTATCAAATGTATAATTCTGAAATTAGTTTTCTGCATAGGTAAATTTATATTTAAAACAAATTGCAGGTTTTTAAAAAATCGTAGTTTTATTTTTAATATATTTCTTTCCAAAAACAATTGTAACTTTGAAGCTGATTATCAAATGCATAATTCTGAAATTAGTTTTCTGCATAGGTAAATAAATATTTAAAACAAATTGCAGGTTTTTAAAAAATCGTAGTTTTATTTTTAATATATTTCTTTCCAAAAACAATTGTAACTTTGAAGCTGATTATCAAATGTATAATTCTGAAATTAGTTTTCTGCATAGGTAAATAAATATTTAAAACAAATTGCAAGTTTTAAAAAATCGTAGTTTTATTGTTATTATTATTGTTATTTTCTTTCCAAAAACAATTGTAACTTTGAAGCTGATTATCAAATGCATAATTAAGAAATCTATTTTGAGCAAAAGCAAATCTATCTTTAAAACAATTTGTTCGCTTTTTAAAAAATCTTTCTGTTAGGTAGTTTCATGCAACGTCACGGAAGGGCACGAAGGGCAGAAAACTGATGTCACGCGTTTTAAACGTGGAAGTTCCGGTATACGTTTCTCTAGGAGTTTTAGTAATTTATGAATTTAACAACAAACATTTTGCTCTTCGTTTTTGGCCGAGTTGAGATGTGATATGTTACGTGCAACTGCCTTATTTTGATTTAATTATTTTAAAACAGCTGTAACTTTGAAGCAATAAAGATGAATAATTTAATGCCCCGCCAAAAAAAAAATAAAAAAAAAAAAAAAAAAAAATAATAATAAAAAAAAAAAAAAAAAAATTTGGAAACAAATTTAAATATTCGTTCAGTGTGACCCAGTTTAAAAACTTTTTGAACAAACATAGTCGACGGACAAAGGCATTTTCTGTGCATAAGGCGTGGACAAGTAACGCCATGAAGAGGTAAAAATACGAGCACCTAGAGTTTGCCGTTCAACAAAAATTACTTGCATTTTAATTGGACAATGGGCAGAGTCATTTAAGGCTGCTGTGTACTAACCCTATTGGATTCGCTCACCTCAATGTTAACCTATGGAGAAAATGAGTCTACTATTTACAGCTATATAAATGCTGATAATCCAATAAAAATGGTATTTTTAGATAGCCTCAACTTTTCTGCACCTTGAAACAGGATTCATTTTATAAATTTAGTCCACCAAAGGAATTGACGAGCGTTTAAAACACACTAAACCACATTTCCCTTACCCCCAAATAATTTAAATTTTAAAATATTATTTGTATTTAAAAAAAAAAAAGGAAAAAGGACCCAAGGTGCAAAATTTCTTTCTCTATTACGGAGTACAATTAAAAAAATAAAAAAATCTTTCAATCCAAGTCGGAAATCCTTGAATATTTTCTCCAAAGGTTAACATTGAGGTGACCATAGGCGTAACGTGCTTCTAACTTTTTTTTTCTTTCTTTCCCCCCCCCCCTTTTTTTGGAGGGGTGGGTGGGTGGGGGCACAAATTGAATTCAGTTAGGGCCCTTCTCAGCGCATTGACTGCCGGACGGTCCTTAAAATCTGAAACATTATGATTTTTTTGAAGTTGAATAACAATAGAATTGATGTTTGAGTAGTATTCAAAAGTTATACAATGAGAAAAATATAATATAAATAAAATGAGAAAAAAATATAGCATTGAATTTTTGTCATGGATCATATCATTCTTAAAAACTATGTTAAGGCTAATGATATAATCGGAATCTTCAGTTTCGCAGTTCGAGAAAGCGGAAAAAACCAACTTTCTTAAAATTTTTCTACAATTTTCCGATTTTTACTGAACTTCTATTAACTTTTTAATTTATTTCAAGTTGACGCTACGCCTGTGGAGGTGACCGTATCCAATAGGGTTAGTACACACCAGCCTTAAGACGATATTCAGGTTTTTTTCATCCTTTTCTCAATATCGTGTTTAGAAAATTCATCAGGGAAAAATAATTTAATTTCCACTTAGTGGCTTGTTTTAACGTAGGATTCTGTTCCTCCATAACGGTCCTCCGGAAAGGAAAATTTCAGACGCTAAAACCGTGAGTTATAATTTTGGCAGCGCTTCAAACCCAGTCTGTATCGCTTGGACAAGCAGTAAACAGTTAAACAGAAAAGTACTAAAATGCGTCAAAATTTTTATATGCATATATGTATATATATACATACTTACATATATATAGATACATATATACATAACACATACATACATATATACAGGGCTAGATTTGAGGCGGAACGCGCCGAAACGGCGTTCCGGTACCTCTCTTTATCAATAATTTTGAATACCCCCCACACACCCCGGAAGGTTACCGTTCCGGCACCTCTATTTCTAGAAATCTAGCACTGCATATATACATACAAAAGATGTAAGCAACGATAAGTAATTCTACGTTAATAACCCGCGGTAGTTTCGTTAGAAGAGACTACCTGAAAATTTTTTTGACAACTTTAGGTTGTTGGTTTGAACTGAAAATTAAGATAATTTTTTTTGCTAATCTGCTTTCACTTCATTTTGGAAAGCAATTTCGTTAGGCTGTATTTTAGGTCAAAGCATACACGTAGCTTCGGGGGAGGGGGGGGGGCACGTGCCCCCTCCACGTTAACTTGAAATAAATTAAAACGTTAATAGAAGTTCAGTTAAAATCGGAAAATTGTAGAAAACTTTTAAGAAAGTTGATTTTTCACGCTTTTTCAAACTGTGAAACTGAAGATTCTGATTATGTCTCTAGCCATAACATAGTTTTTAACAATGATATGATCCATAACAAGAATTCGATGCTATATTTTTTTTCTCATTTTATTTACAGTATATTTTTTTTCTCATTGTATAACTTTTGAATATTACTCAAACATCAATTCTATTGCTATCCAATTTTAAAAAAATCATACATTATATTTTAAGGACCGTCCGGCAGTCAATGCACCGCGAAGGGCCCTAACTGAATGCAGTTCGTGCCCCCCCTCCCCCCCCGAAAAAAAAAAGTTAGAAGCACGCTATTTCTATGGGCCAAAGGTAAATTCTTACCACCCATCTTGGGGGCGAGGGGAGTACGTGCTCTTAAGAAAGAAAAAAAAATAAAATCCAGTGTTAATATATCATTTTAATTTACTACAAATGCTTTTCTGTACGTTCACGCTTCAGCAGCAATGAAATTTTAAATCTTAAGAGATAAGACTTTAAAAATCTCAGTTGTGCTCTGTTGGTGTCTAAAGGAGAAATGATCCTTCCACACTACCGCTACATCCTTTAATTTTATTGCCTTTTTCTTCTCACTTTTCATAAAACTCGGGCCGCACTAAATAAGGTCAAATCGCGTTACTATATGGTCGAAGTTCTGGGGAAAAAAAAGAGCAGACGATTTCGGCAACAAACGGAAGAAGAGGCAAAGCTATTCTTATCTGGCGCACGAGGAAGCGGATTTTCCCGTTCTAATATTGCGCTTTTTTAAAGTACGTGGTCACACTCGGAATTTATTACGAGGAAGGGCTTGGACACGTTTGTAATGGGCTATGCATATCTGAGACTACAGACATCTGCATTATAATACATTAAGTAAGGTTCGAAGTAGTTTTTTATCGTCTGCTCATGAGCATTAAGAGATAGGACAACGAGAGAGGACAACATTATTTACGAAAGTCTGAGTTACCATGAAGAAATCCGATACTGAAGAAACAAAAAAGAATTGAAACACGATTTTATAAGTGAGACAAAGCGGAATCCTCTAGAAAGGAGAATTACTGAACTGATAATATTAAACAATAAAATAATTCCTCAGCGAAACCAGTACCTAAGATATTATATTACGGCTAAAAAATTTTGCATACTGACTTTCGATCGTTAAGATAGGGCTTTCTGTGAGTATCTTTATATATAAAACGCGTAGGTATGCGGCACAAAAATCGACTATATTTGTACACTCTGAATGGCAACGGCTGCAACTACCAGATGTAAACATTAGCGGCCGTCCGCAATTTCCAAACCGCGTGTCAACATGGATTTACGCATTGAAATCAGGAATGCTCTAAAGCGAGCTGCACGATCAAGTGAAAATGGGAAATAGTCTCGAGAAAGACAGCGAAGAGGAATTAATTCATTAAGAGAAAGGCGCGAAAGAAAGAGCATAAATGATTAGGCTTATGACGAGGTTAGGCTTAACCGTCGACGACATAGCAACCGACAGCCAGTAATAGTTAATTTTCTACACTTTTATCAGTACTTGCTGGATTTTTACTCCATTTTATAAGTGGAGAAATTTTCCCAACAGTTAATTATTTGATATGATTATGTGTAGATATATGAATTGTGAACAATAGTACATACAGAGAGTGATGTAATCCACACTATTTTAGTTCTTCCTGAATTTTTACTCCATATTTTAAATGAAAAAATTGTTCCTCAACAATTTCTTATGTGATGTAATGATAAAGTGTAGCTATCTTAATTTTTCAAAATAGTACATACAGAGAGGGATGTCATTTTTAAAATCATTGGTGTCGGGTTTCTCAGTTTTATCTTTAACTATGAAGTAATGGAAATTCATATTTTTTAATCACGATGTTTTAGAATCAGCCTTATGGAGAAAAACCCCCTAACAAAGTATATTTATGATGACAGGTAATGGTAACATTCCTTACATATGTTACTTTCAGTTGAGTTGTTTTGCAAAAGAAAATAAAAACTAAAAGCGACCATGCAGGTCGCGCAGCGGCTAGTAGAATAATAATTTCTTTCAGTCAGATGCCTCATGGATGGGGCCCACTTTATTATTATTTTTTTCTTTTTTTTTATAACGTAGGATTACGTTACTCCATAACGGTCCCCCTAAAAGGAAAATTTCAGACGCTAAAACCGTCCGTCCGTCCTCGCGAGTTATAATTTTGGCAGCACGCCAAACCCAGTCTATCGCTTGGACACGTTAAGCAGAAAAGTACCAAGATGCGTCAAAATTTTGACATACATGTATGTATATATATACATATGTACATATATATAGATACATATATACAGGGTGATTTTTTTTAAACTGACACTATTCAGCGCCACTTGTAGCGCGATCTATCAGCCGGAATTCCACCAAAATTGATAGAGGGACTAAGAACAACATAGGAAAGATCTTCCCCCTCCCCCGAAAAAAAATAGTTCCAAAAGTCGCCGATAGGAGAAAATATGGCGCTGCGGTTGTCGGCGCACCCAAGAATTTGCATAAACGCAAGTAAAACATCAAAATGCAAATTCATGACAACGTAGTCGACAGCAGCGCCAGTATTTTGGGCTCTAAAATGCGTTATCACTTTACAGAAGAAAGGGTCATCATTGTTCCACTTGCATGGCCACCTCGCTCCCTGGACCTAACCCATGTGACTTCTCTCTGTGGGGTTACTTAAAGTCCAAGGTGTATCTTGGTAGAGTTTTTAACTTGGCGGCCCTAAAGGACAACATATCCCGGACTGTGATGAACATTCTTTGTGGCTTGTTAGGCTCGGGCTTTGAGATCGTAGTGTTCAGGATGCCGTCCACCAGGATGGTGGTCACATTGGAGGTGGGAGAAGTGAATTTGCTGCATAAAGCGATGTTGCAGCGAATTTTTTTATTATTCATTTGTCTGCTTATTACAACTTTTTCGCTATTCACCCCTTATCTTTATACCCCGAAATACTGGCGCTGCTCTCGACTACGTAGTCGGAAATTTGCATTTTGATGTTTTAATTACGTTTTGTGCAAATTCTCGGGTGCGCCGACAACAACAGCGACATATCATCCCCTATCGGCGACTTTTGGAACTTTTTTTTCTTTTTTTCCCAACGGAATCCTACTTCCCATGTCATCATTAGTCTCTATACCAAGTTTGGTGCCATTTCGGATGTTAGATCGAGCTACAGGTGGCTCTGAATAGTGGCAGTTTAAAAAAAATCACCCTGTACATACAAAAGAGGTAGGCAACGATAAGTAATCCTACATTAATAACCCACGGTAGTTTCGTTAGAAGAGACTACCTGAAATCTCTTTTGTCTAATTCTAAACCTGACTCTTGTTGATTCTCAAACCACTGCTCAAATCAAACGGTTTCGATGTCAATTTTTTAAGTAAAAATGCCCACTCTGTAAACTGTATGAAAGTGAAGTCAATAACTGCTGGGGATTTTCTGATAATTTTGAGTAAATGCTGCTCCTTGATGATTCCCAGACATGCAGACAGTTTTATTTGAAACTGAAGGGTTATCGTGTGACAACGCTGCCAGTTTATTCTCTTTAGAAAATCGTCAAATATTCAGTTTCAAGAATATTTAAGCATCTAAAAGAGTCAAAAGTCTTGTTGAGGAAAATATTGTCTAAATGTTACTTTTCAGCTTCTCAGATGTTTGTTACAATGTCAAACACGCTTTTCCCCGAACTTTGTAAAAACTAGACAAGGTTGGAAACTTCATAAAACGTTATTTAAAAATAAAATCTTAGATTAATCGTGACTTTTGTTTCGACGTCTATTTTTATCTTCAGTTTTACAACAGCCTAACATAATTCCTGTGAGAGAAAACAATAAAGTCCTTTAAAGTAACGAAAAAAGTTCAGTTAATATCTATTAACTCCCAATCAGTGCACGTAACTTAAAAAAATCGGATGAATAAGGGCCTGTTCACATAGGAGTCCGGCAGCGGAAGCGTTAAAGTATTGAAATATATTTAACCAGTGACAAACCTCCAAATGATTAGCAACGAAATTTTTAACGCCTATGATTGTTTTATTTCCGTCTCAGCGCCATCTTTTACGCTCCCGCTACCGGACTCCTATGTGAATAGGCCCTAAGAGCCCCCTTATATTATTGCAGTTTAGAGAGCTATCTTAGAAAAATTTCCATCCACCTTTTTATATTTTTCTCATACTTTCGACCCATTTCCATAATTATTATTTTGTAATTACTCCATGGTTTCTAGTCTTTTTTGTTTTTCGTGTTGGTTATTCAATTGTCTACAGTGAAGGAATGGCAGCAATTTTGCTTTGCTTCTGTTTTTGCTTTGCTTCTGGAGGAGAAAAGCTGTTTTAGCTTTAGAAATCCGCGATTAGAGTTTACTTGTCAGTTACTTACTGTAAATAGTAAATGGGTGATTTTTCTCCCTAAAAACATTATTTCTTTAAAAAATTCTATAGTTTTTCGTTTTTAAAAAATAATTTCGTTTAATTGTTTGTGTACATAATTTACGCAAACAATTATAATTTACGAATATCGATTTTTGTATGTGTCCTAGCTACTTCTTTCCTAAATTCCATTGTAATGTACGAATCTTGTCTTCCTAGGTGATCATCATTTTTCTTGTAAATATCTTCGCTGTAACTGCGCATTTAATCAGGAGATTTGGTGACTCCACAGAACAAAGATCGCATCGGTTTTCTGGCAAAATGAGAGTTTTCAACTTGATGTGATTTATCTGTATCGTCTTCTTTTAATTTAAGGGACTCACAACCCTTAAATCTTTAAAACATTCGATTAAAAAAAAATATATGTTAAAGGCTGATCATTTCTGAACAAAATAAAGCAAACCGCATGAAAATATTCCGCTTAGTTCCGGAGATATTGATATTCTAAATATTTAATTACTGATCAAGTTTATGGTAAGAAAAATTTTAAACTCATTTTTCTCAAAATTTAATTTTGCATCATTCCGCAACTGATCTCAAAAACTATGAAACATAATTCCATGAAATTTTTATCACTGCAAAATCATGTTATTTTATTGCGTCTGAACTAGAGTTATTGTAATCACTGCACATTTCGTTATTTTTTCAGGGGTAAATTAATGCAAAAATTTAAGGGAATTTTAAGTATATTTTGAGCAGTTTTTAAAAAAATTGAAAAAATATTTTAATTTTGAATGTTTTATGTTCAATTGCATTTTGAAT
This sequence comes from Dolomedes plantarius, assembly GCA_907164885.2. NCBI lineage: Eukaryota > Metazoa > Arthropoda > Arachnida > Araneae > Dolomedidae > Dolomedes > Dolomedes plantarius. The sequence goes on from OU015499.1 coordinate 16,754,963, forward strand.
AATTTATTTTAAATATAAAACAGGAATTATACATTTAAGTGTAAAATTAATTTCATAGTTCTGCGCGAAAGCCAGTATACAATAAAAATACTTAAAAGATAAGGTATATATAAAGCATTAAAAAAATTATTTAAAATTATTTTGAGAGTTGAAAATTTGTTTATTAAAATAAATATATCAATTTATCATATATATAAAGTTTGGAAAAATTGGGAGTAAATTGAAATAGTTACAAAGAGTCGAAAAGTATGAAAATATGCCTTAATTCCTCGACTTAAGGGTCGTGAGTCCCCTTAATTGGAATATATACAGCACTGTCATTATAAATTATACATATTCCATGCTATTATTTTTTCGTTTGTGCTATGAAAGTTGTTGCTATACTTAGGAATTTTATTTACTCTAGTTGGCCTGTGCGAAAGTTTCGCATGCGAATAAAGTACGATTACTTTTATAGTGAGGTTGGTGGTTTGTGGTAGGATGAAAGAAGAACCGGCTCATTTGCAGCCATTAGTGATTCGTCAAATAACAATGTTGCGCAAGGATAATACAAAACCGATTACAGAACACCCTTGGGCACACTATTGGAGGTGAAGCATAACACAAAAACAGGGGAACACGAGACATGGACACGTTAATACACATTTGTAGACAATATTGAAAGTTAAATATGTCACAAACTCGCGGGAAATGGGATATTTACATTACAAAACTTCTTTGTACATACTATTTGACCGTGCTGTATCGACGCATCCAGGGAAAGAACTCTAGAGCCATGGGCGCGGTAGCCCAGTTGGCAAGAGCAGCTTGCCAGTGATCGGAAATTCCCTGGTTCGATGCTCGTCGCTACAAATCTATCGCCGTGTTCACTAATGGTGGCCGGGGCACGTAAAATAGGGCGTGGCTACAATGTCCTCCGTGTTCTCAATTTTACCTATGGAGGTGCAGGGTCAAGTGTTCCAGTCTCGTCACTTGACTCGGTTCAAAATCACGGGACCGGTCATTTAGCCAAGTCGGACTCAGACCCTTGTGGTGCCAATTCAAAACAGGAGTCGCACCTTCATCGCCCATAGCCTTCGGGACTTGATCTGATATTACTGTCGGTCAAGGGGCATAAGCGACAACAACTCTAGAGCCAAAAGTCAATTTTTAACTTCGATTTCTAAACAAACTATACAATGCGTCATTCTAAATTAACAATTCGTCGGTAGCGGAGAAATTAATCTTTAAAATGGTACCGCATTTAAGAAGGGTAATAAATAGCTGGTGGGTTACTTTTTTGTAGAGTATTCAGGCTGCTGTGTACTAACCTTATTGGATTCGCTTACCCCAATGTTAAGCAATGGAGAAAATGTGTCTACCATTTACAGCTACATAAATGCTGATAAACCAATAAAATGGATCTGGTAAAATGGTATTTTCAGATTCAGATAGCCTGAAATTTTCTGCACCTCGCAACACGATTCATTTTATAAATTTTGTCCACCAAAGGAATTTTGGAGCGTTTAAAACACACTATACCAGATTTGTTTCCACAGAATATTTAAAATTGAAAATATTATTTGCATTTTTTTAAAACGAAAAATATTCCAAGGTGTAAAATTTCTTTCTCTATTACGGAGTACAATTAAAAAAAAAATCTTTCAATCCAAGTCGGCAATCGTTGGACACATTTTCTCCATAGGTTAACACTGAGGTGAGCGAATCCAATAGTGTTAGTACACAGCAGCTTTAAGAGCATTTAAATGCATTTTCAGAAATCATTATCTACAAAACATCATGCCCATCCATACCACTACGTTTAATAAAACTTAATGAGGTAATTAAATGTAGTGGGATTACTCGCGACGAGTTGAAAGCTACAAGTATAGTGGAACAGTATATTTCAAGCTCTCACCGTAAGTGATCGAATTATAAATTTCAGAGACAGAATAACGAGTTGACAGAAAGGCGGAGCTTACCATCCGCACTTCCTGAGACTTCACACAGCGTTGCCAAATGATAATTAAAACGGCATTGAAAAAAATGTTATTTATTAAATCGTATTCGGTTGTCTTTTGCATTTCCGGGTTTTTATGTACTTTCGCCAAGTCGCAATTAATGAATTATTCCGTCTATAGTTTTCATCGGGAAGCGTGTCCCGTGGAGTCATTCACGAAATTCATGGCTGGCACGATGGTATTTTCCTGGCGATGCTCAAAAACATAAAAATGCAATTTTATTCGTGACCTTTTATTCGAGGTGTAGGTTCATAATGTAACTGTTAAGGCTGCTTTGTACTAACCCTATTGGATTCGCTCGCCTCAGTGTTAACCTGTGGAGAAAATGTGTCCAAGGATTGCAGACTTGGATTGAAAGATTTTTTTTTTTTAAATTGTACTCCGTAATAGAGAAAAAAATTTTACACCTTGGGGTATACTTCGTTTAAAAAAAATGCAAATAATATTTTAAAGTTTAAATTATTCGGAAAAAAACTGGTGTAGTGTGTTTTAAATGCTCTTAAATTGCTGTGGTGGGCGCAGTTTGTAAAACGAATCGTGTTGCAAGGTGCAGAAAAATTCAGGCTATCTGAAAATACCATTTTTATTGGATGATCAGCATTTATGTATCTGTCAATAGTAGACACATTTTCTCCATAGGTTAACATTGAGGTGAGCGAATCCAATAGGGTTAGTACACAGCAGCCTTAAACAGCTCTTTGAACAGCGATTTCAACACGTTGTGTATAGATTTACTGTATATATAGAAGTTTCACTGTATATGTGCTGGGTGGAAATGATGCCGATTAAAGGTTTTAACATATTTAAGTTAAAATATTAGCAGGGTTTCATTACTGATTACTGATTACCCATTACTAATTACCCAGGTTCGTTTTAACCCCAGCATGTAAACACTGCAGAAAAGATAGACACAACTTAAATGTTTTATAAATGATAAGGACCAATATTTACAAATTAACAACGAATATTTATTACACAAATAAACAGTTAAATTACAGTATTAAAATGATTCTTCTTCTCATAACTATATGAATAATTAATAATGTGCTAAAATGATTAATATTCTTTCAAATAACAAGTTGGGTCCTCACCGGATTAACATGTAAAGGTATGTATCATTTAAGGGATATTTAATTTAATTTTAAATTAAAAAAATACTACTGTACTGTCCTTCAACCGAAAAGTAAAGACTGACTTACCCCAAATATCGGCTAGCTAAGGGAAACTGCATCACTTCATCTTTGTCGCACGGCGGCTCAAAAGCAACACACCCCAGAGCGGGGCCTGAAGGCCACTCACTCTCTGCGCCAAGGATCTCGTCTATATCTCTCTCTGAACTCTCTCTATATTTAAAAATCTCATTTCTACCTCTTAATATTCATCTCAACTTTTTGCATATATGTTTCCACCTTCCAATCACAATATTTTCTTCTCTATATAAAATCCACCTACGTCTTAAAACCCTTTTCTAGTGGCCCTAATATTTCTCTTTTATTAAAATCACGCTTCTCATTGGACCTATACTTATCTTTCACATTTTTCCCCTTTTCCTTTCTACATTTTTCTTATATTTTATTTTCTAACACCTGGTCAGTTTTATAACATTTTTTCCTTACCATGATCCGACAATACTGCTACCGTTGCGTAAATTCCTTTCAATATAATCCTTATTCTAAGGGGCTTTTTTCGACTGACCCTCGTCCAACGCAACTCTTTTATCATGGGGCTATTAACTAAACGCGACATGGGGCTATTAACTAAACGCGATTCTAACTTTACTACTGAGCCATTCTTATGGGGCCTTTATATGGGAGCGGCGGCTATTTCTAAACTTTCCCCTCTTTACCATAAATATATTTTTATTGCGTACATTTCCTTTTCTAACAATCTTTTAAACTTATGTAAAATACCTTTTCTTATGCTGACCACTATAACCGGCTAAATCCTGAATCTACCCTTCGTCTGCGTATCCAATTTTATAGCTGACCCTTTTCTTATTTCTTATCCTTACGTTTTACAATGCATAAAGAATCTTAAACATGACTTGCAGCTGTTGATTCTCCTAGAAACCCTTTGTTGTCTTAAAGAGCCAGCATAAGTACTGTATATATAGATAGTTTCACTGTATATATACTGTATATATAGATAGTTCCACTGTATATATAGAAGTTTCACTGTACACATACAGTAAAACTTCTCTATAGTGGGGCGGCCAGTAATGATTGTATGCAGTGAAACCTCTATGGCGGCCAGTAATGATTATATACAGTGAAACTTCTATAGCGGCCAGTAATAATTATATACAGTGAAACTTCTATAGCGGTCAGTAATAATTATATACAGTGAAAATTCTATGGCGGCCAGTATTGGTTCCGAAATAAAGTTGCTGTTTTCAGGGGTGACCGGCGAAAAGAGGTTTCTACCATAACAATGGCTTTCTGTAGCCTTTAATTGGCCCTGAACAAAGTATGACCGTTTAGAGGGGTGCCCGGCTAGAGAAGTTTCACTGTAAATATATATATATATATTTCTATCATTAAAAAAAGTGTGAATCAGAAAACTAGTGGAATGCTAATCCAGGGAAACTACATCCAAATCCTGAAACTGAAGTTTCGAATGGCTGGGGGGAGTTGTGACCCCCCTACTCCGGTTAAACTAGTTTTGTGCCGCGGCAACACTCCCGGAAGCCCGAAACCTCAGTGCGACCTAGACTTTCGTCAAATATTATTAAAAAGTAAATCAATAATCAAAACAACATTTAAAACATCAAATCTCATAAAACCCATTTAAACACATTGTTTGTGTAAATTTCAACTATTATATTCATGTAAAATTATAACCAACCTACTGTGTTTCTCACATACCTGTATATTGCTACAATGTAAGGATGTTCCTTATTCAAATATCTTTTATACTGTATCCCAATCTCAAATAATTAACATACCGTTACGGTTAAAGAAAACGGTGTTTATATTCGGTTTTATTGATATTTAAAAATTTTTTTATATTAGACATTAAAAAAGACTTAGGGAAACCCATCTCTAAAGCAAAATTTATAAATTGTTTAATTTTAAAATCCATATCTATATTATTAGTATTGAGACGTTTACATCTTGTTAAAAAATTAGTGATTACATTTCTTTTGATGTTTAGGTGTATGCATGTTGTCCATGACATAATACGATTTGGTTTAAAACTATAGTCATCTCGTTTATCATACATTTTTGTTATTATTGAGCCATTGCTAACTATAATACTTAAATCTAAAAAGTTCAAAAAACCTTCCTTATTGCACGAAGTTTCAACTAAATTTAAATGACTAGGGTAAAAACTAAAGTCCAATCCTGTGTTATTTACGAAGCATACCAAAATGTCATCAACATACCTAAAAAACTTAACTTCATTTAATAAACTAGTACCTGTTTCGTAATTATGTAAATAGATATCTGCAAGAATTGAAGAGCATCCCCCTCCCATAGGGATCCCATGTATCTGCTTATATATATCTCTTCCATTGTGTAAATAAGTTTCTTTTAAAACAAGTTGTAACAAAGATTTATATCGGTTATAAGTAATAAACTCTTGTATATCGTATCGTTCATATAGATTTAAAATGATATTATGTAAGTCATCTAAGTTAATAGAGTTAAATAAATCCGAAAAGTCATAACTAGAAATTCCCACAATATCCTCCATGTAACCAATACTTTTTACCACTTCATAACTATTATTAACAATATATGTGCCTTCTTTTTTAATTTTTATCATAACGTTTTTGAGTAATTGTAATAGACGGTTATTTGCAATAGTAAGATAAGTGTTACAGCCTATTGTTACGGCTCTAAATTTTATAGGCACCTTATGAAACTTAGGGATTAGTACTATGTATGGAAATTTAATTTTATTAATGCCTATTTTGAAACCTATACGTAGATATAACGCGTCTAGGTCGCACTGAGGTTTCGGGCTTCCGGGAGTGTTGCCGCGGCACAAAACTAGTTTAACCGGAGTAGGGGGATCGCAACTCCCCCCAGCCATTCGAAACTTCAGTTTCAGGATTTGGATGTAGTTTCCCTGGATTAGCATTCCACTAGTTTTCTGATTCACACTTTTTTTAATGATAGAAATATATGATATACTAATGTAGTGCAGCATAGCGCCTGATGGTATTTTAATTGTGTACAGTTATTTAATATATTATTTCTAACTTTTGTATATGTATATATATATATATATATATATATATATATATATATATATATATATATATATATATATATATATATATATATATATATATATATATATATTAATTAGAAAGGGGTACCCGATCTTGGGAGCCTGTGAAATAGCAGGACTCGTTTCAGGACGTGTTACAACACAGTTTTTTATATTCTATCTTTTCATCGAACTGCCAAGCGATTTTAGGTGTGTCCCGTCATTACATAACCGCCAAGAAAGAGACACTCAACGGAATATTAAAATTCAGCCATGTTCGAAATTCAAAACTGTCTTCGCGCGTTCGATGTCCTGTATAACGGAACTGAGTGCTTCTTCTTGCCTTTCCCTCGAAAATCCTCGGCCATTTTTAACAAGACTGCGATGTCGTGCCAGAAAGGTCAAGCGTTTTCCCATAAAAACAGGATAGAGGATCAAACGTCAGAAAGAAGAGAAGTGGAAATTTTCTCGGCATGAAACATTAGGGCTCCGACACTTGATGAGTCACAAGCGGAATGCGGTTTTAGGCAGAAAAGTCTCACCTCGGAATGAGAACAAGAAAAAATATTATCTATGAAGGAAATATCGCGCGACGTCGTTAAGTCGACTGTCGTTTTTGTTTCTCCCGGGCTTGGAGACAACAAAAGCAGTGTTCTAAATGCTAAGTGTTCGTAAAATGTTTTAAAGTTCCTCCTTTTGAAAAAAAAAATAGTAAAACTTACAGAAATGAAATAAGAGAACAGTAAGTACCATTTCCTATACCATGCTCTTGCCATTAGTGCTGGATTGGTTTCTTTTAAGACTGCTGTGAACTAACCTTATTGAATTCGTTCACCTCTATGTTAACCCATGGAGAAAATGTACCTACTATTGATAGCTACCTAAATGCTGACAATCCAATAAAAATGGTATTTTCAGACAGCCTCAACTTTTCTGCACCTTGCAACACGATTCATTTTATAAATTTCGTCCACCAAAGGAATTGATGAGCGTTTAAAACATATTACACCAGATTCCCCCTCCCTCCGAATTATTTAAATTAAAAAATATTATTTGCAATTTGTTTTTTAAGCAAAGTTTGCCTCAATGTGCAAAATTTTTTTCTCTATTACGGAGTACAATTTAAAAAAAAAAATCTTTATGTCCAAGTCGGCAATCCTTAGACACATTTTCTCCGTAGGTTAACATTGAGGTGAGAGAATCCAATAGGGTTAGTACATAACAGCGTTAAGGAGGCGCCTCGGTTGACAACGCAGATATTCAAATCCCCTGTTACATAATGGGAAATTTTACTCTCAGTATTTTCATATATCAGCTATTACATATTTTTGAATTCTGTTTCTTGAATTTGATGGTAGACATTTAACTAAACTGCGTGTAGCTTTAAAATATTTAAAATTTTTCAATAGTTAATTATTAACAAAGCATTAAAATTATTGACGTCTATCGCTACGAAATTCAAAATTGTTTTTCGAAAAATTTAGATAATAAGAGTTTTTAAAAACATGCTCATTGCCTTTAAGGCTGTTGTCTACTAACCCTATTGGATTCGCTCGTCTCATTGTTAATATATAGAGAAAATGTGTCCAAGGATTGCCGACTTGGATTTAAACATTTTTTTAAAAAATTTACTCCATAATAGAGAAAAAAATTTACAACATGGGCGTTTTTCGATTTTTTTAAATTAAAATCGGTTAACATTGAAGTGAGCGAATCCAATAGGGTTAGTAGACAGCATCCTTAACAAAGCGCAGTAGATGTCTGAGAAAAATCATATAATGCTCACAATGAGAGAGAGGGAGATATACTCTGTACATTTAAACTGCAACACAAACAGACTTGAGTTACTACAATAGAACTTATTTCAGCGGTGACATTTGATACTACGCGTGAAAGATCAAAATTACGTATCCCTAAGTCAAAAGGAACATGCTAAAATCAGTATTTTGTGTGTCCACCTTCAGCAGTTATAACTGCTTCCACACGGCGTAGCACTGAGCAATAAAGATTGAGTATTGGGCTATTGTGTACTAAACGTATTCGATTCGCCCACCTCAATGTTAACCCATGGCGAAAATGTGTCCATTAATTCCATAATTTCAATTTAGAAGGAAGGGGGGGGGCGATATGGCGTGGGCAGTTGCTGCTCGTACATAGCTAGCTGCTCCTTCCGTTGACTGCAAAAATATTGAATCAAATGAATTCTGTCATAATTAGATATCCAAAAATAATTTTTCCGAGGAACCCCCTAAATTCAGCGAATCACAACCTGCAAATACCCACTGCTTTAAGAGCACGCAATTTCGTAACTATGTATGCGCTTACAATCAGCCTATGATGCACTACTATCGGCGAAGTTTAAAGATCACACATTTTCCAAAAAATCCTACATTTTTTGGGGGCGTGTCCAGAGACAATTCATATTTTTTTATCCAAAAAGAAAACAAAAAAGTATTTTCTCTGTTCATCTGAGATAAGCTAAAATTAAAAAAAATCTGTTATTAACAGGTTTGGTGGTATGGGTTGAAAATTTAAGGACTGTTAAAAGCTTTTTACAATTTTTGTCAAAAATTAAGGACATATGTCGAAAAAAAAAATTTAAATACTTTTACGGACTATGGGAACCCTACTATCACATTCACATACACAGAGTAAGAACGGAAAATTAAAAGTAAAGGAAGTCCATGCTTTTCGAAACTTTTTTTCATATGCATGAAAATCAAATTGCAAACCAAACCACTTTATGGCCACAAGGTGACCACAACATGAGCCACATGTAACCATAACATGAGCTGGTGTAACCAAATGTTGTTGTTGCTAAGCGCTCTGGACTACAAAATGCTAAACCAGCTTCAAGAGGCTCAGTCGTGTGGGCAAAAGGGAGGCAGCGGGATTTTGGTCTTCTGCAAGCAAGCTGACGGGGGTACCTAAACAGTCCACAATGGGGGAAGGATTCGCAGCAGAACAGGAACAAGGGGGAAAGACTCATTTAAATAAATTCGCAATGAAACGTGGAAAACATGCATGGAATGTTAAAAGAGCATATGACAGAATGCTGGAATAGAAGTTGTACAATTTACTGGTGAGATCGACGCAAACATGATTTGTTTTTCTGTTAGCACCAGTTTTGATGATCCACCACTGAAATGCAACTGCTATTATGACACCGCGACTTATACAATGGACACATACCGCCTATGACTTGAAAAGCAAAGTAAGCTGGAGGGTCTAAAACACGACTGTCTGTATAATTGCCCCGATGTAATGAAAAGATCACCGGTTTTCAGATATAAACCACATGAAACATTACACTACAGGAACCACATATTTTGTTGTTGTTGCTAAGGCCCCTGGACTAGAAAATGCTAGACCAGGTCCATGAGGCTCTTTCGTGTGAGAAAAAGGGAGGCAGCAGGATCCCGATTCTGTGCAAGCAAGCTGATGGGGATACTTAGACGGTCCACAATATGGGAAGGATTTACAGGAGCAGCAGAACAGGAACAAGGGGGAATGACTAATTAAAAAAAACTACCAATGAAACTTGGAAAACATGCACTACTATTTATAATTGGAATGTTAAAAGAGCATAAGACACGATGCTGGAGTAGAAGCTGTGCAATTTATTGGTTAGATAGGCTCAAACATGATTTGCTTTTCTGTTAGCATCAGTTTTGATGATCCACCACTGAAATGCAACAGCGATGATGATACAGCGAGTTATACAATGGACACGTACCGCCTATGACTTGAAAGCAAAGAAAGCTGGAAGGTCCGAAACACAACTGTCTGTATAATTGCCCCGAAGTAATGAAAAGATCACCACGGTTTTCAGATATAAAGCACACGAAACATTACACCACAGGAACCATATATTTTATTGTTGTTGATAAGCCTCCTGGAGTAGAAAATGCTAGACCAGGTCCATGAGGTTCTGCCGTGTGAGCAAAAGGGAGGCAGCAGTAGCCTGGTCTTCTGCAAGAAGGCTAACGCGGATACCTAAACAGTCCACAATGTTTGAAGGATTTGCAGGAGCAGTAGAGCAGGAGCAAGGGGGAAATGCCTTTGCAGAGTTCTCTAAGCGCATACTCTTTGTTTGGCCACTCCGAAGACGAGCCAGGGTAGACTGTATTGGTCTCGGACCTCTAAAGAGCAAGGCCAGGTGAGGGCGCTTGGCCGGATACCAGTAATGAGCAGGAGGCTCTCTCCAAACACTGTATAGTCTGGTCTTAAAAACGGATTGAGCCTTCGATGAAGTTAGGACATCAAACAGGGGCGAATCCTCTAAACAGCACTCATTTCCTAGTACGTCGGCCTGATCGTTGCCGAACAAACCCACATATGACGGGATCAACTGAAAAGTTATTCATTTAGAGTCAACCAAGCGAGATAGGACAAAGAGAATGTCGGTAATTTGTGTAATCAAATGAAACGCATTAAGACAGGGGTGGGAAAATAGTGGCCCACGAGCAGGGCCCGATTTAGAAAATTCTTGACTATAAGCACAACTCGGGATGGGCGGCCCCGTAACACTGATGTGGGCATAAAATTTCCAAAATTGACACACACACACATACACACACCAAAAAAAAAAAAAAAATCATGAATCATTGTGAAAGTAACACTTTACCAATAATTGGCTATTTGAAGCGTAGAAGCTTAGAACATTATCAAATAACAAAATGCAATACACATATTAACTTCATCATTAAAACCCCAATACAATGCAACCAGAAGAACTTATTAATCCCTTATATACACTATAACATACATATGATGAACTATACATATAACTATACATATGATGAACCAATAAATCAAATTTGAAAGGATATATGAGGCGGTGAAAGGCAAAGTGGTGTAAGTCAGTAAGTCAAGTGGTGTAAGTCAAAAGAGTTTAACTGCAAAAACTACAAAAAAATTCATCATAAATTGAACAAATTTTAATTCATAACAATTATTTCAATATTGCAAGTAATAACTATTTACAATTCCACTATAAATTGAACATGGAGATTACATATTTGCCCCCAAATGAAAATAGTTGAAAATGTGACTTACACCACTTTTCCTTTCAACGCCTCATATATAAAAAATTACTATTAAAAAAGGTAAAATTAAAAAAAAATTTGAATTGAGAATTTCTTCTTTTTTTCTTTTAAAATAAAAACTTTAGGGGGCCCACTTCATTTGGGGGCCCCTAGGCCCGGGCCTACTGGGCCTAATGGAAAATCAGGGCCTGCCCGTGAGCCACATACGGCCTGCTACAGATTTTTTTGTGGCCGCCAAGACACCCAGAAAAATTCGGACAGCCAAAAAAACTGCTAAAGACAGACAAAAACTCCAAGACAGCCCGAAAAACTGCCAATATTTAATTTAATTTATATTTATTGATTTTTATGATACAATTTATACCTTTTCTGAAATGCAAAGTTAGTAATTTAATGCAATAATTTTAAAAGGTTCGGCCCTCCGCTAATATCCGCTTACACAAAGTGGACCCACGGCGAAAACAATTGCCCTCCCCTGCATTAAGACAATTTCCCCAGCTCTTTAATGAGGACTTGAACGCTCTACTACTGATTTGCATAAGAATCGAATACGCGTCGCACTGTCCAGGCAGCCACACTACTGCGCGAGGGACAGACAGTGTTTGACAGTTTATCCCCATCTGCGCTCATTAGGGCCACCGTGTTTACGAAACAAATCCCCGAATCGAGAGCAAGTAACTCCGCCGAAACCAAGAAGCGCGGAAAAAACAAACAAACAAACACACGTCTGTCAGAACGACGTTCCGAGACCCGGTGCACCCTAAAAACCGAAGTGAGAAAGTTATACTTCCGTCCAAGGCCGCCGGCCGGCCGGATCGGATTGCGGGAGTCCCGCCGATGATATCCGAAGACGGATCTTGATTGATTGACACAAATATCAGACACTCGTGCATTCCGACCCGGGAAGTAGCGTCACACAAGCCTTTTTTTCTATGCAAGTGATAACGATGTTACGCGCGAAAGGCGCATAAGATGGCGAATAAATAGCTGGTGGTGGGTTTTTTTTTTTTGTAGAGTATTAATGGCCGGCCCACGGTACAAAGGCGACTCGTAAACAGGCCCAGTGTAGCTGGCGGAAAAATTTGTAAACTCGGTAAAAAATGGTAAACGTTTATAAAAAACTAGCTAAAATTCGCGCTTTGCTACGGAGTACATTCAAATTAAATACAACGGTCAATGTATGCAATTAATGCAAATAAATAAATAAATAAATAAATATACAGTGGAATCTCGATCTATCGTTTTTCAAGGGACCGATTGAAATGAACGATAAATGCGGGAAAACGATAGATGCGGAAACATAACAAAGCAATATAAAATGAACGACACATACCGAAAAACGATGGATCCGAAAACGATCGATCGAGATTCCACTGTATATATTTATAATAAATGCGACGATCAATGTATACAATTGATGTAATATATATATATATAAATCGTACGGGATTTTTTTTTGGGATAATATCCAAACGTCTGCTGCATTAGAAAGAAAAAGAATATTTTTTTTTTTGTCTATTTAGTTGTATGCACGTGACGATAAATTTATTTAAAGTACCAGAAAAAGAAATCACGTGATCAGCATTTAATAAATTAAATTCTAAAAATGAATCTTTAAAAATTCCCCAAAAAATCAGAAAATCGAGGTAAAGGTTCGAAAAAGATTTCATTTTAAAGGAATTTTTATGATCTTTCTTGTGATATAAATTTTATAACCCTCAAATTATTATTTTCAATGCAAATTTTAAAAAATTTACAAAAACAGCTTAAAAATTTAATTTAAAAAAATCTAAGAAGAATTTTTCAAAAATCTTTCTTAGTGCACCCCTACACCATAAGAAGAATCGCCATGCAAAATTTCAGCCCTTTAGGTCCAGCAGTTTGGTCTGTGCGTTGTATGTCAGTGAGTCAGTGAGTCAGTCAGTTACGGAACTGTTTTATATAGTACATATATGTAGATAGTCCAAATATTCGCTTCTACAGTAAAACCTCGTTTATCTGGCTCTCGTTGATCCGGATCAGATTTGTAGACATTATTACTATTTGTAGACATTTTTATTTAAAGTTCCCATTAGATAATAATTTTTAAGGGGACAGTGGACTTTAAAAATTGTGAAATTTGTCCAAAAATTTGATTTTTTTATTTTATTGAATAATGAAACTACGGACGAGTAGGAATGTGTTGCAAAAAGAATTTTTAATTTTTATGATTACTTTCCTAGTTATAGGCATTTGTATTTAATTTAGATATTATGTAGTTACTAATATCAATAACTTTAAATGTGTTTTTCTCAATATAAAAATTTTCATATCATATGAATATTCAAACTACTCCAGGTGCATTTCTAATTATCGTATTGTTTTGAAGTTTAAGTTTTATATACTTAACTGTATATCAAATAAATATTATGGAAAAAAATTATGCTTCGTAGCTCAGAATTTCTAAATTTTGTACTTGAAAAGATAATTTATAGATATTTTGCGTAATAAAAAGGGTGTTTTCACTATTATTATTTTTTTCTCTTTATATTTTTAATGAATGCTTAAAATAAGCAATAAGTTTCATTGTTAGTTCCATAAGGTATAGTGTAAATAAAAATTACCATATTATATACAAAAGAAATGCGCATGGAACATTTTTAATTAGGCCAATTTTTGATATAATTAATAATTCATAATTCATAAATTATCAATATTTCATCTTTAAATTTTAACCACTTTTACATATCTATGGTACTAATCACATATTCAAATTTCAAGCAAATCCATTCAAAACCAATAAAGTTCAGTTTGTAGGTCCACTGTTCCCTTAACTATGATAGCGAGAACGTAACTACAAGTACGCCAAATATTCGCTTTTTAGTTTGATTCAATGTACAGTCCCTGCATAGACTGTACAACAAATTATGGTAATAAAATGCTTTTTGTTGAGTTTAAGAAAGCTTTACGAGACTTACCAATTCTTTGTTAAGAAATGATGTGAAAAGTTATTTGTGAAAAGTTATTTTTATATTTTTCAATGTCTTGAAACAATACTATGTAATTTTGTTACAAAACATAATTTTTTTATCGTAGTAAAACAGCAAGTCTGCTTAGTTAAACATTTTGTTTTGCATATTACCCATATTACCCGGATGATCCGGATTTTCGATTGTCCGAATTGCCCATGGTCCCAGTTAGTCCGGATAAATGAAGTTTTACTGTATTTGTATATTTTTATGAATTTCTTCCTATATTAAAGTACTGATAGCTTTTCGTTATCAGTTAAAAATTTCATATTTTTACTCTGTCTCGTTTTGGCGCCCGAGGCGGTCGCCTCGCCGCTTCATCCACATGACCGGCTCTGCATACAATTTGTTTGGGGTTCACAGTTACAGAATTACTATAGTCACAAAAATGAAGCTAAATTACAGCGTCTTTAATTTACAGGCTTAATATAACAATATACCTTACTACATTACAGATGGCTTTAATCAATTACCTTATACAACAATAGACTGCTACAAACATCTGCAACAGCGGCTACGATTATGCTACGTCTCGAACGCGCCGATTAGTCTCCAATTTAAAGTGACCAGTCAGATTCTAATGCTCAGCTAACTGCTTTCTCTTCAGACAACAATTTATTTTATCACGGCATATGACGACAGAAGCACGAAATCAAAATGAATTATGGAAACTGAGTCAAATAATACCATAAATCAATGAGAAAATCGCAAAGAAACAGTTAAAACTTGATTATATAATCTAGCAAAGAAACAATGATTATAAGTTAACATTAAAATAATAATATATAATTACATTTGTGAATACTTTTTTGCTGCTTTTCATTTTCATAAACGTCTTATCCTTTAAACTAGATTTTTAAAATTTGTTGAATTACTACATAAAAAAACTATCATGTTTCAAATTTAATTAAAATGGCTCTTCCTGTACATCGTTTTTCCATTTACCTAATCACAACAGAAGTTTTTCACACCCTGATTTAGAGAAATTTCGTAATTCATTATTTGCAACTTCAACACGTAAGCTTTTTTTTTTTTAATAATAATAATAATAATAATAATACGCTGAGTGCGTGCGGCCATTCTCAGAACAACGAAAAAATCAGGCGAGACACGGTTTGTTTAATTTAGGTTTTGATAACACAATACACGGACATCCATATCAGAGTTGAAATGACAATTAACTCCCACAAACAGAGAAATGACAACTGGACTTTAAACAAGGATTCCTTCATCAAATGAAAGTTAGTGCTTTCAACCAAATACCCACTACTGCTTTATGTAATATAAAGTGGCAAAATGTGAAAAAAAAAAATGCTTGGCTTTTCAAAATTGACAAGTCACTTATTACAAATCGGCTATTTTTAAACTTTAAGTTTACTGATATTCAACGCGTCTGAAAGACTCAATATGGAGGTTTAATTTTTACCAGACTTAAATATATAGTACTACGAAAGATTAACAATAAGTCTAAGTAAAAAGGTACATAATTTTTTTAGTCTTGAACACTTTAGATTTATATTAAAATATAAATAACACTGAATTTCATTTTTAAGAATTTACTTGTTGAGTATTATTCTAAGACAATCGTGAGAAAATCGACCAAAAAAAGCCCAAGAAGTTTCTAGTAGCGCCATCTATACGCTAAAGTATGAATCAAATCTAAAGAAAAACCGAACTGAAATTATGGAATGAGCTATTTCCATCAATTGGATAACGGAGAGGAATTTAACAGTGAGATCTACACCCTACTGTGTTGTCTTTCTTTACACATCTCTTCTTCAACAAGGAGAGAAAGACATATATACATCCAGTTGTAAGATGATTGCAAAACTTCTGTAGTATTACACAGATTTTAAGGTATACACAAATTAAATACACCTATACCCCGCTGTACGGCCGCTCTTTATACGGCATTTCGCTATAACGGCCTTTTTTAATTATGGCACTTTTTCGATTTACGGCCCATAATGTTTCGTTATACGGCCACAACAGCGGAAAGTGATGATGGCAGCATATTATAGCTTAGTGATTCTTCATGTTAATGTTCGTCATCACATTAAAACAGTTTTTAAACATTTTATTTTATCTTTTTTATTATATGTATACATATGTGCATATGATTTCTTTTGCCTTTTTGTTTATATGTTTATTTTTTTAATTTTTGTTTATTATTACATGGTTTTGTACTTTTATTTTTATGTAAGCATTTTTATAGGAAATAAAAATAATAAAATGCTTTATGAACTAAAAACTACGTTATTTATAAAAAAAATGGAACAGATCCAATTAAATTTGTATGGGTTTGTATCAAAATAATTTATTTGTGATACGGCTTTTCGCTTTACGGCCAACTTTCCCGGAACGTATCTAGTCCATAAATCGAGGTATTGGTGTACCTTATAAAAAATACATTAACTTATTTGGACGAAAACAATGTGTTTCTTCGTTTTCATTAACAATTATCTTTTAGAGGAGAAATAAACTTATTACATTTGAATTTGCATTTGCTGTTTTATTACACCTGAAACGTGCAAAAATATTTCGCAGGTGAAGGTTTCACGACCTTCTACAGACTCTCGCCAACAATTAAATATTAAAATGATTGATAACTTAAATTACGAGTATTTCGCATGCAAAAATGCTACAAAACCTGCATCGACACAAGCAAAAATATTTCGCATGCGAAGGTCTAATGTAAGATAGCTCGCCAACAATTAAACATTTGAATGATTCATAACTGACTAGTATTTCGCAGTTTTATATATATTTAATTCAAATTTGAAACTTTAAATATTTATCGAGCATTTACTGATATGATATTGTTATAAACGTAATTTCAATCCAGATTTAAAATGATTTATTGCAGCTTTTACCATAAGAGAGGAAAACCGTCAAATAAACATGAGTCTCAACCAATATGAGAGTATGTTTAAAAGTTTCATTTTAAAGGCAGCAGAAAACAAATTTTAAAGCTCTATAAACTGTAAATGCATGGTTGCAACTCTGGAGAGTGAAATAAATGGTCGTAACTAGTGATTGCAATACCGGTATACCGGTATATCGGTATTTCGTGCTATTTTACAATTTCGTAAAACCAACATTTGCTAAGGATAAATACCGGTATTTCGGTATTACTATAAAAATAATTTTCTTTATCAAAGTTTTGACTTAAATTATTGACCATTTATTGTTATTTGAAGTATGTTTTGTTTAATTTCTTTTTTATTATTATTCATGTGGCAGTACTAACATAATTCATTTTCTGTCTCATTTCCTTTCCGTTTCGATTAGTGATTTCAATACCGGTATCAGCTATAAATGAAAAAAAGTGACAAACAATGATACAAAAGTAATACAAAAAATAGATTTATTCAAAACCGTCAGACGAGAGACCGAAATATTAGAAGATGAAGTAGTGATGCGACATCGATAACAAAACATCGATGTTTTGAAACATCGATATTCAATATTAAAACATCGATGCTAATAAAACATCGCCCAAAAACCATCGATATTTTTAAACATCGATGTTTTAGAACATCCATTTTTGAAAACTGGTTTAGTAATCTCTAACATTAATGTTACTTCCGTTAGTCGTGGGGGGAGGGGGTGATTTAATTTTACTCTCTGATTGGGCAGGCACAAATGACAAAAACTTGGTTGCTTTGGGCTACATTGATGACTCAAATTTCTCGTTGTAAATACCGCCATGTTTTGCCTTCAAATGTCCAGATAAATTCGTGTATATTGCCAGAAGTTTTGAGGGACTTAAGGCAAATATTGCATTTTGCCAATTTGTCAGTGGTTTTGTAAAAATATTTCCAAACGATACTTTTGGGAGGCATCTTACTAATAATATTAAAGTCAACTTAAATAAAAAAGTCAACTTAGAACAAAGCAAAAACTTAAATGGATGCACTCGTGGATATACTATTTGTAAAATAAAAACCCATGGAAGGTTATGGAGTGTCAGGAACATTCCAAGCGCTCTGATTGGTTCATTGGTTGTTAATTGCCATTTGTCTGTTTGCCAAGGAATCATTCCCCCTTTTGTATTCGTCCTTTTCAGAATTCAGACTTACATTTATTGAGTGTGAAAATTATGCTACGTGGTAATTTTTTTTTTAATTACGGTACTTTTTAATTAAAAAAAACATCGAGACAACGTTAAACATCGAGCAGAAAACATCGATGTTAAAAAAAACATCGGCTTCAATAAATCGATGTTAAAACATCGATGTTTTTATCAAAACATCGATGTTTTGAAAACATCGACATCGATGTCGCATCCCTAAGATGAAGGACTTCGAGGAAAATATTTTGAGAAAGTATATCACTCATTATTAACAGTACCACCAACCAGCGTAGATGCAGAGAGTGTATTTTTAACTGCAGGTAATTTGTGCACAAAAATATATTTCCGGCTTAATGACAGTTTGATAGATGTATTATGTTTTTCATGATCAAATTTCAAAAATACGCAATTAATAAATTAGTTGTTTTTTCCTTTAATAATAGATATTATATAATGGACTGCACAGCAAAATTTTTATAAGATATTTACTCTTCTCAATAATAATACTAAATGTTTTGTTACTTCGTTGTATTGTAATACTATAGTGATTTATTTTTTATTTATATTTATTGTCTCTAATGTTATAAATTATTATTTTACCGCTATTATTAATAATATTTGATTATTACATTTGTTCCTTTATTTTATATTTGAACATAACAAAATCGTTTATATTTTTATAGTTTATAGTAGTATAAAAATGACAGTTTTGCAACAGGATTAAGGGGAGGGGCTTAAAGTGGGCGGAGCTAACTGAGTGACGTGGACCAATCAGAGTGCAGCTGGCCACCTGGCGGTCGATTTGGACCAATCAGGAGAGGGCAGCGCTGCTATCGCCCCCTAGCGGGAAAACCTGGAACCTTGTAGTTCAGCAGAATCTTGAAGAGAGTATGTGCTCCGCGGAGCGCCCCCTATAGATCAAATAGGGAACTAAATTTCGTACAAGGATTGGAGGTCAGGGCATATTTTTTTCAGTGCTGCCATCTGATGCTGAAAGCTAGAACTACATTTTTGGGGACTTAGAAATTTTTTTAAAAGTATTTTCCATGGGAATTGAACCCGTTAAGGAAATATTACCTGACTACTTTTAGCGACGTAATACCGTTACGCTATGAATCGTCGGAAGTTCAGCGAATTATATTCTATAACAGAGAGAATATTTTTATAAATTTACTAGAATTAATTATCAAAAATAAATATAACGACATCTATTGTTTAAAAATGAAACTTAGAAAATTTAATACAAGGTTTTGTGTATATTTTTCAAAACTTTAAATATTTTTAGTCGAATTCTAACTTAAAATATATATTATCAACTTAGTAGTTCAAAAAAGGGCTTATTTTCAGGACTTTAAAATTGTTTTGCTATGTTTTTTAACGTGATATATAATTTTACATAGATACATTCACAAAATAATACAAAATAATAAGAAATTTTTACATAGATACGCTAAAACGAATATTTTTTTTCTTTTACTTGATATTTTTACACATGAAATTATTTTACAACAAGCGTTAAGTTTAAAATATCTATAATTTTTCTTAAGAATATTACTTTGCAGTATAATATAATTTAGATAGAGCTTTGAATCCATTGTAACATTTAGTATAGAAAAAATTATTATTATTTGATCTTACCTTGAAAAACATTCCATGAAAAGCTAACAAGGGGATATTTTTAGACATGAAATTATTTAAACAAAGCGGGAATTCCTCAGTAGAGTTATTTTTTCCTTTTAATATTAGAAATAAAACTGAAATATGATTCAATCTAGATAATTATTTAAATTAAATACACATAACATACCAATCCATACTATTAAATCTGCAAGAGAAGATATTAAATTTACGCTAAAAAAATTTTTTAATTGTCGACATATGCATACTGCAATAGTCTACATTATTATCAAAAAGTTCATTGAATTATATTCTATAACAGAGCGAATATTTTTATGAATTTACTAGAATTAATTATCAAAAATAAATATAACGTCAACTATTGATTAAAAATGAAACTTAGAAAATTTAATACATGGTTTTGAGTATATTTTTCAAAACTTTAAATATTTTTAGTCGAAGGGCTTATTTTCAGGACTTTAAAATTGTTTTGCTATGTTTTTTAACGTGATATATAATTTTACATAGATACATTCACAAAATAATACAAAATAATAAGAAATTTTTACATAGATACGCTAAAACGAATATTTTTTTTCTTTTACTTGATATTTTTACACATGAAATTATTTTACAACAAGCGTTAAGTTTAAAATATCTATAATTTTTCTTAAGAATATTACTTTGCAGTATAATATAATTTAGATAGAGCTTTGAATCCATTGTAACATTTAGTATAGAAAAAATTATTATTATTTGATCTTACCTTGAAAAACATTCCATGAAAAGCTAACAAGGGGATATTTTTAGACATGAAATTATTTAAACAAAGCGGGAATTCCTCAGTAGAGTTATTTTTTCCTTTTAATATTAGAAATAAAAACTGAAATATGATTCAATCTAGATAATTATTTAAATTAAATACACATAACATACCAATCCATACTATTAAATCTGCAAGAGAAGATATTAAATTTACGCTAAAAAAATTTTTTAATTGTCGACATATGCATACTGCAATAGTCTACATTATTATCAAAAAGTTCATTGAATTATATTCTATAACAGAGCGAATATTTTTATGAATTTACTAGAATTAATTATCAAAAATAAATATAACGTCAACTATTGATTAAAAATGAAACTTAGAAAATTTAATACATGGTTTTGAGTATATTTTTCAAAACTTTAAATATTTTTAGTCGAAGGGTTTATTTTCAGGACTTTAAAATTGTTTTGCTATGTTTTTTAACGTGATATATAATTTTACATAGATACATTCACAAAATAATACAAAATAATAAGAAATTTTTACATAGATAGGCTAAAACGAATATTTTTTTTCCTTTTACTTGATATTTTTACACATGAAATTATTTTACAACAAGCGTTAAGTTTAAAATATCTATAATTTTTCTTAAGAATATTACTTTGCAGTATAATATAATTTAGATAGAGCTTTGAATCCATTGTAACATTTAGTATAGAAAAAATTATTATTTGATCTTACCTTGAAAAACATTCCATGAAAAGCTAACAAGGGGATATTTTTAGACATGAAATTATTTAAACAAAGCGGGAATTCCTCAGTAGAGTTATTTTTTCCTTTTAATATTAGAAATAAAAACTGAAATATGATTCAATCTAGATAATTATTTAAATTAAATACACATAACATACCAATCCATACTATTAAATCTGCAAGAGAAGATATTAAATTTACGCTAAAAAAATTTTTTAATTGTCGACATATGCATACTGCAATAGTCTACATTATTATCAAAAAGTTCATTGAATTATATTCTATAACAGAGCGAATATTTTTATGAATTTACTAGAATTAATTATCAAAAATAAATATAACGTCAACTATTGATTAAAAATGAAACTTAGAAAATTTAATACATGGTTTTGAGTATATTTTTCAAAACTTTAAATATTTTTAGTCGAAGGGTTTATTTTCAGGACTTTAAAATTGTTTTGCTATGTTTTTTAACGTGATATATAATTTTACATAGATACATTCACAAAATAATACAAAATAATAAGAAATTTTTACATAGATAGGCTAAAACGAATATTTTTTTTCCTTTTACTTGATATTTTTACACATAAAATTATTTTACAACAAGCGTTAAGTTTAAAATATCTATAATTTTTCTTAAGAATATTACTTTGCAGTATAATATAATTTAGATAGAGCTTTGAATCCATTGTAACATTTAGTATAGAAAAAATTATTATTTGATCTTACCTTGAAAAACATTCCATGAAAAGCTAACAAGGGGATATTTTTAGACATGAAATTATTTAAACAAAGCGGGAATTCCTCAGTAGAGTTATTTTTTCCTTTTAATATTAGAAATAAAAACTGAAATATGATTCAATCTAGATAATTATTTAAATTAAATACACATAACATACCAATCCATACTATTAAATCTGCAAGAGAAGATATTAAATTTACGCTAAAAAAATTTTTTAATTGTCGACATATGCATACTGCAATAGTCTACATTATTATCAAAAAGTTCATTGAATTATATTCTATAACAGAGCGAATATTTTTATGAATTTACTAGAATTAATTATCAAAAATAAATATAACGTCAACTATTGATTAAAAATGAAACTTAGAAAATTTAATACATGGTTTTGAGTATATTTTTCAAAACTTTAAATATTTTAGTCGAAGGGCTTATTTTCAGGACTTTAAAATTGTTTTGCTATGTTTTTTAACGTGATATATAATTTTACATAGATACATTCACAAAATAATACAAAATAATAAGAAATTTTTACATAGATACGCTAAAACGAATATTTTTTTTCTTTTACTTGATATTTTTACACATGAAATTATTTTACAACAAGCGTTAAGTTTAAAATATCTATAATTTTTCTTAAGAATATTACTTTGCAGTATAATATAATTTAGATAGAGCTTTGAATCCATTGTAACATTTAGTATAGAAAAAATTATTATTATTTGATCTTACCTTGAAAAACATTCCATGAAAAGCTAACAAGGGGATATTTTTAGACATGAAATTATTTAAACAAAGCGGGAATTCCTCAGTAGAGTTATTTTTTCCTTTTAATATTAGAAATAAAAACTGAAATATGATTCAATCTAGATAATTATTTAAATTAAATACACATACCATACCAATCCATACTATTAAATCTGCAAGAGAAGGTAACAAATTTATCTCACAATGTTAATAGAGAAGATTCTTACATTATCTGAAATAATACAGACTTTATCATGTTTAGAAGATATTTACAAGAGTTCATTTTAGAATTAAATGAATCATGGTTTGAATCCTACAACAGTAGGGGGTATATGCAAACATGAAGACTTTAAATTATACAATTACCATCTAGAACCTGAAACTTAAAAAATATATGCACCAATTTAAGTATCTTTATATAGTTTATGTACAGTTTTGAATATATTTCAAACCTTAAACGTTTTTTCAACTTTGAAACTATATTATAAGTTAAGACGCTTACTAAAATTAAAAACATTTTATAGAGGTAAAGACTTGAAAGATAAAATTTACAAGTTTTAATCCTAAATATTATATTTTATCCAGAAATGTAGACTATTAATATATGATTTTAAACCTAACATACTTTCAACGATTATCTAAATTGCGATATAATGTTAAATTCCACTGATATTAGTCTATTAGTAGTAAGCATTTCATTAAAGGTTAATAGAAGTATTTAATAAAGTTTTAATATTAAATGAACATCAAACATATATTAACTTAGATGTTTTAACCCCAAACAGTAATTATTAAAAATAATTATAAAATATATGATTCAAAACTTTAAAACATATTATTATATATACAATAGAAGATGTTAAATTTGTATTGAACTTAAATTATAAGATTGTTTCTACCATCGTCGCTTGATATATAACATTACAGTTTTAAATATTCTGCAAACGCTATGAAACATTTTGTATAGAAAATAATTACCATTTGATCTTACCTTTAAAATCTATAGTTTATGCACTTAATTCATATAATTTTTTACAAAAACAAGCTTTAACTGCATAAAAAGATATTATATTTGTCCCGCACATACATATAAACATTATTCCACAGAGAAGATATATTCATCCCTCACATACATATAAACCAAAAAACATATTAAAACTTACTAGTTCCCTTATAAAGGTTTCACGACTTTAAAATTTTTTTTACTGCGTTTTAAATCTAATCTATAATTTTACATATATATAACCACTAATAAATTGTTTTACAAACAAAAAAGCATACATCACTCCTAAAATTTTAGTTTTCTTAAAAAAAAAAAAAAAAAAAAGCAAAACTTTGATTAAAACAATTGTTTATTATGTTAAAAAATCAATCACCTATTTATATTACTTTGAAATATTACGCAAATAATAACTTTGAATAAGTTTTACATCAGAAATTATTTTCCGACAACTGTTAAACTTAAAAATCTAATCTTAAATTTATTCATCTTTGCACACTTTACAAAGAAAAGCATACATTTTAACCAAAATTTTAGTTTTCTTAACAAAAATATCTGCAGAACTTTGAAGTAAAACTATGTTTAATACATTGAAAATCAATGATCTATTACCAACACTTTGAAATATCATGCAAATGCTAACTTAGAATAACTTCTAAATGAGTAAATTTTAAGGTTTGCCTAAACCAACCCCTACATAAGATAAGTGCAATTCAACGTTAGATAAGATAAGTACGTTTCGTCAATAGATAAGATTACTGGCACCTACTATTAGTCACACATTTTTCTAAAAATATTTTTTAAATTATTTTTCTAAAAAATTATTATTCAAATTAAAAGATATAAATATAATAATTAATCTTTAAATACTATATTGAACACAGAAAAAGAGTACTCACAGTTGATGAATGGACTTTAGTCTTCTAATATATCCTCATAAAAATATTTATGAATCATTTTCAAGTTGAACTTAGCGAAAAATTCACTGCTGTTATAGACACATGTGCAATAATTTTGTACAATTCAGCATATTTTTAACATAGATGTTGAAAATAGCAGCTTTGCCCACTGCACGATATTTTTCATTCTCGCTTATGGATAAGCAACTATGCTGACGCTGTGATAGATGGTCAATTTCGCATCCATGACATTCAAATAATTCACTGCATGCACGTATTAAACTTGTTTTTAAGACTTTGAAATAATTTTCTTTTGCAGCAAATAAGTCGCAATGATTTTTTACAACATGATCCGTTTTTATAAACTTTGTATTGTAGCATATTAGGAATGCTTTCACACAACGAACTGTTTTCAACATAACTTATAATATCGTCAGGATATTCTTCCATTTTCAATATCTGCTCTCTATTTAATTTAATAGACCAGGTTTTTAATTTGTAACCAACTCCGTTTTCATTAGCAAACATTTGTTGTAAGCAACATTGTTCGCCGACGTTTACACCTATTAGCTGGTTGTTACAGATGAATGATTTCTTTTATAAACAATTTTATATATTGAAATTTTATTCATTAGTTCCCACCATGTAGCGACAATCATCACTACTGCATTTTCGGTAGGGATATTGCTAAATACATCCGTGAAATGATTCAATGTCCTAGGTATGT
Organism: Dolomedes plantarius; assembly: GCA_907164885.2. Lineage (NCBI taxonomy): Eukaryota > Metazoa > Arthropoda > Arachnida > Araneae > Dolomedidae > Dolomedes > Dolomedes plantarius. The sequence goes on from OU015499.1 coordinate 16,780,569, forward strand.
CTTATCCAATTGCAACGTAAATCAACCCCTCCTTTATAATAAGCGCTTTTAAGAATTACCATCTTTGAAAAGAGAAATAACTGAATCACTTACGATTTGTTAGTAAATGTTGAATGATTATTTTTCGTGCAATATAATTTTTCAGGAGAGATAAAAAAAGTTACTTTTACTTTGATATATAACATTGCAGTTTTAAATATTCTACAAACGCTATGAAACATTTTGTATAGAAATTAATTACCATCTGATCTTACCTTTAAAATCTATAGTTTATGCACTTAATACATATAATTTTTTTACTTAAAGCATATTAAAACTTAATAGTTCCCTTATAAAGGTTTCAAGACTTTAAAAATTTTTTACTTTGTTTTAAATCTAATCTATAATTTTACATAGATATAACCACTAATAAATTGTTTTATATAGAAAAAGCATACATCGCACGTAAAATTTTAGTTTTCTTAACAAAAACCTTTAAAAACTTTGATCGAAACGTTTATTACGTTAAAAAATCAAGCACCTATTGAATAACTTTGAACAAGTTTTACATTAGAAATTATTTTCCGACGACTGTTAAACAAAATTTATACTATAAGTTTAAGACACTTCCTAATACTTACAATTTTATCATTCTATAAAGATTATAATTTCTTTTGAATCGTTTTCAAATATTTATAATTTGTTTTAATAATAGCACAAAACTTGAATAATTTTGAATTAATTTCATATAAATTCTCTCTCATTAAAATAACATAAAAATAAGTTATGTGTTTCAAAACATGCATACAACTTATGTGAGAACACTTCAAGTTAGAAGATGTGATAGCTCCTTAAATGGAACATAATTCAGAGTTTCACACAGGTTGAGATAGTGCACATTCATTAGTAAGTTCCAATGCAATCAATATTTCGTTAAATTTCCGAAGCAGGGATTCCAAGATCGTTAAACTTAAAAAAAGTTTAAGTAAATTAATTAAGAATATCCAATTATTTTAATTACTAAAAATTATCATAGTTCAAAAAGATATGACATGATTATATTTTCATTTTTTAAATACTATTTCGAAAACGGAATAGTTTAAATGTAATTACTTTAGGATCATTCTAATGATTAGAAAAACTTTTATACCAAAAAACTAAGAAAACCTGAAAAAATATTCAACTAATCCCGGGTTTATTACATTGAAAAAGTATCATTAAAAATAATCAATCATAATACGTTTAAAATAAATAATAAGTTTACGTTAATATCCATTTACGTTCAAAAATAAAGTTAAAAAACATAATAAGTTATCATCATTTATGTTTAAAACTTAAATGATAAAATATAAATAAAACAATAAAATATAAATTTTTTAAAAATGGTTAGAAGGTCATAAACAGAAGTACTACATACCTACTTTTTCAATCTCAAGCATTTAGCTTCTAATACATTTTACAAGTTCAGAACCTGAATACCTTATCTCATCTATTTCCAAAGCGTCGTGCAATATAGTCCTGGAAAACCCCCTAATGATTGCACTTAGGGGGTTTCTAAAGACGGTATTGCACGACGCTTTGGAAATAGATGAGATAAGGTATTCAGGTTCTGAACTTGTAAAATGTATTAGAAGCTAAATGCTTGAGATTACTGATATGATATTGTTATAAACGTAATTTCAATCCAGATTTAAAATGATTTATTGCAGCTTTTACCATAAGAGAGGAAAACCGTCAAATAAACATGAGTCTCAACCAATATGAGAGTATGTTTAAAAGTTTCATTTTAAAGGCAGCAGAAAACAAATTTTAAAGCTCTATAAACTGTAAATGCATGGTTGCAACTCTGGAGAGTGAAATAAATGGTCGTAACTAGTGATTGCAATACCGGTATACCGGTATATCGGTATTTCGTGCTATTTTACAATTTCGTAAAACCAACATTTGCTAAGGATAAATACCGGTATTTCGGTATTACTATAAAAATAATTTTCTTTATCAAAGTTTTGACTTAAATTATTGACCATTTATTGTTATTTGAAGTATGTTTTGTTTAATTTCTTTTTTATTATTATTCATGTGGCAGTACTAACATAATTCATTTTCTGTCTCATTTCCTTTCCGTTTCGATTAGTGATTTCAATACCGGTATCAGCTATAAATGAAAAAAAGTGACAAACAATGATACAAAAGTAATACAAAAAATAGATTTATTCAAAACCGTCAGACGAGAGACCGAAATATTAGAAGATGAAGTAGTGATGCGACATCGATAACAAAACATCGATGTTTTGAAACATCGATATTCAATATTAAAACATCGATGCTAATAAAACATCGCCCAAAAACCATCGATATTTTTAAACATCGATGTTTTAGAACATCCATTTTTGAAAACTGGTTTAGTAATCTCTAACATTAATGTTACTTCCGTTAGTCGTGGGGGGAGGGGGTGATTTAATTTTACTCTCTGATTGGGCAGGCACAAATGACAAAAACTTGGTTGCTTTGGGCTACATTGATGACTCAAATTTCTCGTTGTAAATACCGCCATGTTTTGCCTTCAAATGTCCAGATAAATTCGTGTATATTGCCAGAAGTTTTGAGGGACTTAAGGCAAATATTGCATTTTGCCAATTTGTCAGTGGTTTTGTAAAAATATTTCCAAACGATACTTTTGGGAGGCATCTTACTAATAATATTAAAGTCAACTTAAATAAAAAAGTCAACTTAGAACAAAGCAAAAACTTAAATGGATGCACTCGTGGATATACTATTTGTAAAATAAAAACCCATGGAAGGTTATGGAGTGTCAGGAACATTCCAAGCGCTCTGATTGGTTCATTGGTTGTTAATTGCCATTTGTCTGTTTGCCAAGGAATCATTCCCCCTTTTGTATTCGTCCTTTTCAGAATTCAGACTTACATTTATTGAGTGTGAAAATTATGCTACGTGGTAATTTTTTTTTTAATTACGGTACTTTTTAATTAAAAAAAACATCGAGACAACGTTAAACATCGAGCAGAAAACATCGATGTTAAAAAAAACATCGGCTTCAATAAATCGATGTTAAAACATCGATGTTTTTATCAAAACATCGATGTTTTGAAAACATCGACATCGATGTCGCATCCCTAAGATGAAGGACTTCGAGGAAAATATTTTGAGAAAGTATATCACTCATTATTAACAGTACCACCAACCAGCGTAGATGCAGAGAGTGTATTTTTAACTGCAGGTAATTTGTGCACAAAAATATATTTCCGGCTTAATGACAGTTTGATAGATGTATTATGTTTTTCATGATCAAATTTCAAAAATACGCAATTAATAAATTAGTTGTTTTTTCCTTTAATAATAGATATTATATAATGGACTGCACAGCAAAATTTTTATAAGATATTTACTCTTCTCAATAATAATACTAAATGTTTTGTTACTTCGTTGTATTGTAATACTATAGTGATTTATTTTTTATTTATATTTATTGTCTCTAATGTTATAAATTATTATTTTACCGCTATTATTAATAATATTTGATTATTACATTTGTTCCTTTATTTTATATTTGAACATAACAAAATCGTTTATATTTTTATAGTTTATAGTAGTATAAAAATGACAGTTTTGCAACAGGATTAAGGGGAGGGGCTTAAAGTGGGCGGAGCTAACTGAGTGACGTGGACCAATCAGAGTGCAGCTGGCCACCTGGCGGTCGATTTGGACCAATCAGGAGAGGGCAGCGCTGCTATCGCCCCCTAGCGGGAAAACCTGGAACCTTGTAGTTCAGCAGAATCTTGAAGAGAGTATGTGCTCCGCGGAGCGCCCCCTATAGATCAAATAGGGAACTAAATTTCGTACAAGGATTGGAGGTCAGGGCATATTTTTTTCAGTGCTGCCATCTGATGCTGAAAGCTAGAACTACATTTTTGGGGACTTAGAAATTTTTTTAAAAGTATTTTCCATGGGAATTGAACCCGTTAAGGAAATATTACCTGACTACTTTTAGCGACGTAATACCGTTACGCTATGAATCGTCGGAAGTTCAGCGAATTATATTCTATAACAGAGAGAATATTTTTATAAATTTACTAGAATTAATTATCAAAAATAAATATAACGACATCTATTGTTTAAAAATGAAACTTAGAAAATTTAATACAAGGTTTTGTGTATATTTTTCAAAACTTTAAATATTTTTAGTCGAATTCTAACTTAAAATATATATTATCAACTTAGTAGTTCAAAAAAGGGCTTATTTTCAGGACTTTAAAATTGTTTTGCTATGTTTTTTAACGTGATATATAATTTTACATAGATACATTCACAAAATAATACAAAATAATAAGAAATTTTTACATAGATACGCTAAAACGAATATTTTTTTTCTTTTACTTGATATTTTTACACATGAAATTATTTTACAACAAGCGTTAAGTTTAAAATATCTATAATTTTTCTTAAGAATATTACTTTGCAGTATAATATAATTTAGATAGAGCTTTGAATCCATTGTAACATTTAGTATAGAAAAAATTATTATTATTTGATCTTACCTTGAAAAACATTCCATGAAAAGCTAACAAGGGGATATTTTTAGACATGAAATTATTTAAACAAAGCGGGAATTCCTCAGTAGAGTTATTTTTTCCTTTTAATATTAGAAATAAAAACTGAAATATGATTCAATCTAGATAATTATTTAAATTAAATACACATAACATACCAATCCATACTATTAAATCTGCAAGAGAAGATATTAAATTTACGCTAAAAAAATTTTTTAATTGTCGACATATGCATACTGCAATAGTCTACATTATTATCAAAAAGTTCATTGAATTATATTCTATAACAGAGCGAATATTTTTATGAATTTACTAGAATTAATTATCAAAAATAAATATAACGTCAACTATTGATTAAAAATGAAACTTAGAAAATTTAATACATGGTTTTGAGTATATTTTTCACATACTTTGAATCCATTGTAACATTTAGTATAGAAAAAATTATTATTATTTGATCTTACCTTGAAAAACATTCCATGAAAAGCTAACAAGGGGATATTTTTAGACATGAAATTATTTAAACAAAGCGGGAATTCCTCAGTAGAGTTATTTTTTCCTTTTAATATTAGAAATAAAAACTGAAATATGATTCAATCTAGATAATTATTTAAATTAAATACACATAACATACCAATCCATACTATTAAATCTGCAAGAGAAGATATTAAATTTACGCTAAAAAATTTTTTAATTGTCGACATATGCATACTGCAATAGTCTACATTATTATCAAAAAGTTCATTGAATTATATTCTATAACAGAGCGAATATTTTTATGAATTTACTAGAATTAATTATCAAAAATAAATATAACGTCAACTATTGATTAAAAATGAAACTTAGAAAATTTAATACATGGTTTTGAGTATATTTTTCAAAACTTTAAATATTTTTAGTCGAAGGGTTTATTTTCAGGACTTTAAAATTGTTTTGCTATGTTTTTTAACGTGATATATAATTTTACATAGATACATTCACAAAATAATACAAAATAATAAGAAATTTTTACATAGATAGGCTAAAACGAATATTTTTTTTCCTTTTACTTGATATTTTTACACATGAAATTATTTTACAACAAGCGTTAAGTTTAAAATATCTATAATTTTTCTTAAGAATATTACTTTGCAGTATAATATAATTTAGATAGAGCTTTGAATCCATTGTAACATTTAGTATAGAAAAAATTATTATTTGATCTTACCTTGAAAAACATTCCATGAAAAGCTAACAAGGGGATATTTTTAGACATGAAATTATTTAAACAAAGCGGGAATTCCTCAGTAGAGTTATTTTTTCCTTTTAATATTAGAAATAAAAACTGAAATATGATTCAATCTAGATAATTATTTAAATTAAATACACATAACATACCAATCCATACTATTAAATCTGCAAGAGAAGATATTAAATTTACGCTAAAAAAATTTTTTAATTGTCGACATATGCATACTGCAATAGTCTACATTATTATCAAAAAGTTCATTGAATTATATTCTATAACAGAGCGAATATTTTTATGAATTTACTAGAATTAATTATCAAAAATAAATATAACGTCAACTATTGATTAAAAATGAAACTTAGAAAATTTAATACATGGTTTTGAGTATATTTTTCAAAACTTTAAATATTTTTAGTCGAAGGGTTTATTTTCAGGACTTTAAAATTGTTTTGCTATGTTTTTTAACGTGATATATAATTTTACATAGATACATTCACAAAATAATACAAAATAATAAGAAATTTTTACATAGATAGGCTAAAACGAATATTTTTTTTCCTTTTACTTGATATTTTTACACATAAAATTATTTTACAACAAGCGTTAAGTTTAAAATATCTATAATTTTTCTTAAGAATATTACTTTGCAGTATAATATAATTTAGATAGAGCTTTGAATCCATTGTAACATTTAGTATAGAAAAAATTATTATTTGATCTTACCTTGAAAAACATTCCATGAAAAGCTAACAAGGGGATATTTTTAGACATGAAATTATTTAAACAAAGCGGGAATTCCTCAGTAGAGTTATTTTTTCCTTTTAATATTAGAAATAAAAACTGAAATATGATTCAATCTAGATAATTATTTAAATTAAATACACATAACATACCAATCCATACTATTAAATCTGCAAGAGAAGATATTAAATTTACGCTAAAAAAATTTTTTAATTGTCGACATATGCATACTGCAATAGTCTACATTATTATCAAAAAGTTCATTGAATTATATTCTATAACAGAGCGAATATTTTTATGAATTTACTAGAATTAATTATCAAAAATAAATATAACGTCAACTATTGATTAAAAATGAAACTTAGAAAATTTAATACATGGTTTTGAGTATATTTTTCAAAACTTTAAATATTTTTAGTCGAAGGGCTTATTTTCAGGACTTTAAAATTGTTTTGCTATGTTTTTTAACGTGATATATAATTTTACATAGATACATTCACAAAATAATACAAAATAATAAGAAATTTTTACATAGATAGGCTAAAACGAATATTTTTTTCTTTTACTTGATATTTTTACACATGAAATTATTTTACAACAAGCGTTAAGTTTAAAATATCTATAATTTTTCTTAAGAATATTACTTTGCAGTATAATATAATTTAGATAGAGCTTTGAATCCATTGTAACATTTAGTATAGAAAAAATTATTATTATTTGATCTTACCTTGAAAAACATTCCATGAAAAGCTAACAAGGGGATATTTTTAGACATGAAATTATTTAAACAAAGCGGGAATTCCTCAGTAGAGTTATTTTTTCCTTTTAATATTAGAAATAAAAACTGAAATATGATTCAATCTAGATAATTATTTAAATTAAATACACATACCATACCAATCCATACTATTAAATCTGCAAGAGAAGGTAACAAATTTATCTCACAATGTTAATAGAGAAGATTCTTACATTATCTGAAATAATACAGACTTTATCATGTTTAGAAGATATTTACAAGAGTTCATTTTAGAATTAAATGAATCATGGTTTGAATCCTACAACAGTAGGGGGTATATGCAAACATGAAGACTTTAAATTATACAATTACCATCTAGAACCTGAAACTTAAAAAATATATGCACCAATTTAAGTATCTTTATATAGTTTATGTACAGTTTTGAATATATTTCAAACCTTAAACGTTTTTTCAACTTTGAAACTATATTATAAGTTAAGACGCTTACTAAAATTAAAAACATTTTATAGAGGTAAAGACTTGAAAGATAAAATTTACAAGTTTTAATCCTAAATATTATATTTTATCCAGAAATGTAGACTATTAATATATGATTTTAAACCTAACATACTTTCAACGATTATCTAAATTGCGATATAATGTTAAATTCCACTGATATTAGTCTATTAGTAGTAAGCATTTCATTAAAGGTTAATAGAAGTATTTAATAAAGTTTTAATATTAAATGAACATCAAACATATATTAACTTAGATGTTTTAACCCCAAACAGTAATTATTAAAAATAATTATAAAATATATGATTCAAAACTTTAAAACATATTATTATATATACAATAGAAGATGTTAAATTTGTATTGAACTTAAATTATAAGATTGTTTCTACCATCGTCGCTTGATATATAACATTACAGTTTTAAATATTCTGCAAACGCTATGAAACATTTTGTATAGAAAATAATTACCATTTGATCTTACCTTTAAAATCTATAGTTTATGCACTTAATTCATATAATTTTTTACAAAAACAAGCTTTAACTGCATAAAAAGATATTATATTTGTCCCGCACATACATATAAACATTATTCCACAGAGAAGATATATTCATCCCTCACATACATATAAACCAAAAAACATATTAAAACTTACTAGTTCCCTTATAAAGGTTTCACGACTTTAAAATTTTTTTTACTGCGTTTTAAATCTAATCTATAATTTTACATATATATAACCACTAATAAATTGTTTTACAAACAAAAAAGCATACATCACTCCTAAAATTTTAGTTTTCTTAACAAAAAAAAAAAAAAAAGCAAAACTTTGATTAAAACAATTGTTTATTATGTTAAAAAATCAATCACCTATTTATATTACTTTGAAATATTACGCAAATAATAACTTTGAATAAGTTTTACATCAGAAATTATTTTCCGACAACTGTTAAACTTAAAAATCTAATCTTAAATTTATTCATCTTTGCACACTTTACAAAGAAAAGCATACATTTTAACCAAAATTTTAGTTTTCTTAACAAAAATATCTGCAGAACTTTGAAGTAAAACTATGTTTAATACATTGAAAATCAATGATCTATTACCAACACTTTGAAATATCATGCAAATGCTAACTTAGAATAACTTCTAAATGAGTAAATTTTAAGGTTTGCCTAAACCAACCCCTACATAAGATAAGTGCAATTCAACGTTAGATAAGATAAGTACGTTTCGTCAATAGATAAGATTACTGGCACCTACTATTAGTCACACATTTTTCTAAAAATATTTTTTAAATTATTTTTCTAAAAAATTATTATTCAAATTAAAAGATATAAATATAATAATTAATCTTTAAATACTATATTGAACACAGAAAAAGAGTACTCACAGTTGATGAATGGACTTTAGTCTTCTAATATATCCTCATAAAAATATTTATGAATCATTTTCAAGTTGAACTTAGCGAAAAATTCACTGCTGTTATAGACACATGTGCAATAATTTTGTACAATTCAGCATATTTTTAACATAGATGTTGAAAATAGCAGCTTTGCCCACTGCACGATATTTTTCATTCTCGCTTATGGATAAGCAACTATGCTGACGCTGTGATAGATGGTCAATTTCGCATCCATGACATTCAAATAATTCACTGCATGCACGTATTAAACTTGTTTTTAAGACTTTGAAATAATTTTCTTTTGCAGCAAATAAGTCGCAATGATTTTTTACAACATGATCCGTTTTTATAAACTTTGTATTGTAGCATATTAGGAATGCTTTCACACAACGAACTGTTTTCAACATAACTTATAATATCGTCAGGATATTCTTCCATTTTCAATATCTGCTCTCTATTTAATTTAATAGACCAGGTTTTTAATTTGTAACCAACTCCGTTTTCATTAGCAAACATTTGTTGTAAGCAACATTGTTCGCCGACGTTTACACCTATTAGCTGGTTGTTACAGATGAATGATTTCTTTTATAAACAATTTTATATATTGAAATTTTATTCATTAGTTCCCACCATGTAGCGACAATCATCACTACTGCATTTTCGGTAGGGATATTGCTAAATACATCCGTGAAATGATTCAATGTCCTAGGTATGTCTTATCCAATTGCAACGTAAATCAACCCCTCCTTTATAATAAGCGCTTTTAAGAATTACCATCTTTGAAAAGAGAAATAACTGAATCACTTACGATTTGTTAGTAAATGTTGAATGATTATTTTTCGTGCAATATAATTTTTCAGGAGAGATAAAAAAAGTTACTTTTACTTTGATATATAACATTGCAGTTTTAAATATTCTACAAACGCTATGAAACATTTTGTATAGAAATTAATTACCATCTGATCTTACCTTTAAAATCTATAGTTTATGCACTTAATACATATAATTTTTTTACTTAAAGCATATTAAAACTTAATAGTTCCCTTATAAAGGTTTCAAGACTTTAAAAATTTTTTACTTTGTTTTAAATCTAATCTATAATTTTACATAGATATAACCACTAATAAATTGTTTTATATAGAAAAAGCATACATCGCACGTAAAATTTTAGTTTTCTTAACAAAAACCTTTAAAAACTTTGATCGAAACGTTTATTACGTTAAAAAATCAAGCACCTATTGAATAACTTTGAACAAGTTTTACATTAGAAATTATTTTCCGACGACTGTTAAACAAAATTTATACTATAAGTTTAAGACACTTCCTAATACTTACAATTTTATCATTCTATAAAGATTATAATTTCTTTTGAATCGTTTTCAAATATTTATAATTTGTTTTAATAATAGCACAAAACTTGAATAATTTTGAATTAATTTCATATAAATTCTCTCTCATTAAAATAACATAAAAATAAGTTATGTGTTTCAAAACATGCATACAACTTATGTGAGAACACTTCAAGTTAGAAGATGTGATAGCTCCTTAAATGGAACATAATTCAGAGTTTCACACAGGTTGAGATAGTGCACATTCATTAGTAAGTTCCAATGCAATCAATATTTCGTTAAATTTCCGAAGCAGGGATTCCAAGATCGTTAAACTTAAAAAAAGTTTAAGTAAATTAATTAAGAATATCCAATTATTTTAATTACTAAAAATTATCATAGTTCAAAAAGATATGACATGATTATATTTTCATTTTTTAAATACTATTTCGAAAACGGAATAGTTTAAATGTAATTACTTTAGGATCATTCTAATGATTAGAAAAACTTTTATACCAAAAAACTAAGAAAACCTGAAAAAATATTCAACTAATCCCGGGTTTATTACATTGAAAAAGTATCATTAAAAATAATCAATCATAATACGTTTAAAATAAATAATAAGTTTACGTTAATATCCATTTACGTTCAAAAATAAAGTTAAAAAACATAATAAGTTATCATCATTTATGTTTAAAACTTAAATGATAAAATATAAATAAAACAATAAAATATAAATTTTTAAAAATGGTTAGAAGGTCATAAACAGAAGTACTACATACCTACTTTTTTCAATCTCAAGCATTTAGCTTCTAATACATTTTACAAGTTCAGAACCTGAATACCTTATCTCATCTATTTCCAAAGCGTCGTGCAATATAGTCCTGGAAAACCCCCTAATGATTGCACTTAGGGGGTTTCTAAAGACGGTATTGCACGACGCTTTGGAAATAGATGAGATAAGGTATTCAGGTTCTGAACTTGTAAAATGTATTAGAAGCTAAATGCTTGAGATTGAAAAAAGTAGGTATGTAGTACTTCTGTTTATGACCTTCTAACCATTTTTAAAAAATTTATATTTTATTGTTTTATTTATATTTTATCATTTAAGTTTTAAACATAAATGATGATAACTTATTATGTTTTTTAACTTTATTTTTGAACGTAAATGGATATTAACGTAAACTTATTATTTATTTTAAACGTATTATGATTGATTATTTTTAATGATACTTTTTCAATGTAATAAACCCGGGATTAGTTGAATATTTTTTCAGGTTTTCTTAGTTTTTTGGTATAAAAGTTTTTCTAATCATTAGAATGATCCTAAAGTAATTACATTTAAACTATTCCGTTTTCGAAATAGTATTTAAAAAATGAAAATATAATCATGTCATATCTTTTTGAACTATGATAATTTTTAGTAATTAAAATAATTGGATATTCTTAATTAATTTACTTAAACTTTTTTTAAGTTTAACGATCTTGGAATCCCTGCTTCGGAAATTTAACGAAATATTGATTGCATTGGAACTTACTAATGAATGTGCACTATCTCAACCTGTGTGAAACTCTGAATTATGTTCCATTTAAGGAGCTATCACATCTTCTAACTTGAAGTGTTCTCACATAAGTTGTATGCATGTTTTGAAACACATAACTTATTTTTATGTTATTTTAATGAGAGAGAATTTATATGAAATTAATTCAAAATTATTCAAGTTTTGTGCTATTATTAAAACAAATTATAAATATTTGAAAACGATTCAAAAGAAATTATAATCTTTATAGAATGATAAAATTGTAAGTATTAGGAAGTGTCTTAAACTTATAGTATAAATTTTGTTTAACAGTCGTCGGAAAATAATTTCTAATGTAAAACTTGTTCAAAGTTATTCAATAGGTGCTTGATTTTTTAACGTAATAAACGTTTCGATCAAAGTTTTTAAAGGTTTTTGTTAAGAAAACTAAAATTTTACGTGCGATGTATGCTTTTTCTATATAAAACAATTTATTAGTGGTTATATCTATGTAAAATTATAGATTAGATTTAAAACAAAGTAAAAAATTTTTAAAGTCTTGAAACCTTTATAAGGGAACTATTAAGTTTTAATATGCTTTAAGTAAAAAAATTATATGTATTAAGTGCATAAACTATAGATTTTAAAGGTAAGATCAGATGGTAATTAATTTCTATACAAAATGTTTCATAGCGTTTGTAGAATATTTAAAACTGCAATGTTATATATCAAAGTAAAAGTAACTTTTTTTATCTCTCCTGAAAAATTATATTGCACGAAAAATAATCATTCAACATTTACTAACAAATCGTAAGTGATTCAGTTATTTCTCTTTTCAAAGATGGTAATTCTTAAAAGCGCTTATTATAAAGGAGGGGTTGATTTACGTTGCAATTGGATAAGACATACCTAGGACATTGAATCATTTCACGGATGTATTTAGCAATATCCCTACCGAAAATGCAGTAGTGATGATTGTCGCTACATGGTGGGAACTAATGAATAAAATTTCAATATATAAAATTGTTTATAAAAGAAATCATTCATCTGTAACAACCAGCTAATAGGTGTAAACGTCGGCGAACAATGTTGCTTACAACAAATGTTTGCTAATGAAAACGGAGTTGGTTACAAATTAAAAACCTGGTCTATTAAATTAAATAGAGAGCAGATATTGAAAATGGAAGAATATCCTGACGATATTATAAGTTATGTTGAAAACAGTTCGTTGTGTGAAAGCATTCCTAATATGCTACAATACAAAGTTTATAAAAACGGATCATGTTGTAAAAAATCATTGCGACTTATTTGCTGCAAAAGAAAATTATTTCAAAGTCTTAAAAACAAGTTTAATACGTGCATGCAGTGAATTATTTGAATGTCATGGATGCGAAATTGACCATCTATCACAGCGTCAGCATAGTTGCTTATCCATAAGCGAGAATGAAAAATATCGTGCAGTGGGCAAAGCTGCTATTTTCAACATCTATGTTAAAAATATGCTGAATTGTACAAAATTATTGCACATGTGTCTATAACAGCAGTGAATTTTTCGCTAAGTTCAACTTGAAAATGATTCATAAATATTTTTATGAGGATATATTAGAAGACTAAAGTCCATTCATCAACTGTGAGTACTCTTTTTCTGTGTTCAATATAGTATTTAAAGATTAATTATTATATTTATATCTTTTAATTTGAATAATAATTTTTTAGAAAAATAATTTAAAAAATATTTTTAGAAAAATGTGTGACTAATAGTAGGTGCCAGTAATCTTATCTATTGACGAAACGTACTTATCTTATCTAACGTTGAATTGCACTTATCTTATGTAGGGGTTGGTTTAGGCAAACCTTAAAATTTACTCATTTAGAAGTTATTCTAAGTTAGCATTTGCATGATATTTCAAAGTGTTGGTAATAGATCATTGATTTTCAATGTATTAAACATAGTTTTACTTCAAAGTTCTGCAGATATTTTTGTTAAGAAAACTAAAATTTTGGTTAAAATGTATGCTTTTCTTTGTAAAGTGTGCAAAGATGAATAAATTTAAGATTAGATTTTTAAGTTTAACAGTTGTCGGAAAATAATTTCTGATGTAAAACTTATTCAAAGTTATTATTTGCGTAATATTTCAAAGTAATATAAATAGGTGATTGATTTTTTAACATAATAAACAATTGTTTTAATCAAAGTTTTGCTTTTTTTTTTTTTTTTTGTTAAGAAAACTAAAATTTTAGGAGTGATGTATGCTTTTTTGTTTGTAAAACAATTTATTAGTGGTTATATATATGTAAAATTATAGATTAGATTTAAAACGCAGTAAAAAAAATTTTAAAGTCGTGAAACCTTTATAAGGGAACTAGTAAGTTTTAATATGTTTTTTGGTTTATATGTATGTGAGGGATGAATATATCTTCTCTGTGGAATAATGTTTATATGTATGTGCGGGACAAATATAATATCTTTTTATGCAGTTAAAGCTTGTTTTTGTAAAAAATTATATGAATTAAGTGCATAAACTATAGATTTTAAAGGTAAGATCAAATGGTAATTATTTTCTATACAAAATGTTTCATAGCGTTTGCAGAATATTTAAAACTGTAATGTTATATATCAAGCGACGATGGTAGAAACAATCTTATAATTTAAGTTCAATACAAATTTAACATCTTCTATTGTATATATAATAATATGTTTTAAAGTTTTGAATCATATATTTTATAATTATTTTTAATAATTACTGTTTGGGGTTAAAACATCTAAGTTAATATATGTTTGATGTTCATTTAATATTAAAACTTTATTAAATACTTCTATTAACCTTTAATGAAATGCTTACTACTAATAGACTAATATCAGTGGAATTTAACATTATATCGCAATTTAGATAATCGTTGAAAGTATGTTAGGTTTAAAATCATATATTAATAGTCTACATTTCTGGATAAAATATAATATTTAGGATTAAAACTTGTAAATTTTATCTTTCAAGTCTTTACCTCTATAAAATGTTTTTAATTTTAGTAAGCGTCTTAACTTATAATATAGTTTCAAAGTTGAAAAAACGTTTAAGGTTTGAAATATATTCAAAACTGTACATAAACTATATAAAGATACTTAAATTGGTGCATATATTTTTTAAGTTTCAGGTTCTAGATGGTAATTGTATAATTTAAAGTCTTCATGTTTGCATATACCCCCTACTGTTGTAGGATTCAAACCATGATTCATTTAATTCTAAAATGAACTCTTGTAAATATCTTCTAAACATGATAAAGTCTGTATTATTTCAGATAATGTAAGAATCTTCTCTATTAACATTGTGAGATAAATTTGTTACCTTCTCTTGCAGATTTAATAGTATGGATTGGTATGGTATGTGTATTTAATTTAAATAATTATCTAGATTGAATCATATTTCAGTTTTTATTTCTAATATTAAAAGGAAAAAATAACTCTACTGAGGAATTCCCGCTTTGTTTAAATAATTTCATGTCTAAAAATATCCCCTTGTTAGCTTTTCATGGAATGTTTTTCAAGGTAAGATCAAATAATAATAATTTTTTCTATACTAAATGTTACAATGGATTCAAAGCTCTATCTAAATTATATTATACTGCAAAGTAATATTCTTAAGAAAAATTATAGATATTTTAAACTTAACGCTTGTTGTAAAATAATTTCATGTGTAAAAATATCAAGTAAAAGAAAAAAATATTCGTTTTAGCCTATCTATGTAAAAATTTCTTATTATTTTGTATTATTTTGTGAATGTATCTATGTAAAATTATATATCACGTTAAAAAACATAGCAAAACAATTTTAAAGTCCTGAAAATAAACCCTTCGACTAAAAATATTTAAAGTTTTGAAAAATATACTCAAAACCATGTATTAAATTTTCTAAGTTTCATTTTTAATCAATAGTTGACGTTATATTTATTTTTGATAATTAATTCTAGTAAATTCATAAAAATATTCGCTCTGTTATAGAATATAATTCAATGAACTTTTTGATAATAATGTAGACTATTGCAGTATGCATATGTCGACAATTAAAAAATTTTTTTAGCGTAAATTTAATATCTTCTCTTGCAGATTTAATAGTATGGATTGGTATGTTATGTGTATTTAATTTAAATAATTATCTAGATTGAATCATATTTCAGTTTTTATTTCTAATATTAAAAGGAAAAAATAACTCTACTGAGGAATTCCCGCTTTGTTTAAATAATTTCATGTCTAAAAATATCCCCTTGTTAGCTTTTCATGGAATGTTTTTCAAGGTAAGATCAAATAATAATTTTTTCTATACTAAATGTTACAATGGATTCAAAGCTCTATCTAAATTATATTATACTGCAAAGTAATATTCTTAAGAAAAATTATAGATATTTTAAACTTAACGCTTGTTGTAAAATAATTTTATGTGTAAAAATATCAAGTAAAAGGAAAAAAAATATTCGTTTTAGCCTATCTATGTAAAAATTTCTTATTATTTTGTATTATTTTGTGAATGTATCTATGTAAAATTATATATCACGTTAAAAAACATAGCAAAACAATTTTAAAGTCCTGAAAATAAACCCTTCGACTAAAAATATTTAAAGTTTTGAAAAATATACTCAAAACCATGTATTAAATTTTCTAAGTTTCATTTTTAATCAATAGTTGACGTTATATTTATTTTTGATAATTAATTCTAGTAAATTCATAAAAATATTCGCTCTGTTATAGAATATAATTCAATGAACTTTTTGATAATAATGTAGACTATTGCAGTATGCATATGTCGACAATTAAAAAATTTTTTTAGCGTAAATTTAATATCTTCTCTTGCAGATTTAATAGTATGGATTGGTATGTTATGTGTATTTAATTTAAATAATTATCTAGATTGAATCATATTTCAGTTTTTATTTCTAATATTAAAAGGAAAAAATAACTCTACTGAGGAATTCCCGCTTTGTTTAAATAATTTCATGTCTAAAAATATCCCCTTGTTAGCTTTTCATGGAATGTTTTTCAAGGTAAGATCAAATAATAATTTTTTCTATACTAAATGTTACAATGGATTCAAAGCTCTATCTAAATTATATTATACTGCAAAGTAATATTCTTAAGAAAAATTATAGATATTTTAAACTTAACGCTTGTTGTAAAATAATTTCATGTGTAAAAATATCAAGTAAAAGGAAAAAAAATATTCGTTTTAGCCTATCTATGTAAAAATTTCTTATTATTTTGTATTATTTTGTGAATGTATCTATGTAAAATTATATATCACGTTAAAAAACATAGCAAAACAATTTTAAAGTCCTGAAAATAAACCCTTCGACTAAAAATATTTAAAGTTTTGAAAAATATACTCAAAACCATGTATTAAATTTTCTAAGTTTCATTTTTAATCAATAGTTGACGTTATATTTATTTTTGATAATTAATTCTAGTAAATTCATAAAAATATTCGCTCTGTTATAGAATATAATTCAATGAACTTTTGATAATAATGTAGACTATTGCAGTATGCATATGTCGACAATTAAAAAATTTTTTTAGCGTAAATTTAATATCTTCTCTTGCAGATTTAATAGTATGGATTGGTATGTTATGTGTATTTAATTTAAATAATTATCTAGATTGAATCATATTTCAGTTTTTATTTCTAATATTAAAAGGAAAAAATAACTCTACTGAGGAATTCCCGCTTTGTTTAAATAATTTCATGTCTAAAAATATCCCCTTGTTAGCTTTTCATGGAATGTTTTTCAAGGTAAGATCAAATAATAATAATTTTTTCTATACTAAATGTTACAATGGATTCAAAGCTCTATCTAAATTATATTATACTGCAAAGTAATATTCTTAAGAAAAATTATAGATATTTTAAACTTAACGCTTGTTGTAAAATAATTTCATGTGTAAAAATATCAAGTAAAAGAAAAAAAATATTCGTTTTAGCGTATCTATGTAAAAATTTCTTATTATTTTGTATTATTTTGTGAATGTATCTATGTAAAATTATATATCACGTTAAAAAACATAGCAAAACAATTTTAAAGTCCTGAAAATAAGCCCTTTTTTGAACTACTAAGTTGATAATATATATTTTAAGTTAGAATTCGACTAAAAATATTTAAAGTTTTGAAAAATATACACAAAACCTTGTATTAAATTTTCTAAGTTTCATTTTTAAACAATAGATGTCGTTATATTTATTTTTGATAATTAATTCTAGTAAATTTATAAAAATATTCTCTCTGTTATAGAATATAATTCGCTGAACTTCCGACGATTCATAGCGTAACGGTATTACGTCGCTAAAAGTAGTCAGGTAATATTTCCTTAACGGGTTCAATTCCCATGGAAAATACTTTTAAAAAAATTTCTAAGTCCCCAAAAATGTAGTTCTAGCTTTCAGCATCAGATGGCAGCACTGAAAAAAATATGCCCTGACCTCCAATCCTTGTACGAAATTTAGTTCCCTATTTGATCTATAGGGGGCGCTCCGCGGAGCACATACTCTCTTCAAGATTCTGCTGAACTACAAGGTTCCAGGTTTTCCCGCTAGGGGGCGATAGCAGCGCTGCCCTCTCCTGATTGGTCCAAATCGACCGCCAGGTGGCCAGCTGCACTCTGATTGGTCCACGTCACTCAGTTAGCTCCGCCCACTTTAAGCCCCTCCCCTTAATCCTGTTGCAAAACTGTCATTTTTATACTACTGTTTATGCATTTTTTGCAAACACTAATTAATGTGGTAAAGAAACAACTGCGTTTTTGTATCTTTTTTGAAAAATTCCGAATACAGGTATCCTGGCATTAGGGATGGGATATTGATATCGATATTTTCGAAATATCGATATTTTCCCTTCGATATTAAATATTATAATATCGATGTTTGATTTCTGATTATAGCGGAATGTCGATATTATATTCCCAATATTATCGATTACACATTTTCAAAAGAATTTACTTGAAATAATTATAATTCATAACAGTTTGGGTTGAAAAATCTCTAAATCAAAAGGAAAAATATAAATGAAGGATTCAAGAAAATTATACAGAAAAATTGTAAAATTAATCAATGAGGGCCTATATTCAACTGTTGAGACAAATGGATAAAAAATATATAAAAACTATAAAGCATTGTTAAATAAAAGTTAAACGCCAATTCCACCATGAAGTTTTCATCCTTTCTTTCTCTAAATAGAAACTTTTCAATTTTATAAAATACTAGCTGAAAACCCGCACTTCGCTACGGAGTACATTCAAATTAAATACAACGGTCAATGTATGCAATTAATGCCATATACACTGAAATGCCACTGAATTAGGGATAGCAAAGCCTATGCAAATTGTGTAGCGCTGCGCATCATGTATACGCAAGTGAGGGCGCTGTGGTAACTGCATATATAGCGCGTACTGTGGTTGTTCTGAATTAGTTGTTGGAATTGCCAGTATGGGTAAACTGTCTGATTTAGACGCCTTCGATCGCGGACAAATCGTAGGTGCGCGACGCATGGGCCATTCAATTTCCGAAATCGTCAGACAGCTAGGATTTTCCAGGTCGACAGTGTCAAGAGTATACCAAGAATACATGGATGGTGGAAAAAAAAAACTAGCGATCGGGCAAACTGCAAAAGACAATTAGCCTTGACAGTTCGTGGTGAGAGACGACTCAGGCGTATTGTACGTCGCCAGCGAAGCCAAACATTAACTCCAATTACCACCCAGTTTAATGACGGTGCCAGTCGTACAGTCAGTAAACGGACTGTACAACGCTCGCTTCACCGTATGGGTTTCGGGAGCCGTCGACCTACGAGAGTACCATTGCTCTATACTCGCCATCGGGCTGCACGTCTTGCCTGGGCAAGAGAGCACAGAGACTGGAGTGTAGAGGACTGGAAACGAGTAGCATGGAGTGATGAGTCTCGATTCCGACTACTTAACGCCGACGCGGGGCTGAGAATATGGCGTCATGCTCATGAAGCCATGGATCCTGCATGCCTGGCTGGAACTGTACAAGGGCATGGTGGCTCAATCATGGTCTGGGGTGTTTTTTCGTGGCACAGTTTGGGATCTTTGGTGCGTGTACCAACCTCCCTCAATGCAATTCGGTACGTAGAGTTGCTGGGTGATCACCTCCATCCGTTTATGCTGTTCTGTTATCCGCACGGTAATGGAGTTTCCCAGCAAGACAACTGTACCTCTCACAAGTCCCGGTTGGCTACTGGCTGGTTGGATGAGCATTCCTCTGACTTCTCTGTCATGAATTGGCCACCTAGAAGCCCAGACTTAAATCCTATTGAGCATCTTTGGGATGTTTTGGAACAAGGCGTGAAAGGCCATCACACAGCACCAAAGAACCTTACTGAATTATGGACAGCTTTAGCCAATATTTGGCAAGCCATTCCCGTGGAACGTTTCCAGAAACTTGTTGAATCTATGCCTCGTCGTGTGGCAGCCGTTATCAAGGCCAGAGGAGGCCCAACTCGTTACTAGGTAGGTATCCCTAATTCAGTGGCACTTCAGTGTGTATATATATATATATATATATATATATATATATATATATATATATATATATATATATATATATATATATATATATATAAAAAAATCGTTAATATCCAATCATCTGCTGCATTAGAAAGAAAAAAAATATTTTTTGGTCTATTTAGTTGTTATGAACGTGACGATAAATTTATTTAAAGTATCAGAAAACGAAATCACGTGATCAGCATTTAATAAATTAAATTCTAAAAATTAATCTTTAAAAATTCACCAAAAATCAGTAAATCAAGGTAAAGATTCGAAAAAGATTTCATTTTAAAGGAATTTTTATGACCTTTCTCGTGATATAAATTTTATAACCCTCAAATTATTATTTTAAATGTAAACTTAAAAAATGTTACTAAAACAGCTTAAAAATTCAATTTTAAAAAATCTAAGAAGAATTTTTCAAAAATCTTTCTTAGTGCACCCCTAGACTATAAGAAGAATCGCCATGCAAAATTTCAGCCCTTTAGGTCCAGCAGTTTGGTCTGTGCGTTGTATGTCAATCAGTCAGTGAGTCAGTTACGGAACTGTTTTTTATATATAGATTGTTTATTGAAATGTTATTTCGTTATTAAAAAGAATTACGATATTTTTTTTAATCGTACTATTACCATATATATATATTATTTTACTATACAATCATTCCACCGAATACGATAGACTGCATATTGAAAGGAAAAGGTGTTATCAATATTTTGAAATATCGTTTATATTTTGAAATGTCGTAAATTTTTTGAAATATCGTCGATATTTTGAAATATCGATATTTTTGTTCAGCTATATTATTGATATCGATATTAATTGCCGATATTTTTATCAATACGCATATCGATATTTTGCTTCCGATATTCCATCCCTACCTGGTATAACGTTGGAAAAAATACTGAATACCGGTATTGTATTTTTTGGTCCGGTATTGCAATCACTAGTCGCAACAGTAGTAAAGATCGTGATTTTAAGTAGCTTTCTGGGCTAGCAATACACAAATTTATATGAAAAAATTTTATACACAAATATTATTTATATACAAATTTATATGAATTTATCTTCGTTTTCTGGACTTCTTTAACAGCTAAAATTTATTTACATGATTAAAAAATAATAAATTGATTCATGATTATAAAGAAAATGACAATGACAAAAAGAGCTAAACAGAATAGCTTTTATCAGTAGTGGATCATCGCACAGGCGGAAAAAGCGCGCGCTTGGGGCCTCCGAAAGTTAAGAGCTTCAATATTCTGCGAACCTCAGGCAAAGATACAATCTTCATCTAGACCAGTGCTTCTTAAACTGTGAGTCGCGTAACAGAATTTTGGGGTCACTAATACTTTGGCAACTGTTCGCAAAGATTGTCCCTTCAACCCGACATGTCCCTAGAGAATCTTCAATACTGGTTAGCAAAAATAATTACAAAAGCCATTTTGATTTAAAATATTCAATTAGAATCAGGAATTACATCATCGATACATAACAGAGAGATAAACTGATGTTTCTTCGCTTTAATTTCTTTGATTTATGCTCAGGTAAATCTTTTTGATTTATTATTAGTTAATATGTTATATTTGTATATTTATTTTATGTATCTACGTTATATTTATACATTTATTTTATGTATCTACGTTATATTTGTACATTTATTTTATGTATCTACGTTATTGTATATTTATTTTATGTATCTACGTTATATTTGTACATTTATTTTATATATCTACGTTATATTTGTACATTTATTTTATGTATCTAAGTTATATTTGTACATTTATTTTATGTATCTACGTTATTGTATATTTATTTTATGTATCTATGTTATATTTGTATATCTATTTTATGTATCTACGTTATATTTGTACATTTATTTTATGTACTATTTATTTATTTTATGAAATCTAAGCCAAGTTGGCTTAGTTTTCAGCTTTTTGAGCTGCCACTAAGTTCTTTGCACTGATGAAGAAGCTCCTTTGCAGCTTCGAAACGGCCGTATGCAAAATTGCACCTTATTGCTATTTGTGCTTTATTTACGTTGGATTTCCTGTTTATTCTTCGAGCACAAAGGTTTTGCCTTTTCTTTTCATCAATTATATTGTTATTCAATTAAAAAAAAACATAACATTTCATATTTTAAGGACCGTTCGGCAGTCAATGCGCTGGGGAGGGCCCTAACTGAATTTTATTCGTGTTCCCCCTCCCCCTAGACACGGTAATTAATGGCGCGCGTCGGGAATCGATCCGAGCACCGAAAGCCAGTGGGCTACCACAAGGCTACCTCAAGCCCTATCGCGGTGGGGAAAACTCTGAAGCTGCAAAAAACTAACATTAAAATTTTGTCCTGATGGAAAACAGCTATTACATTCTTTACTTTTAATAATTTCGGCGCGTGAAAACAGAGTTTTAGATGAAATTCTTTTTACAACCAGACATTATCTTAAAGCGAGGTTTGATCAGATACAGTGCTGTATCCGAACGCCTAGAATTTGTTATCGTTGTGCGGGATATTTTGGTCGTGATAGATACGTATTTCGGTGCTGTTTCGAGAGCCTTGTTTAATCAGTGAGCACCTGCTGCCCTAAAGAGCGTGACCTGCGTCGGCGCTTTTAGGAAAGCCGAGAGCAAGAACTACTGTAACCGAGCGTGACAGAGGGAGAAGAACAATAACAACAAAAAAAAAGTTCATTTAGAATCCTTCGGCACGATTTCTCCCCTCCGTCCTTTCGATAACAAAATATTCGGATCTTAACTCCGTAACACGGTTTAAAATACACGTCAGAATACGCATGACTGGGTTTACACGGCGAATTGATGAATACTTTACAAGGAAGCATCTCGTTCGACTTTCAAGTATTAATAGCGTTTGGGGGCTATCGATCAGAAATGATTATGATACGATATTTGTTTATAATTACAAGAGTACTAGTTGGTGCCCGTCAAAACATGACGGTTAGATAGTAAATAAATGTACTAATACACAAATTATACTAAGCATCATTGCCAAATGTTGAAAATCATAATAATGCGCAGAAACAAATTAATGTTTAAGCGGCCTCGTGCTTAGTGAGTATATAAAGCCAGATTTAAAAATGTCACTGAGCATGCGCAGTAAGCAAATTTTTAATTGTAAATTATCGCTAATTAAACAGCGCGAAATAAACATTTTCCATCAGGTTTAATCTTATATTTCACAAACATAATTATCATAAAAATAAAAATGGCAGAGAGAGATCTAGAAACACTCCTCGGCATTAAAACATGTCACCGAGCATGCGCAGAAACAGTGAGTTTCTAAAACCAGATTGAAACATGCCACTGAGCATGCGCAGAAATAAAATTTTAATTGTAAATTATAGCTCATCAATAGAAATTGCGGTTACGAAAACCAAATTTGGCAAATCTACAGATTACAATCTTCCGTTTAAGATCAAAATGAAGTAAATTGATGCAGTAGTTTTCTCTCACGGACTGCCCAAAAAGTCGGCTTAGCAACTTAAATATATAGATTGTTGTAAGCAAGCAATTCATTCAGATAAACAAAAGGTTACCAAAATAGCCTCGTGAGTTTCTTTTGATAATCAAGTCTATTAATATTTTTTTGCAAACTTAACTCATTTTCACAAAGACACGGGCATAAATGAGTCGTCATAAATGAGTCATAAATGAGTCGTCACTGAAGAAGACGAACATAAATTTATTTTCAGTTTTAAACAGTTTAGCTTACACAGTAGCCTAGTGCTAGCGCGTCTACTTTCGGTGCTGAGGGTGCTCCGATCAAATCCCGACAAGCGCCATTAAATATCTCCGTGTCTAAACCGAATATGAGAACGTTAAATCCGTACACCGGAAAAATTCCTCTATGAGGTCAGAGAGGGTGGGAGAGGGTACGACCCCTCCAGATGACGCCCCTCGGGTTGCTCGGTCAAAATTGCAGTAGCACCTAGCTAAATCGGACCCCGACCCTTGTATAAATTCGGGCCAGGAGGTATTAGAAACAACAACAACATTATGGGCATCCACAGACTGATACTGTAATTAGCATTTTGGTAATTAATATATATACTGTCGTGAACCCTCACTTTTCTTCACCGAGGTTCACTTAGGTTCTTTTCTAAGGCATAGGGACAAATGAGGCAGTGCAAAAATGAGTCGTCACTGAACAAGACGAACATAAATTTATTTTCAGTTTTAAACAGTTTCACACTTAACATAAAAATTACAGAAGACTGAGCACGAGGTAGGCAAGCCTACAATATCTTTCAAGACCTCGGCTGTACTACTATTCTAATCTAGTTACAGATTAACTCTGTTCTGCTTACAGAACTAATTATTTCACTGGAGGCGAGACAAGCCTACTTAATCTAGCCAGGCCTCCTGAAACTACTCCCAGAGTCCCTATTCTAATCTAATTAACGATTAATTACTAACCAGAGGTGAGACGAGCCTGCATGTATCTCGCCAGACTTCTGATCCCTAGCATAGACGCTCTCCTTCTGTCTGTTTCTTACTTGCTGGCTCCCGTCGATCCCAGCACCCTCTTGGGTTCAACGCCCCCGCAGCCAATCCTCTGATTGGTAGAGGGGTGGGGAATCACAGGGTACAACATTTTCGTTCAACAAGCGCTCCGTCTCAAACATTACACTACATATATATATATATCCATGTTATATATATATATATATATATATATCCATTAACAATATGATCCATAAGAAAAATTCGATGCTATATTTTTTTCTCATTTTATTTACATCAAATTTATTTTTCTCACTGTATAACTTTTGAATACTACTCAAACATCAATTCTATTGTTATTCAATTGAAAAACAGTCTTAATATTTCATATTTTAAGGGCCGTCCGGCAGTCAATGCGCTGAGGAGGGCCCTCACTGAATTCAATTAGTGCCCCCCCCAAAAAGTTAGAAGCACGCTACGCCTATGGCCACGGCTATCTGTGTGTGAATACATCACCTGTACCGTTAAAATTAAAGGCGTTTCATTATATATATATATATATATATCTGTGTGTGTGTGTGTGTGTGTGTGTGTGTGTGTGTGTGTGTGTGTGTGTGTGTGTGCGTGTGTGTGTGGGTTAGTTAGTTAGTTATCGGGAATAATCCTTTTAGAACGACACATGAAATTAAGGGAGAATAAGGGGTTTTCCACGTCCCTAAGCATCAAATCTCCCAGACAAAGGTTTTAAATGAAATGTATAACACAAATTCAGAATCAATGCGGACAGGCTTATACGGTAAATTGATAATCCAGGCTTAACTCTGCATGAGTACCAGTCAGTTCTCTCTCACACAGGAGACAGCAAACCGCAGCAATGACAGACAAGAGATCGAGGTAAACAAAAATGATTGTTACATAACCATAAAAGATTTTGTAAACCGGATTACAATATTTTCGCCCACGTAGGTGTTCGTCCGCTTTGCTTCCTTAGAGCGCATGCGAATGACCTTTAATCTTTATGCAACCTACTTTTATACCATGCGACATCCACGCACAGGGTTGGATTCCTTATGTTTGATTATTCCAAACAGTGTCTAGGGACTGCGGTTGATCACCTGAATTCCCAAGGTTACCCAAGGTAAAGGAAAGCAAAGATTAAGTCCATTTAAGTAGAGTGGAACCTCACCGAATATTTTCAAAGGCTCCTCTACATTTTTAAATTTAGATTCCATCGAATGTTAGATGGTTGGTTGATGGGTGTTTTATGGCGCAAGGTCCAGAGAGGACAAGCTGCGCCAAACACATTATAAAAACCAGAAATAAATAAATAAATAAATAATATATATATATATATATATATATATATATATATATATATATATATAAGTTAACAATTTTAGACAAAAGATCCATTAAAACGATGATAAAATTTTATATATATGAGGGAAAGTGTTAAAAACAGGCAAAGTATGTAATATACCCAAAATGCACAGTTCATTAATTTTTAGAATAGTCTCTCAAGATTTGCTCATTTCTTTTTTAATGTAGGGTTACGTTCCTCAATAACGGTCCTCCGGAAAGCAAAATTTCAGCGTCGTCGCGCGTTATAATTTTGGTAACGCGCCAAACCCAGTCTGTATCACTTGGGCAAGCATTAAACAGTTAAACAGAAAAGTAGCAAAATGATGAGGCGGCAAAGAGGTAAGCAACGAAAAGTAATCCTACGTTAATAATCCACGGTAGTTTCGTTAGAAGAGACTACCTGAAATATTTTTTCTATTTTTTTTTAGCTAAAATTTTCATCATTTTTTTTAAATTGCTTCTAACAAAAAATTTTCATTGTGCGTATTTAAAAAAAATTTTTTTTTAACTAATCCCAGATTGTCTAGCCTTGCTAGACAATATCCATGAAACCAAAAATATCTAAAAATTCTAAAAACAGTAGAGGGTCCAGAAGGACCTCGTCCTTACAGAAAACACTTTGCACGCGTGGGAACCCTTCATTTAAACTACAGTTAAATTCATATTTATATCGTAGTCAGAACTCTAATATCTATTTTTTTTCTTTTTTTTTTCCTAACATTTCTCAAAATGTCCATGAGATAACTGAAGCAGCATAAATCGTCAACTAAATTTACAAGCTAAAGTAACTACAGATCAGCGTAGTACCAACAACACATACTTTCCTTTATTAATAAATCCTCCACCAGTATTCATCAAAGGAACTTAGCTTTCGCTTCTTATAGCTTCTCTCGTTTCTCAGCAGTTTTTTTTAAAAGAACGGCTGCCAAATTATCTAGTCGATTAAACTGATTCCTTAAAGTGCATCAATTAAAGTGCTCAATCTCTTCACAGAACTCGCTCTTTCCTCACCATATGTGGTACTTAATTTGAGGCGGAACGGCTGTAATTGCAGTTCTCCGTAAAATGTATGTTCCCATGCACGAATATAGCGGATCCATTAGGCAGTGACTCATGCCGGTCAATAACACGGTTTCCGCAAAAAATAACATATCTCTCTGTACGGCTTCTTGTAAAAAATTATCATCTGCATATGTAAGAATATCTGATATATATATATTGTCACACAGGACATTTTTGTCAGATTGAAATAACATATTATTCATGTTTTATTGCACATTAATGAGTTCTGATTGTTTAGACTTTTATCTTTCTAACTATACATGAATATTGTTTACCTAGAAATCAAGAAACAGCTATTTTTAACACTCTAGCGATCTTAAAATCCATTAATTAATTAATTTTTAATTGCATTTAGCACACATTCAATGCTTGAATGCAAAAATTTGCCAATATAAATACTAAGATTGATTTAATTTAAGCGTGTATGAGTATTTATTTCTCATTATGTTTTTAGAAATAATTCTTCTACTTGAGAACAGCAGAATGAAAATTTGTTTAAGCTTTTTATCAATATGATGAAAATGGCGTGAGTAAAAATGAAGTTGAAGAAAATATTATTTATAATAATTTCCATTCAGAAAAGCAAACCGTAGAAAACAAAAAAGTAATAAACTTAAAAAAAATTCTAAATAGCGTGATTTCTTCTAGTGTTTATTGGTTAACGAGAAAAAATATTTTTTAAGCTTTTAACTCTCTATTTTTAAAATTTTGTACTTTTTATTTTACTCCATAATTTTGATTAATATGCTGACAGTTATACAAGAAACTTTAAAAGGAAGCACTGTAATATCTTTGATGACTCGCTCCTATTTTACCACGACTAACCATAACAAAAGCATAAATAATAACCCTTAAAGGGAGTTTTAATCAAGCAATCAATAAATAATACAGATTTATATTATCAATATCCTCACAGTACGCAAATGTCTCTGAATATTAACGCCGTGCTAGCAAGTAAGGGCCGGTTCACATAGAATCTGCCAGCGTTACTCGTATTGCCATATTTTAAACCAATCACAGACCTTAACAAACCTTAACAATTTCGTGGCCAATCGTTTGGAGGTTTGTAATTGGCTAAATATATTTCAATACGAGTAACTCTGACAGATTCTATGTGAACAGGCCCTAAGGGTCGTAATTCTTATGCGACGTACATTCTTTCTGCCTCTCCCTTTATATACATATATATATATATATATATAAAGGAAGAAATCTCTCCCTTTATATATAATATACAGTCGAACCTCCATATATCGAAGTAGCAAAATGCGGGAAAAACTTCGATATATAGAAATTTAGATATATAGAATTGATCTCACTAAAGTGAAGTCACTAAATTGTTCACATTTTCAGCCAAACCGTTGAAAATAATCGAAACATATGCTGTTCTTTTTTTAAACAACTTTCAGCAAAAAATATTTCATTGAAATACAGTCAAACTAGCAAACAAAAGCACGCTTTACACATGTTCTTATAAGTGGTATTCCTGTATCTCTATCACTCCTGTTACGGAAGCATAGCTTCAAGTTCACATGATGACAAATAAAAAAAATCGTCTGTTACCTAAAAAGGATGCCAGTACAGAAATAATAATAAAAAGAAAGCGCTCAGGGTTAAATAAAACAAATAAATATAAATTCTCGAAGCTGGAACTCATTTTCTCTCACCTTCACACGTTTAAAATGTCGGTCAAACTCGACCAGTGCACCGTCATTGCAATGACCTCGTCAGAATTCATTGCAAATAACCTTTCGCAGAGATTCTATAGTCATTTTTACCCGCGTCCGAAACGGATTTTTATCTTGCGAAATATTTTTTGGAGATTGGCAACAGCTTAGAATTATCGGCGTAAATGGATAGGAGAGAGAGATGTCTGTATCAGTCATCCTGTGACGGGAGGCCATTACATGCTAAATGCTTTGGGGTCATTGTAATTTTGGATTCACCATGCGTGAATAATATTTTCCTTGATCCTCTGAGTGCAGACGATGGCACGATTCAAAATAAGAAGAATAGTTATTCACAGGTATTAATGTTTTATTTATGGGGCTGTCTTAAACAAATCACGTTGAAATAAAAGCGTTTAAGATGACAGCATTTTATCGACATATAACGTTACTGCAGTCATCGTTCCGAATATTAACTCATTATAAATAAGTAATAAAGAAAAATCTCTGTTTTTCTATATCGGAGATTTTAACCTTTAGTTTACGGGGCCTATTTTTCCGATTCCCTCTTTAGAACGGGAAATTTCATACCCCCTTTGTAAGAACGGTCATTGAGGGTCATATACATATGAACGGTCATATACATACATACATACATACATACATACATATATCTATATATCTATCTCTCTTTCTCTCTCTCTCTCTCTATATATATATATATATATATATATATATACACACACACACACTGGCTATCCCTCAAAATGGTCATTTTTCTTTCGCAACCATGACTGGCCGCCATAGAGGAGTGTCACTGTATATGTGTGTGAGTGTGTTTGTTTGTTTGTCTGTGTGTGTGTCTCACGAAAGACAAGCTTTAATGCGATTAAACTATTTAAAAATGAAGTAAATGCAAAATATTTGAAATCAATCAGAACAGATAAATCAACTGTTATAAACACATCCGTACATTGCCCTAGTGGTGGTGCGTTGGACTTTGGACTGGGGTGCTCAATTCAAATCCCGACGAACAATACCTTCGTGTCTAGGCCGGATGTTGACACATTAAATCCGGAACGTCCTTGTATGATGTCAGTCGGTCGGAGAAGGTACTAGTCCTCAGATGTCGCCCTGAATGATTGCCTCTGATCGATGGATTCCATGAGATCTGATAGACCGTAAACACGACTCTGCCCAAATCGGGACAACATTAATAACAGTTTGATAGAGATTGAGAGAGAAACATCAGAAGGTAATTTGTGGTATCGGGATATTGTTGCACGCGTTGGGCTATACTTCAGTACAACTATACGCAGCTGGAGGCAATGCCTCAAGAAGATCCTAGACATTATCGTGATGGATCTAGGGCACATATGGCTACGCCAGATAGGGAAGACAGACATTTGCTACGGTTGGTAGTGACAAATCATACAGCGACATCCACAACGTTGGCCCAACAATGGAAGATGGCTACACGACAGGCAATGTCTGTCACCAACGTTTGCTGCAGTGTGATATCGTAGCTCGGCGTCTGTTAATGTTTCTTCCTTCAATATCGAGAACCATAACGGCCAGATCCTTGTTCGGAGTTACTGTTAGGAACTACATCTGGCAGGGTGCACTGTAGAGGGTCATATTGGCCCAACTTTAAGCGTGATGCTTTGGGGTCCTACTTCATTTCATTCACGCTCCCGCGTTACGCAGATCGCAGGCACTACAAAAAGTCAGCAGTGCATCAGATAGGTATCAATACCAGAAGAATATCCATCTTTCAGACCCTCCCTGGAGCTATCTTTCAACAGGATAATCCTCATACCCATGCCACCCGAATAGTCCAACGTTACCTATGTGACCTACAGGTAACACGTTTTGCTCGGTCGCCTAATTTGTCCTCCATAGAACACAAATGGGATATGATAGCTCTAAAATTGACTCGTGTGCCCCCAACTGCAGTCACAATTGAAGAACTATGGATGCATGTTGCATCTTCGCGGAAGTGCATTTCACAGACAGCCAACCAAAATCTCTATTGCTCAATTCTACGCCGTGTGGAAGCAGTTATAACTTCTGAAGGTGAACACACAAAATACTGGTTTTAGCATGTTTAGCTTTTGACTTAGGGATACGCAATTTTGATCTTTCACACGTAGTACCACATGTCACAACTCAAATAAGTTCTATTGTTGTACCTCAAGTCTGTTGGTGTTGCAATTTAAATGTACAGTGTATATCTCCCTCTCTCTCACTGTGATCTTTATATGATTTTTCCCAGACACCTACTGCGCTTTGTTAAGGATGCTGTGTACTAACCCTATTGGATTAGCTCACCTCAATGTTAACCTATTTGAATTTTTTAAAAAAAATCGAAAAATACCCCATAGTGTAATTTTTTTTCTCTATTACGGAGTAAAATTTTTTTATTTTTTAAATGTTTAAATCCGAGTTAGCAATCCTTGGACACATTTTCTCAATAGGTTAACGATGAGACGACCGAATACAATAGGGTTAGTACACCGCAGCCTTAAAGGCCATGAGCATGTTTTTCAAAACTCTTATTATCTAAGTTTTTCGAAAAACAATTTCGAATTTCGTAGCGATAGACGTCAGTAATTTTAATGTTTTGTTAATAATTAACTATGGAAAAATTTTAAATATTGTAAAGCTACACGCTGTTTAGTTAAATGTCTACCATCAAATGTAAGAAACAGAATCCAAAAAATTTGCAATAGCTGACCCATGATTATGAAAATATTGAGAGTAAAATTTCCCATTGCGTAACATGGGGGTTGAAGATCTGCATTGTCAAGAGAGGCGCCTCCTTAATGCTGTTATGTACTAACCCTATTGGATTCGCTCACCTCAATGTTAACCTACGGAGAAAATGTGTCCAAGGATTGCCGACTTGGATTTAAAGATTTTTTTAAAAATTGTACTCCATAATAGAGAAAGAAATTTTACACATTGAGGCATATTTCGTTTAAAAAGATTTTTAAAAAAAATATTTTAAAATGTAAATAATTTGGGAGGAAAATCTGGTCTAGTGTGTTTTAAAAGCTCATCAATTCCTTTGACGGACGACATTTCTAAAATGAATCCTGTTGCAAGGTGCAAAAAAGTTGATGCTATCTGAAAATAACATTTTTATTGGATAATCAGCATTTATGTAGCTGTCAATAGTAGACACACTGTCAATAGTAGACACACAATAGTAGACACATAAAGGTTAGTACATAGCTGCCTAAACCCTTCAGCGGACGCGCACGTGTACAGATTGCAACATTTTTGTAATTTTGAATGGTTTATTTTTACATGTAAGGTTAGAATGTTCTAAGCAGTTTCTATTTATAGCTACACCCTTTCTAATTCAGGTCTGATTTTCTGACCCTTGTATTCCTTTCCATTCATTGGTAGTCGTGATTTAACCGTGGTAAACCAACGATTATACCGGATGACAATACGACAAAAGCAGGAGTTGATAGACTCGATCAAATGTGCAGCTATTACACGGTATCCCGGATATCACGAAGATGGACAATCCCATTTTTTAAGGTTTTTGGACGTAATAGGAATTCATTCGCAAGGTGTCCTTAGATCCAATAAACCAGATAGTTTTGAAATAAGGCGATTGTACCTGATTCTCTGGCCTTTAATTATAAATATATCTCAATATTATAAAAACTTTATATCTTGTCATAAAACGCAGAATTGTTATTTTCAATTTAAAAACAGAAAAGTTTATTACAAGAGGAATAATCAAGGTTGTAAGAGACGTTGCACTTTGTGTCACGTGCACCTGCTGGTGTTCCAAAAATTGGCACGCCCGCTGAAGGGTTAAAGCAGAAATTACGAAAACAAGTAATATATAAAAAAAAAAAAAATTTAAAGTCAATTCCTACTTAGGTCAACAGAGAAAAATTTGAGTGTGAACTAATAGTAGGAATTGAAAAAAAGGATTGCCTGCCAGAACCTTGCCTACTGTGCGAGATTAGGTGTGTGTGTGTGGGGGGGGGGGAAATTGAGAGAAAAAGTTTGTCAGGTTGGGGATTCGATCTCGCAATCTACAGGACGGGAGAAGTCCGCGATACCTCAGTGCTACCGTTTACACAGCAACAAGAGGGAAATTACTATTCAAGAGCAAGAGACGCTCTAGGTCTAAAACTAAAATTGATTAATTAAATTAAATTAATTAATTAATATTTGAAAAAACTCTATTAACATCAAGTGTCATCCACTACAAGTTTAAAAAAATGTATTTGAACTTGAGTGGATGAATAAAAAGTACTTTTATTAACGATTGAAAATTTGAACAAGATATATATGGTCTAAAACTAAAATTGATTAATTAAATTTAATTAATGAATTAATATTTGAAAAAACTGTATTAACATCAAGTGTCATCCACTACAAGTTTAAAAAAATGTATTTGAACTTGAGTGGATGAATAAAAAGTACTTTTATTAACGATTGAAAATTTGAACAAGATATATATGGTCTAAAACTAAAATTGATTAATTAAATTTAATTAATGAATTAATATTTGAAAAAACTGTATTAACATCAAGTGTCATCCACTACAAATTTAAAAAAAATGTATTTGAACTTGAGTGGATGAATAAAAAGTACTTTTATTAACGACTGAAAATTTGAACAAGATATATATAGAGAGAGAGTGAACTAATAGTAGGAATTGAAAAATATGCTTGTTTAAAATATATGACGTGAAACGCCAAATTTAGTCGTAGTCTTATCGCAAAACATGTAAATAGCTGAGAAAAATTGATTTAATTTTATCATCGCCGTCGTGAACGCAGTCGAGCAAAAAACCGGCAATTGTCAAATGTTGTGGAAATCGTGCGAGAAAGTGATATCTGGCTTACTTCCGCTGGAGTCTAGAGTTTGTCCCAGTTTTCGCTTTCACGCGCAATTTTTGAAGATTACCCGAGACGAGAAAGGATACGGAGCGGCTCACCTATTTTTGAGTAGCTTTTCCATTCAAATTTTGTTATTTTTAAGAGAATTCTAGTTTTTCTATTGTTCGGGGAAACTTTCATCTCAACGGATTTCAGGTTCTTTAAATAAAGAGTTGAGCAGCATGTAAGAACGAATTTAATTGGGACGGTTATAAATAAATAAATAATAGGAAAAGACAATGCACGTGAGAGCTGACTTATTTTCTGCATTAAACAAAATAATGAATAGTAATATTTCAGCAAAATTTCCTTTGGGTATTAGGTACAACACTAGACGGGTTATCAGACGTTGGAACATTTTTTATGCCATAGGATCGCTCACTGGAAAGTTTTTATTAAATAATGACTTAAGGCCTGTTCACATAGAATCCGTTAGCGTTAAAGATTCTGTTTGCGCTGATTGGTTTAGTGGGTCAGTGATCGGTATATGATTGGTTAAACATTTTTACGCTGACGCTGACGGATTCTATGTGAACAGGCCCTTAAGGCAGCTGTTTTAATAGCTAATCCTATTGGATTCGCTCACCTCAATGTTAACCTATTGAGAAAATGTGTCTACTTTTGACAGCTACATAAATGCTTATAATTCAATAATAATAGATAATTACAAGATAAAAAGAACTTTTTATATACCGTGTTTTTAAATTTTCTGTTGAATCATATAAACTTGGCAATTCTATGTATTAATAAATACTTTTTAAAATTTTTTTTGATGAATTATCCCATCAACTTGAAAGAAAATAAAGTTAATTGGAAGTTAACTTGCGTTTAACTTTTCGTTCCTGTTCGGACCGATAGATGGCTGCACCAGTCTACAAAACAAAATTAACTGACAATAACGGAAAATTAATTTAATTCTGCTTAAAAAAGGCTAAAAGTATTTAAAAAATGCATTGTCATCGTGTTCTAAAAGTTTCAAATGTCTACCTACTCGGGAGGTTAGTTAAAAATCGATTGCAAGATTTGTACTAGACAAACACACACACAAACAAGAAAGCAAGTTAATAAAAACATAGTAAAAATGGCATATTGAGATAACCTGAATATAACCTTGAGATAACTTAGAAATTTTGTCCACCAAAGGAATTTATGAGCGTTTAAAACACACTATACCAGATTTTTTCCGAAGAATCATTTAAATTTTAAAATTTTATTTACATTTTTTTAAAGCGAAAAATGCCCCAAGGCGTAAAATTCCTTTCTCTATTACAGAGATTAATTTTTTTTTAAATTATCCAAATCCAAGTGGGCAATCCTTGCACACATTTTCTCCATAGGTTAACATTGAGGTGAGCGAATCCAATAGGGTTAGTGCACAGCAGGAAAGGAAAACCTTAAAAACGTTGGGAAAATGTTTCGCTAGGAAATAATTTTTTAACGAGCCATGACATGACAGCTCGATAAATTTATCCTGCTTGGAAACTGCCAGATCCAGTACAGAAATATATTTAGCGGGTAAATGGGCCCCCTAATCCAGCTGCTAAGAGATTTGGTTTGAAGAAAGACCTATGTATGCCCTGTTATTGCCTCGAGAGAAATGGAGGGAACTAACTCCAAGCACCTATTTGACAGAACCACAGAGATACGCTGACCACAGTTTTTATCAAGATAAAATGAGAATCAAAAGTAGAGAATAATTACGTAAGAACAAGAAATAAATAATCCAACAGATATAGATAAAAATTATACTAAAAAAGACAAAAAACAAACAGAAATCAAGCACTCTGGGCATCCACGCACCAACGGCAAGATTCTGCATAAGAGCCGGAACTGAACCATAAAACGACAGAGGTAATCGACAGGTCACGTCATCAGGGGGCCTAACCATGTCAATTACCTCAAGGGGAACTTTCTGAATAGGATGCAGGTAAGCCCAAAAGACATCCCAAGGCCCCGAGTTCCCCAAAGAAGCAATTAGGTAAAATTAGGTAATGTATTGAAAATTAGGTAATGTATCAATTTATGCTAAATAGCTCGTAATAAATAATTATTAATAAATTATTCATATTTAATTATTCATTTATTATTTTCTAATAAATTATTAACATATATTCATTTATAAATATTTAATAATGGTGCATCCATTTAATTCATCATTTATAATAATTCCTTTCTCAACCCATCATTAATTTAAACTCCGTTTTTAATTATTTTGGAATTAAATAATTTTTTCATTAATAAGTACTATAAAATACTGCTAGTCCAGTGATTCCCAACCGGTTTATTCCCCCCCAAAAATATTATTAAGGCCCTTTAATGATAAATATTAAGTTGATATCAAACATTTGTTCCCTAAGCACAAATCACAAGTCTCACATTATTAAAACAAAACTAGTCTTAGAAATTTTCACTGCAGTCCACTGCAGAGTAATATTACACTGAATACCATGGCTATTTTTGAATAGTTATTTATATATTCCACTGTGATGTTTGCTACTTAAAGTTTCAATAAATAAACAAAATCAGCAATGGAAAATTTTTTTTACTTAAATTTGACATGTTCCTGATATAAATTCCACTTTGTTTAAATATTTAAAAAATGAAACATTAAAATTCTAATAAAAGTGCCTCGAGTTTCTAATTTCCTTCCCAGGGGTGCCACGAACATAAAAAGGTTGAGAATCACTATGCTAGTGGATTGAATCCAGTGCTTTGTCTCTAAGTAATCAGTTTTTTTTCCCGAATTCTAAACAGTTATGACTTTCTGAATTCTTTCAGATAATGAAATACTAACTGTTTAAGGCTGCTGTGTACTAACCCTATTGGATTTGCTCACCTCAATGTTAACCTATGGAGAAAATAGGTCTACTATTGACAACTATTTAAATGCTGATAATCCAATAAAAACGGTATTTTCGGATAGCATCAATTTTTCTACACCTTGCAACACGACTCATTTTATAAATTTCGCCCACCAAAAGAATTTAGGAGCGTTGAAAACACACTGTACCAGATTTTCCCTCCGATTAATTTAAATTAAAAAAAATTATTTGCTTTAAAAAAAAAACGAAAAATGGCCCAGGTTGTAAAATTTCTTTCTCTATTACGGAGTACAATTTAAAAAAAAAATCTTTCAATCCAAGTCGGCAATCCGTGGACACGTTTTCTCTATGGCCGTCTGCACACGGAGCAACTCAAAAGAAACTGATAACTGACTCAAATCACAAACCATTCCGTGATGAGTCGTAACCTATGTAATTGAATGGATCCACGCACAAGGTGCAACTGGTTACAAACCCGTCGGGACGGGTTTGTAACCAGTTAACCGTTACACCGTGTGCCACACCGTCACCTGTTGCACCGTGTGCGTGGCTCCATTCAATTACATAGGTTACGACTCATCACGGACTGGTTTGTGATTTGAGTCAGTTATCAGTTTCTTTTGAGTTGCTCCGTGTGCAGACGGGCTTAAGGTTAACATTGAGGTGAGCGAATCCGATACGGTTAGTACACAACAGCCTTAACCCTTCAGCGGGCGCGTCAATTTTTGGAACACCAGCAAACGCGCGTGGCCAAAGTGCAACATCTCTTTCAACCTTGATTATTCCTTTTGCAATAAACTTTTTTTTTTTTTCAAATTGAAAATAATAATTCTTCGTTTTATGACAAGATATAAAATGTTTATAATATTGAGAAATAATTAAAGGTCAAAGAACGCAGATACAATTCCCTTATTTCAAAACTGTCCGGTTTATTGGATCTAAGGACAACATGCGAATGGATTCCTATTATATCCAAAAACTCCCTCAAGAACAATGAGATTTTCCATCTTCAAGATATGCAGCATATACCATGTAATAGCTGCACATTTGATCGAGTACATCAACTCCTGCTTTTGTCGTATTGTAATCTAGTATAACCGTTGGTTTACCACGGTTAAATCCTGACTACCGATGAATGGAAAAGAATAGAAGGGTCAGAAAATCAGACCTACGTTAGAAAGGGTGTAGCTATAAATAGAAACTGCTTACGACATTCAAACCTTACATGTAAAAAAAAAACCATTCAAAATTACGAAAATGTTGCACTCTGTACACGGGCGCACACGCTGAAGGGTTAAAGAACAATAAGTTTTTATTAAAAATTTCTAACTATACAGTTAAATAATAACTAATTAAATATTTTCTTACGCTACCTAAAAATCTAGCAATACACGACTAAACAAAATTTAAATGTTTGGGTTTTTTTTCCCAAATAAATTATGGAAATGTGCTGTACATATCAGGCAGTTCTGGACATTAAATAATGCGTATCAGATCCGTTTTTTAAATTACGAGAAAAAAAATTGTATCTCTATATCTGCATTTAACTGTCGATAAAGCGTTAAAGGAAGAAAAAGTGGAAGGAATTTTCCACATTCTTTCCCAGCTTATTTCCAGCTGGAAAGCACCGTGAAAAGATACCCGCAAGTCAAAATGTATGTCTCTCCATAACAAACTGCCATGACAAACGTGGGACTTGACTTGTTTAGGTTCCGTGTATTTATTTACGTGAACGTGAATCCAATTTAGCGAAAATGTTTTCAATCAAAAAGCAATTTGTCATTTTTTTTTCTTTTATCAGTGTCACACAACGCGTTTTTCTTCTTTCTTTTTTTCTCTCTTTTTTTTTCACATGACAAAATAAACGTTTTCTATCCGTGGGAAATGAAACAAAGGTTAAACACTGAACAAGTTTAGGATTAATATTATTTTGATACTTTCGAGATACTTGAAAGTTTTATGACCTTCCCATTAATGAATTGTTGCCCATATAGACCGGTGGTCGTCAACCAGATTCCTAAAAAAGTTTTCATGGTGGGCTGGGGGGGGGGGGGGAGGGGTTACCCGTTATTACAAATTTTGTTCTTTCTTCATATATCGAATACACCGCTAGCAACTTCGCGAGTTTAATTTTTTAAATACATTGTGGCCCGTGCGACCCTTTCGCATGCGATTAAAAAACGATGAATTTAAAGCGCGGTTGGTGGTTTGTAGTAGGATGAAAGAAGAACCGGTTCATTGGTAGCAATTGTTTATTTGTCAAATAACAATGGTGTGTAAGGATAATACAAAACCAATAAACAAAATGTCTTTGGCCACAATATTGGAGGTGAAGCATAACACAAAACAGGGGAACATGATATATGAACACGTCAAAACACCTTTGTAGACAATATTAAATATGACACAAACTCGTGGAAAATGTGATATTTACATTACAAAACCTCTTTGTGCACACTATTTGACTGTGCCGTTTCGACGCATCCAGGGAAAGAACTTTAGGGCCAAAAGTCAATTTTTCACTTCGATTTTTAAACAACAATACAATGTGTCATTCTGAACTAACAATTCGTCAGAAAGAGAACTTAATCTTTAAAATGGTACCTCATTTATCGATTTTGGTAAAGTATAAAGAGAGAGAAAGGAAAAAAAAAACACCTTTTAGAAATAATATATAGAGATAGATACTTTTACATCTTTCAAATTCCATCTCTAAACTTTGAATGCAGATGATAATTTACCGCGGACCGAGGTACTCTAGTGGCAGCTCGTCGGGCTTGGAACCTTGTGGGGGGTTGCTCGGTTCGAATTCCGACGAACACTATTAAATACCTTTGTGTCTATGCTGGATAGGGGTGCGTTAAGGGGATGGTGGACTTTCAAATTACCAAAAATTGAACAAAAATTAGAATTTTTTCTGGTGTGTTAATATTTTTAAAATATGTAAATATTGGAATAAAATGCATTTAAAATATGTAAAGAAAAGTAAAATGAAAATTTGGTGGCTTTAGAAATAGAAAAGTAAGTATATATATATATATATATATATATATATATATATATATATATATATAATAAAATATTCATTTTAATTTAATGTTACCTTCGAACCATAAGATGCACCCCAATAAGTCGATTTTTTTATGCAAAAAGGTGCGTCTTATGGTCCGAAAAATGCTGTTGGTTAGGGAGTTAGGTTAATATTATATATAGGTGACTGTTGCGCCATCTGTTAAAGCAAGGATATTCCCAACCTTTTTACGTTTGCGGCAACTTTGGGAATTCTTATTAGAATTAAAATAATAATATAAATATAATAAATAATATTCATTTTATATATATATATATATATATATATATATATAAAATAAATATATATAATATATAATAAAATATTAATTTTATTTTAATGTTACCTTCGGATCATAAGACACACCTCAATTTCAAGTCGATTTTTTTATGTGAAAAGGTACGTCTTATGGTACGAAAAATGCGGTACTCTAAATTGAGTTACTGAGATACGAGTGTGCGGTAAAGAAATTTTACCCTCAACAAAGATACAAAAGTGAGTGGAAGGTATTAATCAGTGATTCCTAACCCGTGTACCACGAGATTCTTTTGGGGATAAACAAAAAAAAATATTAGCAGGGCCCTTTTAAAATATATTTGTACCTTGAAACAAAAAGGACCAAAGTCCATTTTAATCAAATGTTAGAGAACATCAATTTCAGATTACAAATCTTACTAACTTTTTACAATTATTACTAACAATTTGTGTATAAATATTTTTCCAAGTTTCATTTTTCAATTTTAGTCATACTTTTTGCTTTCATTCTAGTATTATATTTATTTAGATTTCTCTTTCATTTGTCACTCAAATTTCAAAATTTTGAACATTGGACCTTTTTGTTCCAAGATACAGATATATTAAGAGGATTCACGAACCTTCAGTCGAGGAAATAAGGTATATTTTTATATTTTTTGACTCTGTATAACTATTTCAATTTACTCCCAATTTTTACAAATTTTATGTATATGATAAATTGATATATTTATTTTAATAAAAAAAATTTCAACTCTCAAAATAATTTTAAATATGTTTTTTAAAAATGCTTTAGATATACCTTGTTTTTTAAACATTTTTATTGCATACTGGCTTGCGCGCAGAACTATGAAATTAATTTTACACTTAAATGTATAAATCCTGTTTTATATTTAAAATAAATAATTCAAAATACAATTGAACATAAAGCATTCACCATTAAAATATTTTTTCAATTTTTTTAAAACTGCTCAAAATATATTTAAAATTTCCTTAAATTTTTGGCATTAATTTACCCCCGTTAAAATAACAAAATGTGCAGTGATTGCAATAACTCTAGTTCAGACGCAATAAAATAACATGATTATGCAGTGATAAAAATTTCATGGAATTATGTTTCATAGTTTTTGAGATATCAGTTGCGGAATGATGCAAAATTACATTTTGAGAAAAATGAGTTTAAAATTTTTCTTACCATAAACTTGATCAGTAATTAGATATTTAGAATATCAATATCTCCGGAACTAAGAAGAATATTTTCATGCGGTTTGCTTTATTTTGTACAGAAATGATCAGGCTTTAACATATTTTTTTTTTCAAAAAATCGAATGTTTTAAAGATTTAAAGGTAGCGAGTCCCCTCAAGTTGATTTCAAACATTTGCTCTCTAAGCAACAATCGCAAGTCTTACATTAATAAAATAAAACTTTTCTGAGCAATTTCCATTGTAGTATTATTCTAGTGTAATACTAAACTGAATCTCGTGGCTATTTTTGAAACTGTACTAATATTTTTCTATTCTTGTGTTTGTTACTTATATCTTTCAATAAATAAATAAAATCAGCAATGGATTCAGTATTTATTTGGCCTTAAATTTGACATGTTCCTGATAT
Organism: Dolomedes plantarius; assembly: GCA_907164885.2. Taxonomy (NCBI): domain Eukaryota; kingdom Metazoa; phylum Arthropoda; class Arachnida; order Araneae; family Dolomedidae; genus Dolomedes; species Dolomedes plantarius. The sequence goes on from OU015499.1 coordinate 16,822,347, forward strand.
AAATCGTGCTTTAATTTAATATGTAAAAAAATTGAAAAAAAATCCTAACAAGAGTGGCCCGAGATTCTAATCTCCTTCTCAAGGTGCCCCAAACGTAAAAAGGTTGAGAATCCCTGTATTAAAAGGTTGACGACCCCTGATACACAAAATCGCACTTAATGCTGACCATAAACTATATTAATTAGTTGATAACTAATTGCCATTCAAAATTTTTATGGTGGATTTTAAGAAGTTACGTGTTTCTGTTTTGCGTATTCCACACGATTTAAGTATATTAGGATGTTTCCCTGAGAATAATAAATATTAACCTGGCACCCCTTTCACTACAACTTCATTTTACAGATAGGCTAAAAAAACCGAGTTAAAACGTGATTTTTTATTTTTGAGTGAAAGGGTTCAGAGAGCGGTTGAAAGAACTCGGAGAAGAAGCGATAAAAAAATATGCATGCATACAGACCGTGAAAGGGAGTCCCTTTTTCCATTAAAGAAGAAGAAAGGCTCTCACTTCCGTATTTTATTGTGCTCAAACAATGGGCGCGAAACACTTTAGGCACACGAACAGGGAAGTTCAGAAGAGTAAAATGAAAATCAGAAAAGGAAATTTGAATGAGGTAAAGATACTCCTCTATAAATATATATATATATATATATATATATATATATATATATATATATATATATTGTCGTCTAGGGAATAATTTCCGGCAGAAATTTCATTATTTATTTGGACAGATAATTAATATATATATATATATATATATATATATATATATATATATATATATATATATATATATATATATATATATGGGAACGACTACAACGCAGCGCCGAGTAAACGAGGAGACGACAGTGCCATCGCGCGGAGAGAGGTGTTACTTGGGAGTTGACCCCTGGATGCCGACTCTGACGGTCGTGCGAGTCAATGGGCAGACGGCCCTGTACTGTAACTGAAGTTTGGGCAAGACGGCCCCTAGAAGTATATCTGTAATTTGCCAGCGACAGTTGTAAAGTCGTTAACTTAACAATCAACTCAAATCCTTTTATATATAGCTTCCTTTTATATATCTAATCAAGCTTAAATATAGATAACCTTAAATTTTCATGTTTTAGTGTGAAGTTATTGATGAGTTAAGAATTCGCGTCCCACAAATGCGAGCCTGGCAGGAATGAAAGATAAGTTAAGTTAGATGAAATATAAGTTAAGTTAGATAAGAGATAAGTTAGTTTTAAAATATACTGTGAAAAGTTTTAAAAGACAGTGAATATTAGTGAAAAACTGTGACTGTGATAGTGATTAGTGAATTTCGTGAATATTAGAGACTTTTGGATTAAATTAAAGACTGTGAGACATTTGGATTAAATTAAAGACTGGAGAGCCATTCCAACCTGAAAAGAAAGACATCTATTGAACCCGAGAGACCAAAACGGTAAGCGAGTTCTTATTCTTATTATATTGCATGATTGAAGCATTAGAAAAAAATTTGAAAAAGCGTACTACGCTGAGAACGGCCACGACAAAAATAATTAAAAGATTGGAAGCCGTTATGCATGAAACTCAGCCAGATGTAGATTTAATAGACGAATTACTTACTCTTTTAACCGATAAGGAAGAAAACTTAAAATTAATAGATAGTCAGATTGAGAATGATATTACAGACGAAAAACAGCTTGAAAAAGAAACAATTTCAGCTGAGAATTATCACGAAGAAATAATAATAGCCAAAGTCCGTGCTCAAAAAATTATTAAGAAATTAGAATCGGAAAGTAAGAATCTAAATAAATCGACAGAGCTAAGTTCAGAAGATTCGTTTTCTAGAATCGCCACACCAGTGAAACTTCCGCGTTTAGTTATTGAAGCATTTAATGGCGAAATATGTAAATGGCCAAATTTTTGGGCCCAATTCAAAAATGCAATTCACGATAGCGAAGTATTAACAGAAGTGGTATAAGCATGTACCTGCCGTTCAAAAAATTATTAACAGTACCATTTCAAGATCAACAAAATTTACACCGTTTGAGCTTCTTACTGGAGTTAAATTAAAAAGTAAAGAAGATTTAAAGATAAAGGATATCCTAGAAGAAGAATATATCAAAGCAAGTATGGAAGACCGAGAAAACATGAGAGAAATAGCAAAAGGCAATATATTGAAAATACAAGAAGAAAATAAGAAAAATTTTAATCGGAAAAGGAAGAACGCAAGACAATATAAAATTGGAGAACTCGTTGCGATTGAAAAAACCCAATTTGGAACTGGAACTAAACTGAAACCTAAATTTTTCGGACCCTACAAGATTACGAAAATAAAGTCCAACGACAGATTTGATGTCCAGAAGTTAGGCAACCACGATGGACCGAATGTCACAACAACTGCCGCAGATCACATGAAACCATGGGCAGCTGAACAAAATTAAGTGTCACAAAAATTATAAGTCCTAGATACTGTTTTCTTTTCTCCTAGTTTTTCTTTTCTCCTTTTTTTTAGAATTTCTGTACAGAGTGAGGAGTTTTGGAGGGCCAAAACATCAAGATGCCCGAGCGATATGGGAACGACTACAACGCAGCGCCGAGTAAACGAGGAGACGACAGTGCCATCCCGCGGGGAGAGGTGTTACTTGGGAGTTGACCCCTGGATGCCGACGCTGACGGTCGTGCGAGTCAATGGGCAGACGGCCCTGTACTGCAACTGAAGTTTGGGCAAGACGGCCCCTAGAAGTATATCTGTAATTTGCCAGCGACAGTTGTAAAGTCGTTAACTTAACAATCAACTCAAATCCTTTTGTATATAGCTTCCTTTTATATATCTAATCAAGCTTAAATATAGATAACCTTAAATTTTCATGTTTTAGTGTGAAGTTATTGATGAGTTAAGAATTCGCTTCCCACATATATATATATATATTATATATAGTATATATACACACAGTGGTGGGATTCAGCCGGTTCGTACCGGTTCTGTAGAACCGATACCTAATGTAGGTATCGGTTCTGCGAACCGTTTGCGACTAGGCTAACATCCTCAATTGCTCTTAACGAATTAAAATTCTTCGCTACGGTTACCGTTAACTTGTCAAAGTTACAGCTGCAGTCAAATATAAAAGAAAACGTGACTACAAGGTGATAGGAAAATGGGGTACGTTATCCAAAAACGTCCCTGTTTGCTAGAAAAAGTAACGATGCAGATTTTAAATAAATACAGGCATTATATAACATTAGGTGTCCCGTGCGGAACTTTCACATTCGATCACATTTTCTTTCCTTCGACTTTCACATCATTTATTTTTATTTAAGACATTTATTTTGATTATCCTTTAATTATGAGATAGATTAGCTTTCCCTTGATAACTTGGTAGAATTTTGTCATATGCTATTCAATTGTGCACATAGAATAAATACATAGAATAAATAAAATTAAAATCTAAAAAGGCATACCAAAGGAAAATATCACTCATAAAATGTTATTCAGCGGGATAGGAATATTTTTTAGTCCAAACAAAATATTTTTACATGCAAAAAGAATAATGTACACCTACGCGGATGTTGCCAAGAAAGAAACTTACTAATTAATTCCCAGAATGATAAAAACAGACGATTTTAAAATTTGAAAGTTCAGTGATCGCGCGCACTCCATCTAGGGCAAGAAATTTTTTTTATAATGTTTATATTTCGAATTTTGAACAAACAATAAGACATGTAATTCTAAAATAACAATTCGCACGACATGGAGATCTTAATCTTTAAAATAGTACCTCATTTATCGACTTTGGTTAAGTATGAAGGGAGAAAAAGGGATCGTCAGAAAAAAATCACCTTCTAGAAATAATATATATAGATACTACATGAGTATATTTCTACCGAAACCCCGAATGTAAGGCACTGACTGCACAGCTATTCAAGTAGACTATCCGATACTGTCGCAACTCTTGTTTAACACAAACACAAGTTACGGTACTGCTCATCAGTCAGATTATAATCGGAGTGACCGTACGCAAATTAAACAGAGACGGGTTCCAACCGATTTGATCTCTTGTCGTCACGAAGGGGCACAAAGCATGCATCCCACCTCAAATGATGTAAGGAGATAAAATCTATCAAGTCCGTCACTGGAAAGCACGTATATTGTTCTCTAACCCTTAATAATAGAATGAATCTCTGAATACGTTATTTGGCACTTTAATTTCCTTATGAATGTAAACCAAGGAATCTTCTTTGCAAGGTTCAGATAAGTTTGAACTCGGTTACGAAATAAGCGCCTGATCTGCTTATGCACCGTTTTTTAAATCCGTTAAATTGACCTCACTATAATTATAGTTTCATCACTTCCGGGGCATGAACAAGGCGTATATTATATATAAGCTCCTAATATACTTAAGCTCCTTAATCATAGAACTAAAATCTTCACATTTTTACTTATATCAAATAAAAATCGACATTACGACAGTGGTAACAAGCAGAAAGAGAAACAGCAAACAAAACTCGATCTGGCAAAATGTCTCTATAAAAATCCGTGGGTACTTTGCCCGCAGGAAAATGTTGCCTAACTTTGGAGCTAGTCTCGAGGCATAAGAAAATTTCGCCGTGGGAGAATGGCATCATCATGACGTATATTCCAAATCGTCATTAATGGTCATGGGCAGCTTTTATAAATGTCATTTTCTTGCGAAGACACATTTGTAAGTCCCGAGACTATCACCCATCAAATCCTCAAAAACAGTCCCTATGGGAACGGGTTAGCTATGAAAAAACTGTTGCTACACACACATTATATCCTCAAAAATAGTCACCACAGAAAATGGTAATCTATACTAATAAAGGGACAAGTGGAAGTCGAGAGATCACGTGACCGTAACTCATCCGGGCGGGCACCGATCCTCGAAAAAAAAATGGCCGACAAATATACAAGAAACGGTGTAATTTTTTTTCTCATGAAAGTACATAAATGTTACATATTTGGAAAGAGCTTCGAAAACTGATAATTTTTTCTGCGTACACTTATTCTGTTAATTCAATAGTTTTAGAGATATTTTCATTCTAAAATCACTCACTGCTGAGAAACCAAATCATCTGGCGCAGTGGTGCTGCCATCTGTCGGCAGCGACGGGAATGAAAATTGAAAGGAATTTATTCACTTGAATTTAATACATTTGTAGGCTTTTTTTTCTTTTGTGGGGCCCGAAGTACATAAATATGTTACACGGATGGCTTGAGCGTAGCTAGGCGAAGCCCGAGCCTAGCCGGGCGAAGCCCGGCTAGTCAATAAATAAACTCTAAGGCAGTTTCACGCAACGTCACTGATGCAAACACCTGATAAACGACGGGCAGCGAACGGATGCCTTTTTTGATGATTTTGCTGTATTTAAAAAAATTCATATATTTTCCCGTTACTGTCCTCGGCTTTACAACTGTATTTCCAGATGCGCTAGCAGCATTTTTCCAAAAATAAAACATTTTTGTAAACAAAATAACTGTAAACAAACGATTTCTCTTATAACTGATAGATATAAGCAATGAAACGTGAAATGCACCACCTATTTTCCTAATGAAAGACACGAAATATAATCAGAAATTCGAATAAATGCATCACCAGATTTAAAGAAAATTATACTATCCAGTTTTTACGGTTATGAAGTGTAAAGTTTTATTTAAAATATGGTTTACTGGGGGACGTTTTGAATTGCAGACAAACAAGAGATTTAGTACCATATATATGGTTGAATCAATAGTTAAAAGTCTATATGTTCTGTAACATTAACAAAGATCAACGATTTTAAAAAAAAATTACAATAGAATTCGTTTCTCAAAAAATTCACCACAGAGAGTAGAATCAATGCTCGGAATCAATTCCTGTTAAGTCAAATTTTGTTTTTCTTTCTTCAATAAATAATTTCATTTATCTAATTATTTTCTGTTCCTGTTCAGAAACTAAAATATGCGGCAAGTCTACTTTTAAGCAACAAAATGCGCCTGTGATACAGCTCCAAAGATTCTGTTCGAACACCCCTTTTCTGTTATCAGACGGATTCCAAGAATCCGGGGAACCACAATTTCAGTACTACTGGTTTCACAACCAATTCCCGACACATCTTCTCTTACAGAAGCAATTACACGATTAGCTTCTACATAAATCATGTCAAACGCAAAATAGTGCAAGTTGCAGATAACGACAGCCCGTCATTAACGCCTACTCTAATCACAGGTCTTCAAAATAGTTATTTCAGAGACATGTGTCGACATACCCTTTCTAGGAACGCTTGAATCGAGCGATGATAATCCGGAACAGCTGACAAGCGAAACAGTTACGTATCTTAGTATGATTCATTGAGGAAAAAAAAAGGCCAAAAACGAATTCAAAGGATAAATTCCGTATATGAAATTGATATACATTTCTGGAAGTAAATATTTCTCGTGTAATAGCATATCATTATTTGTTTATAGGGATGAGAGAGCGTAGAGTAACTTGCAGCTGAGGTTACGTAAACCAATTACTGTCTGTAAATTTTCTGAGCATGCGGAGGCACCACCTGCTCTTAGAAGTAACATGAATCGCGTTAATAAAGGCAGCCTTTTAAAAATTAATTACATACTTAAACGTAAGTACATAATAATTGGTTTTCTGAGTAGGTGTGTTAAAGTTTATGTTGTTTCTTAGCCAAAATGCTATTGCATCACACAGTAGGAGTCGTAGAAGTGCTAACCCGTGCAAGATGGAGCGGCCGAAACAGCGAGAGGTATAAGGGGTCGGTTCTTTCGTTATGGTTCTTTAACTTTCAAACAATTTTTTTTTATCATTGGCGCACTAATGCGCCCTGTGCTCATATAAGGATAAAGTAAATATTTTTGACCTATATAAATATTACGAAAAAATGCTTTCTCCTAAATTTCACTTTATGCTTATTCTTTTCTAACTAAGCTCAACCCCTTTTCTACAGCAGCCTAAATACATTGTAATAATATTTTAATTAGGGCTTGTGGCGGCCCAGTGGTACAGCGCGCTGGTTTTCGGTGCTGAGGGTGCTCAGATCGAGTCCCAGCGTTGCGCCACGAAAAATGCCTCCGTTCGTGTCGTCCCTTCATAGGGGGTAATGCTGTCCGCCTATATGGTGCCCCCACAATAAAATGGACAGTAAAACTGCGGCGTAGTAAGGGCCAATGTTTGAATACAAGTGCCTCCGCATTGGATTAAAAAAAAAAAAAAAAAAAAAAAAAAAAAAAAAATTTTAATTAAAAACTATATTAGTCCTTGAGCCCCGTGCCGTCTTTCTTTCCGAAGCGCTGGATATTCCTCAACCCCGCAACTCAATGATTGGACTACTATATATGGACATCCAAAAAGCTATCCCCGTACCATATAGATACATAATTAACATTGAGAAATAATAAATACGCCCTGTGTACAGTCAATTACAAACTGACAAACCGCTATAACCCGCTCTTGGCACAGTCAGGGTTATATCAAACTGATAAAGTTATGCGAGCCTCAAATCGCGTAGCTGTCACTCTAACCAATTACAAAATTCTAACCCCTGGTAGTTAAATAGGGAAATATTCATTTTATATACTCCTGAAGGGAAGACAGTTCTTTCGCTTAGCCTTCGTTACTCTCGGTTTTCTGTATATACGATGTGGCCACGCTATATACTTGAGCCCCGTTATTTCTTCTGTTGCCTAAGTCCGCCTCCATGCTGGTGATTGTAGAAATGTTTTGGAAGGACCGTGCGTTCCATATTATTCGGTTCTCGATTGAGTACCTTCATTGTGCATACATACTTTCTCTTTCTCCCCCCCCCCTCTCTCTCTCTCTCTCTCTCTCTCACACACACACACACATATATATATATATATATAACTCCTATTATTATTATTTTTATTAAAAGGATAACATTTGAACAGTTACAGATACCAATATACAAGAAGTCCGAAACTTGGAAACACTTGAGGAAACCAGGTTTTTAACTGCAGTGCTCATAGAAGTCGCTTGTATACAAGAAATTACCGTAATGCAGTACGGAACATCGTCAAAACGACGGTACAGTGGGACTTAATTCAGAAAATGGCAACATAGCATTGGTTGGTATAGTGCAGATGCATGACTGCTAAAGATGGAACAAAGAAAATAGGTGATTCTCGGTAAGGGATATCTATAGTCTATGATCCCATGCATGCATCTCACAGTTTATCCGTACTTACAACGAGCCTGTTGATCAGATGTGGTGGTAACATCGCGTATCCCTCAGTCAACAACGTCTTCAAGTAGGGAAAAATTTCCCTATAATGTTAAAATGTAGGAAGGTATATCTCTAGAGGATTCCATTTGTTTTCGGTGGCAATTACATCGATGGTACATGGGGGGGGGACTGTACCTCTCCCACCCTTTATGGCCTCTTAGAGGAACCTACCGGTCTAAGGATTTAACGTGCCCATATCCAGCCCAGACACGAATGTATTTAATGGCGCGTATCGGGATTCGATCCGAGCAACCCCAGCACCGAAAGCTAGCGCGCTATCACAAGGCTACCTCGAACCCACTCATCATATTGTAAAGCGTGATAATTAAAACTGTGACTGCTGCATGATTGTGCGTTGATGTTGAATTACTCTATCCTTGAAAACAGGCTAAAAATTGATTCCCTGTTTTTGTCTCAAATCAATGCATTTTTCCATGCTAAGATTATTTTTACTTTTACGAGTCAAAACTGTTATTAAAAACACCCAAGCAAAGAATTTTCTCGTGGAAATGGGAAAGTAAATGAAATTCCGACTGTTCTTTGTCACGCTATTTATCCCGAAATTTAGTCCAACCAAGGTCGCCATTCAACAGGGACGAAACGCGCTGCGCAGTCATCGCGAGGATTGCTGCCGTTTGTTTGAAGTAGAAGAATGAGCAAATATTACGCAGACAGCATTGCCCACACTTATCAGCATTCCTGGAATAGCTTCAAATAACAATCGCGGTCCAGCTTTCGAGTAATAGTTAGCGGGAGAACCGAAGTCTTTAGGAGGAATATCCGCATATCAAAACAATCGTTTGAATATCGTTGAATGCCATGTAGTGTTTAAAATGACGACGATATGGCTCACAGTCAGTAATTTATTTGCATTACACGCTGTTGATATGCCCGTTTATTTCCTTTCAGATCATGAATCAGCTGTTCTTATCTTCGCTGTGGAACTACTGGAAGAGTCGCATAAAAAACGGCGGATTTGATACGTGATTGGTCTATAGCACTGAAGAATTTAGAGTCAGAGGTGCAGTACACCTTTTTATCCATCAGAATTATAGAACGAATGCACCAACTCATAATAATGGAACTTATTCGAAGTTGCCATCAAAAAGCACAAAATGATTAACGTTCATATGGAAACGAACTGAAAAGGAAAATATTGTAATTCGCCAGTGTGCGATTCACTCGCACGCAAATCGCACGAGACCATGGTGGCACTACAGGTCCAAGCAATAAGTCATAAGTTGCAAGGGATAGCGAAATCTGCACCTGCCTAATTGTTACTGTTTGGCAAACATTACTTTCAAAGAAACTGGATAGTAGTCGTTTAAGATGATATTCCAGTCTTGTTTAACGTAGGATTACGTTCCTCAATAACGGTCCTGCGGCGAGAAAAAAATTGTCCAGCGTCCCGAGTTATAACTTTGGCAGCGCGCCAAACCCAGTAGCAGTAAACAATTAAACTGAAAAGTATCAAAATGCGTCAAAAAAAAAAAGAGAAAAGATGTAAGCAACAGTAAGTAATCCTACGTTAATAGCCCGTGGTAGTTTCATTAGAAGAGACTACCTGAAATATTTTTTAACGTACGTTTACGTTCCCCAATAACGGTCCTTCGGAGAGAAAAAAAATTGTCCTGCGTCGCGAGTTATAATTTTGGCGGCACGCCAAACCCAGTAGCAGTAAACAATTAAACTGAAAAGTACCAAAATGTGTTAAAAAAAGAGGTAAGCAACGATAAGTAATCCTAAGTTAATAACCCGCGGTAGTTTCATTAGAAGAGACTAACTGAAATATTTTTTTATTATTCTGATGAAACTTTATCAGGAAAGAAAAAAAAACATTAAATGCTTCATTATATAACAACTGTTTAGTCTGATGTTTTGCACTAAAACCCTAACGAATGAAAACAATTATTTTGTTTGTCTACTTTGATGTCATTTAAAAAAGTCAACTAAGGCGTCAGTGTTTGAATCTTAAGGCAAACTTTTTCACTCATCTCATTTGGCAACATCAAGCATGCTCAGACAATCCACACAAGTCGATGTTTGCTCATGTCTCATTCACATCCGATAGATAGATACTTGTCTTTGTTCCGACGACAAGATTCAAGCGTATGCGAGATCCCCGAAATCCCTGGGTCTATAATATAAGAGTGTGGCAAATTAAGTATATGATTTAAGAGCCTCTCTGGAAGACATTTCATATTCGAAAAGAGATATCAAGGATAAAGACGCTTAGCTTTGCAGAGATTGATCGAAATAACGGTGACTGTTCTTGCTATGCCGAAATCGAACAATAATGATATCAGAGATTCCCTTTATCATTACTCAAAGCGTAAATAAATGTCAGTGAAAAACAATGTATTGTTTTCAGCAGATTGTAATTGATTTTGTTTGTTCGAACTAAGCAATCGATATAAAAGTAGACTTAATCATTGCGAAGCTAAAATACAACTGTTTCTAAATTCGATTTTTTCTACAAAGGATAGTTTTTGAAACGCATTTAGTTCCTGTTTGGGCTTTAGACGTTAATGAAGAATCTCAATTTAATGAATAATTTTAGGAATGCCTTGGATCTCGTTACATTACTAAGATTCCATTGTATTTCGTTTCATTTCTCCGTGGCTACTAATCTCCATGCAATCCTGACATTCCTGTGATTTTACGTATCACATCTCTCACATTTACGCTGGAAATAATGCATGCTCTGTGACACATATATCCATATACTAAACATATATACTGGCATATTATGCAAAGCAGTCGCCAGTTTTGCATTTCAAAAACAACTGACTGACAGGGCATATCCACTTTGAAATGCATAAAACGATAAGGCACCAAGGATAGAGCAGCAGTGAGCGTGACATATTTACGTTTGCTGAAACAAGCACCGAATCTTTTAAACATGTTCCGAAGCTTTTAAACGTGGAATTGGCTAAATTTATATGCTAAGATAGTTGGCGAGAAAAATTATGCGTCCCATAAAAGATATTCCGCATAGCATCTTGATAGTCATTCTTTGAAGCAGACGATAATGAATTAATGTCTATTCCTAGAATTTCTTGAAAGGCGTTTCATGCAAGTGGTGCGGTTATTAGTAAGGTCATAAAACATTTTTTTTTTAATAACGAGCTCCTGAAGAACCTTCTCTCCGGAACTTTGACTTTTTTTCATATCAGGTAAACCTGAAGTCAACCTTTTTATTGTGATCTCTATATTATGAAAACAAAATTTGAGGTACGATATTATTCATGCGGTCGCATAACAATATCCTAGAGTATTACTTGCCAAACATCCAGTTTTCGTCTACAGATATACGAGAAATTGCATAAAGAAGCTTTTGAAGATGGGAACTGTTTGTTGCTACGGTAGCGGTTTACTCCCAGACGTTACTCTGATGCTGGCATTGTAACTAGCTTCTGGAGTTATTATGCAAGGGTTAAACACAGGATTTTTTAGCTCTAAAATCCGTATTTAAAATTTTGGAACTCCTAAAGATTTCAAGTCGATCAAAGGTTTAACATGGTGGTTGCCAATAGACAGTTAGAAATATTTGATGATATCCGAAGCACCACAGTTCGAGGTGCAGTGAGTATGAAGCCAGTTTCCAAGGTGATATGAGAATTATACATTCGGATACCACAGCAACTGGAAGTTTTGTCCGAACCTTAAGCCCAAAAAGTAAAAATAATACTTAACTAAAAGATTTGATTTTTACACATAGAGGAAGAAATAATTTTTGAACAAGTAGATTTTCTTGGAGTAATGACTGACATTTACAGTAAATATACATTATATTTCCGTCAGTAAATATACATTATAAGGTATATTTACTGACTTCATTTCACAAATGTCAGTAATCATTTTGGAGACTCCAAGTGAACATGTTTATAAAAAAAGGCGTGTGGACAAGGCGAAGATTTCCCTTGACAAAGTTCCCAGAAAAGTAATTTTCCCAGCTAGTGATCTGAGGGTTGCGGGTTCGAGGCCGGTAGCTAACAAAATCCACCGCCGTGTTCACTAATGGTGGCCGGAGCACGTAAAATAGGGCGTGGCTTCAATGACCTCCAAGTTCTCAAATTTACCTCTGGAGGTGCTGGGTCAGGTGGTCTGGTCCCTTCACTTGACTCGGTTCAAAATTCGCGGACCATCAAACGGGTTCTGTGTGGACCCGACCCCAGTGGTGAACCCGGGACAACGCATGCGGCGAAGTGGTCTCACGCTTCCGGCTCCCCCGGAGAAAAGTTTAGGCTCAGTTCTCCCAGGTATTAGGAAAAAAAAGTTCTCAGAAAAGCGTCAGGCCGCATGTACATACACGCGAATCAGCCACCTCCGCGAGACATTAGTCACGCTCCAGGAGCGTGACTAATCGACCTGACTGACCGTTCTCATATTCCCTCCTCTAGCAACTTCTTGACGTCATTACCCCTTTGACCTTTGACACCTCTCCCCGTCACCATTCATCCCTTTCTGAAAAGTGCGATCCGGGGACGATTCCCCCAACGTGGGGGAGAAGTTATTCGTTCCTTTGATCGTTCGTCAAAAACCGCTTCCGAAGGGAGCGTCCAAGTGGGGAGTAGAATAGTGGGGTTATTGGTGAGGGGACCCATTAATCACTGTTTCCCCCTACTCTTCTCTCCTCTTTCGCGAATGTGTATTTGTGGGGTCAGATCTACGCAATTATGCATCCATTTTATAAAAACTACATGTGTAGCGATCGAAAGTCTGTGGCCGCATCCTGTTGCAGACGACATTTAAAAAAATTTGTATTTCAAGTTCTGAAGAAGTTGCCTGGCAATTACGATGACCCGGTACGAGAGTAGCAGAAAAAAGAATTCTTCTGTATTCGTCGTAGTTAAGATTTTTGCTTCGTAATTTTTGGTATCCATGTTATTCTTTAATTTGTACGAGACGTTCTTGCAATATTAAATTTATGTAATAAATATTTTATTTTTCATGTTTAAATTGTGAAAAGAGCTTTGATTTTGTGGTATATAAAAATACTCCTTGAATTCACTCCTAGCCAGTGACGATGACCTGGTGCATGAAGCAATTACGATGACCCGCTACGAGAGTAGCAGAATGAAGAATTTTTCTGTATTCGTTGTTATTTTTTTTGCTTCGTAATTTTTGGTATTATGTTATTCTTTAAGTTGTACTAGTCGTATTTTCAATGTTAAATTTATGTAATAAATATTTTATTTCTCACGTTTAAACTGTGATAATGCGCTTTGGTTTTAAGGTATATAATCAAAATTCGCAAAAAAACTATGATGAGTAATTCTATTATTGATAGAATTATTTATAGCGTGCATAAACAATAATTCTCAAACATTTTTCTTTGTTCACAAGAACCTGTTATCTTCCTAACCCGTATTACGTCATCCAATTATGCACAGCAGTTAAGAATTTTTTGGGTGCTGAATTTTTTTTTTAAATCTTAAACGTTCACGAGTGGTTAATTTGGTATTCCTTATCACTAGAAAGACAGCTGCCGTCATTTTGACGGTTTCGGACATACTATTGAGCGCTATGTCTGTATTTCCTCAGGCTTCTGAAATTTTATGACTTTTTCTAATTTTACGCGAAATATGCACACACATTTACAAAATTATATTCGATAGTAAAGAGGGGGATAAAATGTGTTGTATACCTCCTAAGACTGAAAGCCGTCGATTTGACGGAAATATAGAAAACAGGCAGAAATCTTTAAAATAATACCGGATAAATGTTAGTTACTTTTCGTCTCTTCCCCCTTTTGCAAATAACAGAAATATTAGCTCTTAGGAAATATTGGTGTTGGAAAATAAGGACTGCACAAACCATGCATATATTTTTACGGATTAACCATACTAAGTTGTCAGTTCGGCATACCTGCATAAAAATATATCTAAATATATACCGTAACTTGGAGCTACTTGAACCCTAGGGGGTTACTTGGACCCAAACCGAAAACGTGTTTTAAATTACACCTAGGTCTCTTGTCAATAAAATATAGGTATAATCAGTGTCGCACCCGGGGGGGGGCAGGGGGCCCTGCGCCCCCCTAAGAAGTAGAAATATTGATTTTGCATTATAAATATTTTTATTCGTTCATCTCGCACCCCCCCATGCATTATAAATATTTTTATCCATTCATCTCGCCCCCCCCCCCCCAAGAAAAAATCCTGGGTGCGCCACTGGGTATAATTCACAATGTCTCCAACAGATAGGAGCATTAGCCAGGTCCTGAGGCTCTTTGCCACGTTCCAGCTCTTGCCACCTTTTTTTTTTATTTCAGGTTGCTTTGTGATAAAAACACGAATTTTTGTGACCTTATAACTTCCACCTTCACTTCTTTACACACTGCAGTCCCAGATTAGGTAAGGATAAATTTACATTTCAAATACAGTCTTTAAGAATATAACAATAGTTTTAGATGGATAGAGAATCAATTAACCCAGTAAAAATTATAAGTATTAACTAGTGTGCTGATAAACTAAAAATGGGGTTACTTGGACCCAAGCAAGAAAGTGGGTCCAATTAACCCCTAGTCACATTTTTGATTAGACATTCTCAAATTTCACTGTAAAAGTTATTAATATCATTACTTTATGTCGGGTTCCTTTTATTAAATGGTTAAACCGGTTCATGTGCGTCTATTCGCAGATCTGATACAAAAATGCTCCGAAATTACAAGAGGTCTCCTGGGAGCAGAAAGTATGCGGATTTTACAGCTGAAAAATTAGAGGAATGTTTAAATGCTGTGAGGTCAGGAGAAATGTCTCAGAGAAATGCCTCAATCCACTTTAAAATTAGTAGGTCCACTATGAAAAGGAGATTGAAGAATGGTTTATTGAACAAACCTGGACATCCAATCATATTTACTAGTGAAGAAGAGTTGGTCTGTGCTAGTCATTTAGACAGAATTTGTGAATTTGGATTTCCCGTAGACGAACTGGACTTTCGATTTATTGTCAAGTCTTATCTCGCAATGCATGGAAAATCAGTGAGATGTTTTCAAAACAAGCTCCCTGGGCGTGACTGGGTAAAAGTAGTTTTGAAGGTGCATCCACTTTTAACAATCAGATTTGCAAATAAAATGGGGTTTGTTTTCTGTTTTAATGTAAAATAAATTTTTCATACATAAGCCTCTATTTTTATTTCAAGATCCTAGGTGCTACTTGAGCCCACTACCTATTTGAATTGTATATTTCATGTAAAATGTAGGTTGGATCCAAGTAACCCCAATCAGGGGGATACTTTAACCCAAATTTCAATAATTTATTAAATATATATATATAATTAAAATTTTGGTTTGAAAAAGACCTAAAATCCTGGGGAATCTTCAAATAAGTTGTTCAAATCAGGTTATCAGCCCAAACATGTTTTTAAGACTATCGTTGGGTAAGAAATGTACAAAAATCTTCACTTTTTGGGTTCAAGTAACCCCAATCTACGGTACTAATTTATTATATATTGGTATGAAATAGTTCAAAATTTAAAGTATTTAACCTTTTTTTAAAAAAACATTAAATATTTAAAATTCTTGATTTTATTTTTAACCGTCAAAATGACGGCGTTCAGTCTTCTTAGTAAGAAAAAAAATCCCCGTCTTTCTAGAGTTAACTGATCTGATAATGTATATCATTTGTACAGAGTAACCGTCATTTATTTAAATTTTTTATAAAACATAAACTTTTGTTTATCGAAATTCATTAACACGTTGTTGTATTTAATTTCCCATCCTAATGTTTTTTCTGCTGTAGGTATATTTCTGTATTAATTATTAGAAGTATTATTTTTGATGATAGGAGAAAATTCAATACCTTTGTAATACCATATATTTGGAACTTTAACTTCTCATTAACTGTGTTTCAGAAAACAAAAAAAGATTTCAAACGTTTTTTTTTCTTCGTGATGTCAATTTCAAATGATGTTTCAAATGACACAAATTTCAATCCTAAAGACCTGAAAAACAAAAGTAGTGTAATGCTCTTTGTGCATGTTACAATTCCAGCGACTGTACCGGGTGAAAATATTTCTTAAAATGTGAAAAAGGCATGACGAATGACTTTAAAAAGTTATAAATGAAGCAGCCATGCCTGATGATTCCGGGTTCCACTCGTGCGATCAGTTAGTTGTTTTAAGATCAAAGAAGAACACAAAGAGATTCGTCTCGTTGGAAACGGGAAGGAGCTAATAAATGTAGTTTTTTAGAATCATATTGGGATAAATCTATTACAATCGCTAAAGCGTATTCATGTAAAATACCCAAGCTAAATAGTTAAATTTCAACACTCAGTTTCAACCCTAGTTACAAACATACGATATTAACATGTTAGTGACCCATTGATGAAGATATGCTGATGGATTTAACTTTCACAAAATGCAGCGTTCAGTTTCTAGACGAAAAGTATGAACTTCTGTTAAGGGGACAAGGGACCTTCCACCTCGATTTTTTTTATTTTCAACTTTTAACTCTGTATACAAAACGAGAATAATTTGCATTCTTTTCACTACATTAATGACCCTTAGATTTCAAAGTAAGGAATTTTTGGTAGGATAATGCCTGTTTTTTTTTAATTCTAAAATGTTAGCATTTTTCAAAATGCTCCATGTGCACTCAAAATAATTTAAAAACTTTCCAATTTTTAATATAAGTTTACCTTATATATATAAACACTACCTGAAAACCCGACTTCGCTACGGAGTACATTCAAATTAAATACAACGGTCAACGTATGCAATTAATGCCATATATATATATATACAGTGGACGCTGGTTAATTCGAACTCAAAGGTTCTCGGAAAAAAGTTCGAATTATCCGAAGTTCGAATTATCCGATGTTAACAGAAAATGTATAACTTTAAAAGTGTATCACTGAAGAAGAAAATTCTCCTAGTATGTTTAATCTCAGAAAATATATTATACTATGTTATCGAAAATTAACATATTAAAAACCAATACAGACTTGCCTTAATCATAAAAGGAAGCAGAAGATATGCAGTAGAAAGTAAACTTAAACTACACATACGAATTACACTTCGGGAAAAAACTGTAAAGTGGATGTTTGGTATTGTTTATGATGCCTACATTGTTCAGCCAACTTCTCGATTTGAAGTAAACATTTCAATTCATTTTCAGAGGAAGGTTCCATCTGAATAAATGCTTTAAGAGTTTTAATAGAGTCCATTATGGCTTTGTCCATTATGGCCGCATTAAAAATATCTTTCGGCAGGTAAGTAGAGAAAATCCCTGACAGTTTCCTACCGAAATTAGTGCATACGTCTTCGTTTACATTAGAGCTTCGGCCACATACAGTTTGATAAGAAATATTGTGCCTTGACTTAAATCAAGAAAGCCATCCATCACTGCATTTAAAATCTTCAATACCCAATCGACTTGCCAATTCATCAGCCTTCGTCAGCACTAGGGGTCCATTTATCGGAAAATTTCGAGATCTAACATCCTGGAACCGTAGCAGTAGAGCTTTTTCTAGATCTTCTTGGGATGCATTTCTCATGCGTTTCCTTCCTCTAGCAAATTTTGATTTTTCCCCATGAATCTAAAATTGACTCCTTGTTTTTCAAATAAGTTTACAAGATTTTATTTTTATTAATTATTAATTTTATTTTTATTAATGTCAAATTTTTATTAATTCCATAGTCAGCTGCTAACTTTGTTTTACATTCGCCATTCTCTACTCTCTTTAAAATTTCTAACTTTGTCTCCAAAATTAGGGTTTTGTACTTTCCACGCGTAGACATCGTGCATTTTTACACTTTCACATCACACACTGAGGAAGAAAAAATAGATCACATTAACTTGTCTGCACTGCAGGCATAACTGACGCAGCTTCCTAGAATCTGTAGTAAAGACAGGTTTTTCTGAAATTCTAAGAAAACCTATACTAACAACGGAAAATCGCTTTGTTCGTTAAGCATTGATAAGGACAATAGCCACTAACGTTTAGCGGAAATGCAATAGTCTAGGAATGCAGGCATGTGCCTCTTTACACATAAAAAAAAATACAGGTGATTTTGACACACAAAATAATACAGCGTGTATTTTAACCGTTAATTGAGGAAAAAGAAAATTTTTTTGTCAAATTTTTAGTTCGAATTAACCGAAGTGATAAAAATTTAGTTCGAATTAATGAGATATTTTTAACATTAATTCCAATACAAGTTTTTTGGGGCCTTTGGATTAGTTCGAATTAACCGAAAGTTCGAATTAACCGAGTTCGAATTAACGAGCGTCTACTGTATATATATATATATATATATATATATATATATATATATATATATATATTTATTTATTTATTTATAATAGATACAATGATTTATAGATAGATACAATTTTTGCAACTGGAAAAAAAATAAAATAAAAAAAAAAATTTACAAAAAAATCGTAACGGATAATTTTATAGACAAAATAATGTAGAAAATATTCAAATTCAATCTAATAAAACATACTAAAGAATATAGTGCAGTTAATATAGTAAGTTTGAGAAACATTTCTTTTACTGTATTTTAATATTTTTTTGGATAATGTCCAATCGTCTGCCGCATTAGCAAGAAAAGAAATATTTTCTTTGTCAATTTATTTCGTTGTTATGCACGTGACGCAAAATTAATTTAAAGTATCACAAAAAGAAAAGAAACCACGTGATCGGTATTTAATAAATTAAATTCTAAACATTAATCTTTAAAAATTCACCAAAAATCAGAAAATGGAGGTAAAGATTCAAAAAAGATTTCATTTTAGAGGAATTTTTATAATCTTTCTCGTGATATAAATTTTATAACCCTCGGATTATTATTTTAAATATAAACTTTAAAGAATGTTTCAAAAACAGCTTAAAAATTTAATTTTAAAAAATCTAAGGTGAATTTTTCAAAAATCTCTCTTAGAGCACCCTTACACTATAAGAAGAATCGCCATGCAAAATTTCAACCCTTTAGGTCCAGTGGTTTAGTCTGTGCGTTATATGTCAGTCAGTCAGTCAGTTACGGAACTGTTTTATGTATATAGATAATTGTGCATTGATTTTTTGTATGAACCCAAAGCCATAAATAATTATTTTTTTAAATCTGCCTGTTATTCTTTTAGGTTTTTGAATATTTTTGCTTTATTTCATGGTCAATTTAAAAAACAATTTGTCGTTTCAAAGAATCCTGCACAGTTTTGTGGCAAACACTTCGATGAACAATACTGTGAAATTTCGAAGATATCGGAAGAAAATTAATGCCCATGGAGCATTTTTGAAGAATTTTTGAAAAACAAGTCTTATTCTTCCACAAAATGTTTATTTATGAATTCAATATGTCTTCAGTGTAGTAGAAAAAAATAATCATTATTCTCATTTTGTACATAGAGTATATTATTGAAAATTAAAATAATTGAGGTTGAAAGTCCCTTGTCCCTTTACGGGGGTCCAACACAAAATTCTTCAAATTTTCGAATAAAAAATTCTGCGTTCTTTGCCGCTTAAAATGACATTTAAATCATGTTTTTGTCTTAATTAGGACATGGGATATTATTTTTTTGTTTTCAAAAATTCTAATCGCAGCCAATCTTTGTTTAAACCTTTAAATACGTTTTTCTGCATGAAGGGTTTTTTCACCATTTCTCGTCTTTAAATTGTTATAAGTCAAGAACCGTTAAAGATAAACGGTTCAAACTTGGAACATGTCTTTTTCAATTATTTTACTTCAGTTTTTATTCAGCAAATTAAAAAAAATATTTACTTTTGAAAATATGATTTTTTAAAAATAAGTTACATCTTTTTTTTTAAATTTTGACTCTAAATATTTTTATTTTTTATTAAAAAATTAATGTTTTAAAAAACGCTGAATCAAACTTAAAACTTATATAATTCTGTTTAATTAAATGAAAAAATTTTGAAATTTGACAAATAATATTTCGAGTTATAATGATTTAAAATTACCCCTTTTTAAAAAAAAATTTAAATTAAATTTTTTTTTTAATTTTAAGAGAAGTTTTATGATGTGGTTTTGTTTACAAATTATATGGTTAACCATCACGCAAAAAATTCAAAATTTTAACTCAATAAATAAATTTTCTTAGATTTCTATATTTCCCTGAGTTTTAGAGGCAAAGCAAAACATTCTAAATTTCCCTGTTTGCATGTAATTATAATAACGAAAAAAGATTCTCCGAGCAAGGATTCCCTTTTTCATTCAGAATAAATTCAAAATGAACTGAGATTCTCCAAAGATTATTTTAAATATAGAAAATGCTGTCTACAGAAAGTGCAATGACCAACGATATTTCATCCTCAACCTATTCAGATATAGGCCAGAGACTGACTTTATTTCATGCTTTTCATCGATTGGCTCTTTTTTCCGTTCACTTTTTTAAATTTTGCTCAGATTCCTGGGTGAAAATGGGTTTAACGATTCCACGACCGCTCTCCTTAAGAAAATAAACTAATGTTTCTCATCTGTTTGAGGAGATTTAGAGGTCACGATCAGCAATTGAAATGTGGCCGCCGTTCTCGCATCCGAGGAAATCCACTTCTTTTATTTATTCACTGGGCATCTGGAGAATGTTTTACAGGGCACATTCGAGACAAAATCGACAACCAATAATGCAATTATAGCCTTTGAAAATATTAGGTTTTTTTTTTCGCGTTATACATTGGATTGCAAAATACCTTGTGATGATAAGGTATATACATGTTCCTTCTTTTTTATTATAAAAATTTGTTAACTGTTGAAAATTTGTAACCGTAAGTTGTAAAGCAAATAATTCTATGGTGCCCGGTATAAAGGGCTTAAGTAAAAAACAGTGTTTTTTAGATATTTGTTAGTATTGATAAAAAAAAGAAACTTTTGATTTAAGTCTATCAATTTTGTATACAAAAGTACATTTCTTTGTACAAAAGACTCAAGTCGAAATTATTGTTCTGCGATTGGTATAAGAGTCAATAACTTGGTATATTTAAATCACTGTTTTTGACTAATGCCCTTTATACCGGGCACCATAAAAATATTAACTCTAATTAAAAGTAAATAATTAGTAAGTAATTATTCTCTCAAGATTAAAAATCTTACCGCACATAGTCTGTAACTTTGTTTGTAAGTTGTTTGTACGTTTGTAACTTTGTAAATTGTTTGTAAGTTTGTAACTTTGTCTATAAAATTGTAACTTTGAAATAAAATCGAAGAACGAGCAACAGCATGGAAAATAGCTAGCTCATCGTGTATAGAAAAACTAATATCAGTAAAATAAATTAGAAATATAATATAAATAAAAGTCATTATTAGGAATTTTTTTAATCAACAGAAACTAGAGCAATCCCTTTCCTTGATTAGTTATTGAGTAGTAAAATCATAGTCGGTGGTAAAATCAGGAGAGTGATTTATGCATTTAAATAAACTAATTTTGAGGATTAAATGAGATTTCTTTTATTGGTACTTTCTGTACACATTTATGTCGATAGTTTAAAAAAACTGTCTTTTAATTTATCATTTTAATCCGTATCATTCATAATTCAATGTGCGATAAATCGGATCTAAATAGTATATAACGGTATTTTCGTAGGATGCCTCTGGAAGATCCGAAACTGGGGATGTCACAAAAAAATTGGACTATTGGCCATTCTAGTCATAAAGAAAATTATTTTTAATAAAGGAATAATTTAATACTTTTGAGAACTGAAAGGTTTTTCTTGTTACACAAATAAGGAAGCTCGACGATAGGAGGTTTGGGGTAGGGAAAAGAGAAGTTAAGATTTCCTCAGTCCTAGAACTTTAGGGAGCACACCAAGTAAGTATATTTTCCTCGAACCAAGCGTCGGTCCCTGCAAATAAAGCCAATTAGGTAAACTACACGAAGAAAATTTACAATTTACGTTTATGGGTTTGTAAGCATTCATAACTTACAGGGAAAGTTACAAGTTTCTATTTTTCTAAAACCACTTGTGCGATCTCTTTCGTTAGCAAATATAAAAAGAGCCTCATTTTAATTTTTACCATAAGATAAAAAATAAAATTTAGACAAAGAGATCCACATTTTTTTGTGTGAATATTAAATTATGCATCTTTCACGGAGTTCATGCATTATGTTTACAGTACAGAATGACTATTTATATACAAGGTGCGGCCATTAATTTCCAGGACTGATCGAATAACTCCAGAAAATATTACATGAAATACAAACCCATTTAATATGTTTCGAAGTAAATCCCACCTGTCGTAATGCACTTCTGTGCTCGGCTGTTAAAGTATCGGAAACAACTTTTAAAGTCCTCTTTAGGAATGCTCTTTAATGTGGACGTCACCGTTTTCTTGATGGCTTCCACATCCTCAAATCGTGTTCCCTTCAACAAATTGGCCCAGCATGAGGTCTTGGAGATGCAGCATCCACCATACTCTCCGAACTTAGCACCGGAAGACTTTTTCTTGTTTCCAGAACTGAAAGCTTTGCTGAAGGGAACAAGATTTGAGGATGTCAAAGCCATCAAGAAAACGGTAACGTCCACATTAAAGAACATTCCGAAAGAGGACTTAAACAGTTTTTTTCCGAAACCTATACAGCCGAGCACAGAAGTGCATTACTGCAGGTAGGAGTTACTTCAAAACATATTAAATGAGTTTGCATTTCATGTAATACTTCCTGGAGTTATTAGATCAGTCCTGGAAATTAATGGCCGCACCTTGTATAACACAGCGTACAACATACAAGCAATCATGTTAAGGCAGCTGTGTAACTAACCCTATTGGATTCAACCACCTTATTGTTAACCTATGGAGAAACTTTGTCCAAGGATTGACGACTTGGATTGAAAGATTTTTTTAAAAATTGTTCTCCGTAATAGAGAAAGAAATTTTACACTTTGGGGCATTTTTCGTTTTTTTTAACGCAAATAATGTTTTTTAATTTAAATTATTCGGGGGGAAAATCTGGTACAGCGTGTTTAAACGTTCCTAAATTCCACTGGTGGACGAACTTACAAAATGAATCGTGTTGCAAGGTAATGAAAAGTTCAGGCTATCTGAAAATACCATTTTTATTAGATAATCAGCATTTATTTAGCTTTAAATAGTAGACATATATTTTCTCCATAAGTTAACATTGAGGTGAGCGAATCCAATTGGGTTAGTTCACAACAGCCTTAAGCTCAAAGGAATTATCTTCTCAGTATTTTAGTAATCACAAATTGACTTATATTTGAATTCTGTTTTCTCCTGCGAAAATAAGATTCTTAAATATGCAATGCGAGCGTTCTCCAAAAATCTTTTTAATTTTATAGTTTTAGACAATAATTTAATGCCCTGTAAAAACTAACATCTGAAAAATTTAAAGTTTCGGAAAATGCTCAAAGGTTACTTAACGTCTACTTTCATATGCGAATAACAGAACTGAAAAAACCCATTTGTTTATATGTGATTAGTTAAATACTGAGGTCAAATGATGTGTCACAACGAACACCAATGGAGAGAGACAACCGAGAGTGAGTATACCACGTGACAAGCGGGGGGGGGGGGGGGAGTACAATCTGCATAACATTTTTCATAATTCGAATTCAGCACCTGAACAGACGCACATGAAAGTGGCATAGAAATAAGCAAATCCCACTGTAGAAGATGCGGAGTAATTTTATTTGAATTTTGAAAACGTAACGAGAACGATTTGTCAATTTTCACTGCTTTTTAAACTGGAGTGTAGCTTCTAGAACTTAAACGCCTTCTTCCCCAAAGAGCTATTGATCATGTGCAGACTACCACACCTATATATTCACGACCGTACTCCAGGAGGACACGTTTGCTTTTTGAATGGATCCAGCCCTTAAGAGAATCAAACCCGGTTCCTGGCTAACAAACAAGGTCATTTGCCTTGATCTTTTGTTTATCACAAGGGAAGGATAATAGGGTGGAGACAATGATATTTTTATAAATTGCATTTGTTTAAAATGTCTGACGGTGCCAAATAACTTGCAGTTCGGGTGGTCCAGTGGTCGGGTGGTCCAGAAACTGAAACATCTGAGCATTTCGGAGTCAGCTTGAGAGTTCCTACTCTAACCAAGTGACAGGGTGCGTCAGCTAGTTATTCTAGGAACCACGGGGCGCAAGTGCCGCGAATTTGAGAGCTATCCATGATTCTTAAGAATAATTGGCAGTTTCGTGCAACGTCACTGATGCAACCATCTGAGAAACGGAGGGCAGAAAATGGATGTTGCGTTTTACATGTGGAACTCCGGTAAGCATTTTTTAAATCTAGGCGTTTTGCCCTTCGTTTTGGCACGAGTAGAGATGTGACATGGTTTGTGGGTAAGTCACTTTTACCAGGATCGTTTCAAGAGAAAATTGAAGTAATTTCAAAATGAGTCATTTATCATCTATCTTAGTATGTTAATTAGCTTTTTTTTTGTCGACTGAGATTACTATTCAGGGTCGTATGACACCCCTTCTATATGCTCCGGAACTCTATGTAATGTTAAACTACACTGCATGGCATTGTCATCGAGATATAAAGAAAATTTTCTCCTTGATATTTTATTTTAAATGCAACCAAATTCACGTCTGGAAAGACATACCGTAAAATCTTGACTATAATACGCACACGTGTATAATACGCATGCTTGATTTTGTGCGAAATTTTCGGAAAAAATTAAAATTCTACTATAATATGCACCTATAACTTTTCAATATTTTATTGAAAAGTTGCAGAAATATTTATTTACATAAATAAAAGTTGTAATAAAAATGAACGAAAACGTCAAATTCGGTAGGAAAAAACTTAAAATTTTTAATTCAAAACAAACAATACTGCGAAAATTATCAGTCTTAATCACTTTCACGTGACGTGAATTTGTATTCTAATACAGCTCATCTATTGTTTATCGTTTATTCAATGTTTAAAACTACGTTTTTTTTTTGTACACGAGTGTAATACGCGATATAATACGCGATAATACGAGATATAATACGCGATATAATACGAGAATAATACGCGAGTATAATTTTTGCGGACTAAAATGTGAAAAAAAGTGCGTATTATACTCAAGATTCTACGGTAATTTGTATTTGAATGTGATTGTGATTGATTTAAATTTTTCTTCAATATATGTACCTAACAAAATACAAAATATTCTTTTCTAAAATTCCTCCCATAAATTTAAGGTCCGAATCCCATCTTAAGGTCCGAAAAATGCAGTATGTGTAAATCGCGTCAATTAAAAAATTTCATAAACTAAGATGTATCAATTTAATCTAATTTATTTACTTTCTAGGTACGTTTTGATTTTATGACATACACGGTGACGTAACGTCACCGGATGATCCCATTGCTGCACCGCTGCATCCAGACACAAAATCACATAAGGCTCCCTCTCTGAGACTGCGGAGTGTGACGTCACGCGTCGTGGTGCATGGTTTTCTTTGGCGCCTGTCTACCGACTTAGGGAGACACATTAAATACAGCTGGAGAGTACGGTGCACGCAGCTGACAGATTTAATCCATATATCTAAGTCAAGAGGAGTATAATGAAAGCGAAGACCTCACACGAGGTTCGAAAATACCTCATGAAATAGATTATTTTATCTTAAGAGAGGTAAACCGAGAGTATTTCGATTAAGCAATGTTAATTGCTAGTGGTAAGTAGTAATTTGTGGAGAATTTCGTTTTTATAGGAGATTTGCAATAAATCATACTTCTGTGGTCCTAAAGCTTGAAAGTTAAAAAAAATAATAGTTATTAAGAAAATGACAAAAATTAATAATTACTATTGTGACAACGCTAGAGTTGAAAATTGAAAGCCATAGCTCGCCACTGGACAGTAGACAAAGATTGTTTGTTTACAACGGCGTTAGGAGTTTTTTCCACACGCGAGATTGGGAGTTTTTTCCGCGCGCCAAGATTTTTATATCTCAGCTCCGCGCGCTGAGATGTTTTTGTAACTTATATTTAAAATGTTGTGTTCTTTTTGTTGTTAATAAATTTGCGTGTGATGTTAATCGTCCATGCTTAGTGCTTTTCGCCTTACACAGTGGATTTCAGTAATAGTGAGCCAAATGGCCAAGCTGTTACTCTATTAGTAATAGGGGTGAACAGTAAATAATATTAAAATTACACTCATAGTTCTAAAAGTAATATTAATTAATAGTTATGAAGCATTACAACAAGGAATAACAATTAAGAAGTACTAGAAACTTGAAGTAGTCTACGCTCTCTCAGTTAAATAAAGCATGAGCAACTGACGTCACAGAATGGCAGCTATACAAACGGATAGATTCCGCAACTCAGCAAAAAGTATTTGAATTCTGACTGGGCATTGGGTAGTGCCATTTAATATAATATTTATGTATTTTTCTTCTTTTAATAGATATCTTTAGCTAATTTTTTTACAGGAAAAATAATTATATTCATACTTCCTTTTTCGATTATTTTACAATTTATTTTGATGTTTTGAACCAAAAACTCATAAAAGAAAATAACCCTGTCTGCTTTGACATCCTTTCGAAGAGCCAAATAGAAGGCAGATGCTTTATGCCAAATTCTAACATGAAAAATCCTCAATGGCAGCTTCGATCATCCCATATAATTTGTCGTCTTCGATGCGCTTGCAATCTACACAGGTTGTTTGTTTACATTTCTGCTCATGCCTTATATGGACAAACGCCGCTGTTGTCTGTTGTATAATTTCTATTATCGGTTAAAAACGTGCCAAAGCATTAACGCTCACGGTTACGCATAAATATGAACAATGTCTATACCAAGAGATCTGTTGGCGCATGTGCGCCACTTAGTACTGAGTTTTATTTTTGCTTCTAAATGAACACAGTCACGTCAGGCAACTGGGCAAGCAGCGCAACTACAAGACAACCCTGGCGGTTTTGTTGTTTATGCAAATTTTACGGTTAAGAAGCTGAATACTGTTTAAGGAGTATAAGAAGAGTTAGCTGTGGAGGAAGTGAGCAAGGCCTTGAGATGTTGTATTGAAGCTCATAAGTTTAATTATTTTAATCTTAATTTTATAGTTGCTGTGTATTGTAAAGTTTTATCCTTATGAAATGTGTCGCCAATAAAGGAAAGAAGCAATCACGGCTGGTCCGTCGCTTAGTTATTATACGCAAGAACTAGAAATAATCAAGATCATCCAATCGCACCAACAGCAAGTTTAGGTAACATTGGTTTTCATGTCAGACCTTTAAAATTTTCTTCCCAGAGACTGAAATACTCCACAGCTTTTCTTCACACTACAATTTTGAATTCTAGTCGCGTTTGACATCTGTAGATTTTGGAATTCAAAACGTATTAATGGGCTTGAGGTAGCCAGTGGTAGCGCGTCAGCTTTCGGTGCTGAGGATGCTCGGATCGAATCCCGAAGAGCGCCATTCACTACCTCCGTGTCTAGGCCGGATAGGGTCACGTTAAATTCGTAGACCGGAAAGTTTCTCTATGAGGTCAGAGTTCGGTCAAAATTGAGGTCTCACCGGGCTAAATCGGACTCCGACTGTAGTGTAATGTTTGAAATCAAGCGCTGGATAAAGTGAAAATGCTGTACCTCGTGATTTCCCACCCCTCTACCAATCAGAGGATAGGCTGCGGGGGCGTTGAACCCAAGAGGGTTCTTGGGATCGCGGGGAGTCAGTAAGTAAGAAAGTGACAGAAGGAGAGCGTCTATGCTAGGGATCAGAGGTCTGGCGAGATATATGCAGGCTCGTCTCACCTCTGGTTAGTAATTATTCGTTAATTAGATTAGAATAGGGACTCAGAGAGCGCCTCTGAGAGTAGTTTCAGGAGGCCTGGCTAGACATAGCAAGCTCATCTCGCCTCCGGCTAATTAATTGTTCTGTAAGCAGAATAGAGTGTAGTATAGCAGAGTTGTTTGTAATTGTTATATTAATGTTCAACTGTAAATAAATTTATGTTCGTCTTGTACAGTGACGACTCGTTATTGCACTACCTCATTTGTCCCTATGCCATAGAAAAGAACCTAAGTGAACCGGTGAAAGAAAGAGGGTTCACGACACCGACCCTTGTGGTGCCATTATATAAACCGGAGCCCCCCCCCCACCCCACCCCTCAGCCCACTAGCCTATATGGACCTGGTCTGGAATATGATTTCCGGCCAGAGAACATTAGAAACAACAAGTAAACTATTGACTTTTTGGGGGATTAGACGCAGTACGATTCGTCGTCAAACGGAGCTCGAAACAGAAAGCCATTTCGAGTTTTGAAATTTGTATTTTTTTTAACGGTTGATCGTTATAACCATTTTATAGTAAATCTGCGATAGATAACTTTTTCCCATTAGACTGATCTTTAATAGATTTACTCTGAAGTTTTGAAATTTTCTTAACTACTTTAGAGTTAATCTACTGAGGATATTCATCCCAAAATAAAAGATTACATAAAGGTGTAACAAGGTTACACTTTTATGTACTTTAGGCTGTGTTGTACACAGCAGCCTTAACTAAGATCTGCCATTTCATTTTGTGATAAAAGGAAGTAAAGGACACGATATTTTATTAAGGGGATGTTACTTATTGAATAGTTCTGTAATGTTACAAAACTGCGCAATACCATAAAATTGAACAACATTAAAAAAGAAATACACTAAAATAAACAAGTAATTTTCAAAAACATTTTAGATTGTGTTGGCCATGATGAACAGTTTTAAATAAGGCTCCTCAAATCATAAGCTTTAATTTTTTTATGAAAATGATAAATTATTATTAAACAGTTTATCTGTAATAAATACATTTCGAACGAGACGAGGTTATTTAAACAATATTACTTTTATTGCTTCAAAATAGAAAGCGCATCCTTCATAATTACTCCAAAAGTTAGCTGGTTTACAAGGAAGAAAGCATTTTTTTTCAATTTACTTTAATTAAAATGCCATAATTGCCTATTGAAACATCTCTTCCTTATAAATATCGTTCCAGAACCCTCTTGCAAGCTCTGTGATTGACAACAAGACATGGACTTTACCCACATACTGTCTTGCCCCGCTCTACCTCCTATTTTTATATGGTACTATTCAAAATTTTGACTGGTTTCATCACTTTACCTCAATTGTACATTTTTCTCATAGTTTTAATGGATTTTTGTCTAAATATGGTAACATTATATATATGCTTTTTCGGGTTTTACCACGTGTTTGGCGCAGCTTGTCCTCTCTGGACCTTGCGCCATTAAACCCAAAACAACCAACCAACCAACCGATCTACCACCACCTCCAGTGTGGGAGAGATATTGGATAGCTAGTAGAATTTTGGGTTCACGGATGTTTTAGTTCTCTTTTGTTTGCTTGTCCTTTTAACGTAGGATTACGTTCCTCCATAACGGTCCCCCGGGAATAAAATTTCAGACGCTAAAACCGTCCGTCGTCGCGAGTTATAAATATGGCAGCGCGCCAAACCCAGTCTGTATCGCTTGGGCAAGCAGTAAACAGTTAAATAGAAAAGTACCAAAATGCATCAAAATTTTGACTGACTGACACGCACACACACACACACACACACACACACACACACACACACACACATATATATATATATATATATATATATATACATACATAGATACATATATGCATAACACATACATACATATATACATACAAAAGAGGTAAGCAACGATAAGTAATCCTACGTTAATAACCCGCGGTAGTTTCTTAGAAGAGACTACCTGAAATTTCTTTTTATAGTCTTGCAAACTCGCCATTGGAAATTAAAAAAAACAAAAACTTTAATTAAAATCTATAGCTGTATTCGATACTTTAATAATAGCACTAATCTTGAAAAGAAAAATATATACGGCTAAATACTCAAAGAAGGCTGGACAACTTTTTTTATGTAACGAATGTCTTTAGCCACATTTGGTTCTCTGGTTATTTTGCCCGTTTTTCCTTGCAAGGTGCTCGTTTAAATCTCTCCACCCCGAAAGTCTTGTTTTTATCGGTTCTACTTAATAAAACAATAAGCGTGCATAGGCCGACAGAACAAACACACGAATGAGTAAGCAAAAGGAAACACCAAGAGCCACTCGTTCTCTGTTAATATATTGTAAACTATAATTAAATGAAACGAAGGTCTTTGTTTGCAGAGAATCGTGATAAACCCTTAAAGCGTAAAACCTTCAAATTATTACCCACCTGTCGGAACTCGGGCAATTCGTTCTACACACGTGATTTAAAATCTTAGCGATTGTTTACCTAAAACGTAAGGAAAATAATCAATGAATCGGATGAAAAAATAATGAAATATTTTGATGTCAATCACTGACCAAATAGTACCTCGTTATTTCATTAATGGATAATAAATACCCCAAATAATTACGTATATCGGTTGTATGGCATCCAGTGTTCGAATGGAAAATAAATCACCTGCTTGGCATTCGGCTCACAGGTACCGGCATTCATAGCTGTATTTTGGTGATTCATCGTTAAGAAGAACGAAAAAAAAAAATGAAACGATCAGCATATCAGCAAACTGGGGATTAAAGTGAAAATAAAAAAAGACACACGTCAACTTACTAATGAATAGAAGCCGGAAATTGCGATATTTAAAAGGGCAGATAAAACCTAACCTGTAATCGGATCCAATCGCGAAAAAAAAATCTTCACAAGGAGCTGTTTCAGTTGATTCGTCTTAAAATATTCCATGTTGTACCGGGGAGTTTCCTAATGGTCTGCTTTTATAAGACGCAAATTTTCACTTTTTTTTAACCTTTCGGTGGGAACATTCTTTTCCCGCTTAGTGGGAACATCTTCCTGTGAGGCAGATGTAGAGGGAATAGCTCTTTTCCAGGTACGGATATTCCTCGACTTACCAGGGCCGACCAGAGACTTTACGGGGCCTGGGGCAAAAATATGTTGGGGGCCCCAAGAAAAATAAAAAATCGAAAGAAACGAAAACATCCAATCAAATTAAGTTACTCATACTTAAAATTTTATTACATGAATAATTAACATAATTATATTTCATTGCACTGTTTTCTTGTTATATTCTCCAATAAATATGACAATATGTTTATTTAAAAAACAAGAACTAGATTTTAATTACATCTAACAACTTAGTAATTCAGCAGATATTTAGATTATCAACTGAGGTATCTTTTTTGCTATATATTTTAGTAGTTAGTACTGTCTTCAATTTATTAGAAAGAATGTAATTTTATAGCAGTTAGGACTAAACAGTTATATATTTCATCAAAACTAAATCGCGTATTTTTCAGACGACTATTTTGGAGTAAGAGAAATCTAATTAATCGAACAATTCTTTTTATTTTTTTTTTGGGGGGGGCCCTTTTTTCAGGAGATTATTTTGAATTTTGAAGTACGGTACAAGTTTCCCGAATTTTCAATCGGATGAAATCTAATAAATTAATTTTTTTTAATTTTAGGGGGCCCACGACAGTTGGGGGCCTGGGGCAAAGTGCCTCAGTTGCCCCCCCCCCCACCCCCCTCTGAGCTGCCCTACGACTTACGACCGAGATAGGGACCGAGACATTGGTCGTAAGTTGATTTGGTCTAAGTCGAGTTTCAAACAATTTTTTTTGTATGTATATATACATACATATATCTTTTACTTTTATACATACATACGTAATGTACTTTATTTAGAAGGAAGGCATAAATTATTCTTCGCCATCACTACTTATTATGTTAGTACAATCCATTGGTTCAGAATTTACGACAGAAGATACGTTGCAAGTTTTTTTAACAAAGCTATCCAAGTTAGTTTTTAATAGCCATGGGATGCATATGGTTATGAACTGTACATTCAAGGAACATTATTTTGGAGAGAAAGATAAAAATAAGTAAAAATAAAATAAAAATTTCGGTCGTAAGTCGAGGAATACCTGTATTCCTGACTAGAAATTCAGAGGGTATTTGTGGTTTATTACACTTCATGGTAGCTACATTTGTCAAACCATTTCTCCCTAATTCTTGACCAGCATCTATTGAACAGAACCAATTATCATTGGTTATATTATGGTTCGTTATGTAGAGGCATTTAGTAAGTCGAACGAGTGATTAGATTGGGATTTTTTATTTTTGCTCTGATTAATCTAATTTTTACCTGAACTATAGACATTTTACCTGAACTAAAGAGAAGGTGTTGACTGAAGCAGGTGTAGACTATCCAAGGTTGAAGTTACAGTACCCAAGGTTGAAGGGTGGGGGTGGGGGTGGGGGAATGGCTAGTTACGGCAGTGCCGTAACTAGCCATTCCTGTGCCCTGGGCAAGAATTTGCATTTGGGTCCCTTAATTTATTAAGTTTGGAAAAATAATAAAAAAATACAGCATTTTTGGCCCCTTTTCCAAGTGGGCCCTGGGCAGGTACCCCTGCCTAATTACGGCACTGGTGTGTGTTTGTGGGGGGGGGGGAAGCTAAGCATTGAATAAAGAAACCATAGCTGTCTGAGAGACAGATGTTCCCACCGAAGGGTTAACTTAATGTTAAATTTTTAATGAGATACTCGTGGTTTTCCAATTTTTGAAATTTCAGGTAGTTAACTGATTTCTACAGGATATTTTAGAGATTGAGGTTTTTTTTATATACAAAATTAAAATTGAATTTTTGGAATGTTAAATTTAAAATTTCGCGATATCAGCAAAAAATTATTTGTTGTTTACTCCGAACATATGAGTGTTGTAGGATCAAAATTAGCCATCTCCATTTCTTTCTTATAGTATTTAAATCAGTTTAAAATGAAAATTTGTTGGAAAATGCCTTACTAATATATATAAATGTACGCATGTATGTATATTCCAGCATAACTCTGGAACACCTGGAGCAATTTTAACCAAACTTGGTACACAGATGACTTAAATCTGGAAAAAAATAATAAGGGGTTAAGACATCCCTAGCACCTTTAGGGATGGGGGTGAGAATGGGGTGACATGTAAAAATAATCGAAAACGGTTAATATTAGTGTAAAATCCATAGTGTATGTGGTCGCTGAGATGAATAGTGACACTCCTGATGCCGTTTAAAAACAAGTTCAGCCTATCGGCATAGAGGGGGGGTTAGATGGGGTTAAAAATAAAATGCCTAAAATGACCGAGATAAACTGACATGTCTAAAATACCCTGGCAACACCTGGCAAACAGCTAGTAAAAAATAATTTGAGAATTTTTCTAAAGGAAATTTCAAATTTATATCTTTAAAAATGCATACGATATAAAGTAAAACCTCATTTATCCGGATTAACTGTGACCATAGGCAATCGGGACAATCGAATATCCGGATAATGTGGGTACTATGGGTAATAAGCAAAAGAATATTCTTAACTCAGCAGACTTACCGTTTATTACGATAAAAATCGATATTTTGTAACATAATTACTAGTAATGTTTACAAGACCTTAAAAAATATAAAAATAACTTTTCACATCATTTCCTAACAAGGAACTGGTATGTCTAGTAAAGCTTTCTTAAACTCAACAAAAAGCATTTTATTACCATAATTTATTGTTCAATCTATGCAGGAACTGTACATTGAATCAAACTAAAAAGCGAATATTTGGCGTTCTTACAGTTACGTTCTTGCTATCATAGTTAAAATTAATATATAATGTGAACATTAAATTTAAAAAAATGCCTACAAATCTGATCCGGATCATCCGGAGATCCGAATCAACGAGGGCCGGATAAACGAGGTTTAACTGTATTTTGTTAGGTATATAAAAGTTATTTTAAATTTCTTACTTAATAAAGATAAAAAATGTAATAAATAAATAAATAATGAATGTACAATCAATATATATATATATATATATGTGTGTATATATATGTATATATATATATATATATATACACTGTATATATATATATATATATATATATATATATATATATATATATATATATATATATATACAGTGGAATCTCGATCGATCGTTTTCGGATCCATCGTTTTTCCGTATGTGTCGTTCATTTTATCCAGTCCCAACGATCATATTGCTTTGTTATGTTACCGCATCTATCGTTTACCCGCATTTATCGTTCATTTCAATCGGTCCCCTGAAAAACGATAGATCGAGATTCCACTGTATATAATAAAATATTCATTTCATTTTAATGTTACCTTCCGACCATAACATGCACCCCAATTTAAATTCGATTTTTTTTATGTAAAAAGGTGCGTCTTATGGTCCGAAAAAGTACGGTATATTGAACTCGGTACATTTAAGCCAGTTTATACTCGAAAATAACTGCTGCATATAAGAAAATATTTTTGAGAAAGTGAGGAAAACCTGTTCAAACTTAATTATTTTAAATTCGACAGCAAACATTTTTCTTCAAATCATTTAAAACCTCTAGTAAAATTTCAAACCGGTTCTTACTTTCTGTATTTATGCTTGGGTATTGTGACATTGCAACTAGACACTTCATAGATACTTTGAAAGATTAGAATATTAGTTTCCCGAACTTGTTTGTCAGGACTTGTCAATTAATGCATCATTTTAATGAAGTTTGCACAGCTTTCGATTTATAAATTTTAACCGTTTTTTTGAATGAGATTCGTTGCAAAAGTGATGTAGTATGTTGCAGTAAATCCCAGTTTGCATAATGTCCATGGCTTGAGATTATTCAAACTGCCCCCTAAGAGTTTATACTTGTATATATCTAACTAGCTGAATATCCGTGCTTTGCTACGGAGTACATTCAAATTAAATACAACGTCAATGTATGCAATTAATGCCAAAAAACAAAAAAACATATTTATAAAAAAATCGTAACGGATATTTTTATAGACAAAATAATGTAGAAGAAAATATTCAAATTAAATCTAATAGAACATACTAAAGATTATAGTACAGTTAATATAGTACAGTTTTACGAACAATTCTTTTACTGTATTTTAATATTTTTTTGGATAATGTACAATCGTCTGCCGCATTAGAAAGAAAAAAAAATATATATATTGAAAAATAAGTATATATTGTCAATTTATTTCGTTGTTATGCACAGGACGAAAAATTAATATAAAGTATCACAAAAAAGAAAAGAAACCACGTGATCAGCATTTAATAAATTAAATTCTAAAAATTAATGTTTAAAAATTCACTAAAAATCAGAAAAAGGAGGTAAAGATTTCATTTTAAAGGAATTTTTATGATATTTCTCGTGATATAAATTTTATAACCCTCAAATTATTATTTTAAATGCAAACTTTAAAAAAGTTATTAAAACAGCTTAAAAATTTAATTTAAAAAAAATCTAAGAAGAATTTTTCAAAAATCTTTCTTAGTGCACCCCTACACTATAAGAAGAATCGCCATGCAAAATTTCAGCCCGTTAGGTCCAGTGGTTTGGTCTGCGCGTTGTATGTCAGTCAGTCAGTCAGTTACGGAACTGTTTTATATATATAGATTACCTTCAGAGTCACCACTCAAGGTGTTTTGAAACACCACTTCTTTGTGTTCTTATTCCACGTAATTATCATAATGACACAGATATATTTCTGAATTTTTAACGCGGTAACACGCTGACCTCAGTTTACCAGATTTGGTGGTAAATCATTTCTATTTTCTCATGCATTTTGAGTTTCAGAAACAGATAATTTCTTATTCGGTTAGCAATAGATCCGTGCTTTAAAAGCATTCTGGGGAAACAAATATTTAAATCTGCATTCGCTCAGTGATGGCCGTGGACGAGTACTAACCCTATGGATTCGCTCATCTCAATGTTAACCTATGGAGAAAATGTTGTCCAAGGATTGCCGACTTGGATTTAAAGTTTTTTTAAAAAATTGTACTCCGTAATAGAGAAAGAAATTTTACAACTTGGGGCATTTTTTAGAAATGCAAATAATATTCTAAAAGTTTAATTATTTGGGGAAAAATCTCGTATAGTGTGTTTTATACGCTCCTAGATTCCTTTGGTGGACGAAATTTATAAAATGAATCTGTTGCAAGGTGCAGAAAAGTTCAGGCTACCTGAAAATACCATTTTTATTGGATTATCAGCATTCATTTAGCTTTAAAAAAATTCAGGTAGTCTCTTCTAACGAAACAACCGCGGTTATTAACGTAGGATTACTTATCGTCGCTTACCTCTTTTGTATGTGTATATGTATATATGTATCTATATATATGTACGTATGTATGTATATATATATATGTATGTATATCAAAATTTTGACGCATTTTGGTACTTTTCTGTTTAATGTTTACTGCTTGTCCAAGCAATACAGACTGGATTTGTCACGCTGCGAATATAATAACTCGCGACGACGGACGGTTTTAGCGTCTGAAATTTTGCTTTCCGGAGGACCGTTATGGAGGAACGTAATCCTACGTTAAAAGGTTAATAATTTTTCACCAGGAGTCCATCATATATTTTTAACAACATGGGAAAAATTCGACCATTTCAGGTATCCGACTACCTTTAAAACGTCGATTTAGACGAAAATTCCGAAATCGTTTTCATTCATTCCTTTTATTTTTAAGAATGTGAATTTCTGTTTCTAAATTAAATTAGAGCAATTTAAATACCAGCAGCAGCTATCAATTTCAATACAAGTTGAAAACTTTAATTGTGTTTTCCGAAGAACTTATTTTCATGAAAACTGTAAACGACTCTTCCGATAACTGAAAATCTAACCACGATATGTCCATGAAATTTTTCACGTATGTTTTTCATAATACTAAGAATACAATGAACAATAGATTTGGTTCTAGGTATATTATTAGTTGATTTATAGCTCAATTTATAAAAATTCTCAGGAGAAATGACTAAAATTTTACGTGTAATTGCATATAATGACCTGTATTTATTTATTTATTTATTTTTTAGATTTTAAGATATCGATTAGCTTTTCGGCCATTACATTCAGGAGGTACTTACGTACATATGAAAAATGAAATTAATGTTATGTGAATAATTTTTAATTTTTAATTTTTTAAGAGCTAGAGCCGTTTTTGTAAAAAAAGCTCAATTCCGACCAAATTCCTCAATTTTGTAAAAAGTTGCATAGTTATTGTCTATCTTTTCATCATTTTTGTAATTTGGTGGTATATTCCTTCGAAAAATAAGACAGAAATTTTAGCAAGAAAAATTTATGAAAAAAAAGTGATCCGAAAGCAATCGGATAGTTTAAATAATAAATTTATTTGATTCATAATACATACCCAGTGAAAGTGTGCTTTATTGTAATGTTTAAAAAAATCATACGCCCTAGACGGAATAATTAAAATTTCAGTTCCTATTTTTCGCAGACGGCCTCAACTTAACGTTATTTTACATTACTTGCTGACTAAACCCACCGCTTCCGCTTTCCACAAAGACCATTTAAGTTCTTCTAAGAGCTAGCTATTCTGTTCGCATTTTCTTACTTCTAGCTTTATGGTTTTGACACAGGATTTCGGCATTAACTCGGTTTTGCCGGCTGAGGTCGTGAGCACCGCTTAGATAAACAATGAGCCTTGTGATTTATGAAAAGTGCACTAGAATTCTCGAGACCCATTGACCTCATTAAAGCAATGAAAAGCCGTAGTTATATGGCACCATCAATCACGGGATGATGGAACTAATTAAACGTGATGCGGAGATGCAATCTTGAAATTTAAAACCAAAATTCAGACGTAAGAGTGGACCAAAAGCGCCAAGGATGTAATACTGGAGCAGACGAAAATTACGCGTCAAAATGAAACGTCTGTTTGTTAATATGCAAAAACTAGCTAAATACCCGTGCTTCGCTACGGAGTACATTCAAATAAAATAGAAGGGTCAATTTTATGCAGTAAATGCAAAAAAAAAATTAAATTATAATAAATACAACGGTTAATGTATGCAATTAATGCCAAAAAATATATATTTGTAAAAAAATTGTAACGGATATTTTTATAGACAAAATAATGTATAAGAAAATACTGAAATTAAATCTAATAGAACATACTAAAGAATATAGTACAGTTAATATAGTACAATTTGAGGAACATTTCTTTTACTGCATTTTAATATTTTTTTTGGATAATGTCCAATCGTCCAATCGTTTGGATAATGTCCAATCAATTGGAAAGAAAAAAAATTGTCAATTTATTTCGTTGTTATACACGTGACGCAAAATTAATTTAAAGTATCACAAAAAGAAAAGAAACCACGTGATCAGCATTTAATTAATTAAATTCTAAAAAGTAATCTTTAAAAATTCGCCAAAAATCAGAAAATGGAGGCAAAGATTCGAAAAAGATTTAATTTTTATGGAATTTTTATGATCTTTCTCGTGATATAAATTTTATAACACTCGGATTATTATTTTAAATGCAAACTTTAAAGAATGTTACAAAAACAGCTTAAAAATTTAATTTAAAAAAATCTAAGAAGAATTTTTCAAAAATCTTTCTTAGTGCACCCCTACACTATAAGAAGAATCGTCATGCAAAATTTCGACCCTTTAGGTCCAGCGGTTTGGTCTGTGCGTTATCTGTCAGTCAGTAAGTCTGTCAGTTACGGAACTGATTTATATACAGATGTATAGCTAGGGAGCCTAACGGCGGAAATTTCGCAAGTTCCAAGGCTCAGATTGTGAAGCATTTTGTCTCTTGTACCTTCCCTCAGAGGACTATGGCTTAGGGAATCTGTATATCAATGCCTTTGAAGTAAAGACAAAATTCCCATTAGAATATATCATACATGCAATATGCAAGTTTTTAAACTTACAGTGAGGAATTGAAATTTTATAAATCATATACATTGGTTGATTTAGTTTTTAAGAGCTGCTTTAATTTTTCAAAATACTCCATGGATTTACTATGCCAAGTAAGGCAGTAACTGTAAAACATTTTCTAAAAGAGTGATACATAAAACGGTGTAACCAAATAAATCATAAATAGAATAATCCATGAGGCACATACAGAGGATAAAATTCAATAAAATACATTATTAGAATGTTATAAAACAGCGGCTTCTGCACGAGGTCAGAGCGTAAAGCTAACTTATTATCAAAAACATAAGATTTGGGCACCTCTAAAACAAGAATGATAACAAGTTGTCGATAATTCAAATGTGTTATGCATGCCTGGTAGAATTTTTTCAAACTTATTTTTCAGTTTTCTGTGAATTTATACACTAATGCTCTAAATGCAAAGACTCTTATAAATTCAGCATTTCAAAAGAATTGGAAATTTAAATAGCTTTAGTTAGAATACATAACAATGCAACCCGAGAAAGATTCTTTACATTCGAGCTCTTTCTTCAACAGGAGCAACAGAAACGGCAAAAACGCACATTAAAGTTAGCAAATTGGAATAAAAGAATGATTAAAAAAAAACCCTCCAAACTTTCCTCTAATCCAGACAATCATAGTTGATTTCCTTTTCACATCTGAGCGTCCCATGTTACTAAACTATTAGGGAGAAAATATTAGCATGATGTGAAATTAAATGAATGATTTTGTCTTATTTTTTTTTTTTTACAGGAAAAAAAAGTTTCCACGGTGAACAAAACTAAATATATCCGATTTATGAATGAAGCAGAATAATCGAAATTTCTAAGGTGAAAATTTCATTGCAGCCAAATTGAGTAAAACGGAATTTTTAGAGAGCTTTTGGGTGCGTCCCTATACGGATCACTAAACTGTATCTGTATCAAGATAGGTATCATGAATTGTGGATGGTGTCTTTGTCATTTCAACATATCAGATGATGATACGCTAATGACACGGCTGGTGATTTAGCCTTCGAGTTCTAGAAGGTGGCCGTAGCTCTCTCTAAAGCAACCATCCAACCACCATACGACACGGTTATGATCAACGTAGAATCGGCCTGTCGCTGGGACAGCATATAATAGATTCGAGAATGATGTTGCAGTGTAGACGCTTCCCACAGCATAAAGACGAAAAACAACACGGATCGTACACAGGCGTGCAATGGTAGAATGCAAAACAATAGAGGGAAAAAGGTACGACAATGTTAACAAACATTTAATGTTAACTACAAAACCTCGAATCATCGTTCTTTATTATGATCTGGGATTAAGGATACGCTTAACCCTGCATTGGTCGTGTACATAAAAATTACAGTCATGGTCGCGAGGTTTTAGTTATTCTATTTGTAAAAATAAATATTTATTAAAACAGTAACTTAAAGACAAGATGGACGTAAATGAAAACTAATCAAAATATTTTTAAAGTAGTTTTATATGCACTTTTTACAATAAAATAAATTAAAGCAAATGAAAAAAAAATGTATTTCTATAAGCAATTTTTACAAATAAAAACCAATCAAATGGAAAAAAAGTGTTTTTATACGCAATTTTTACATTAGGATAAATAAAAAAATAAAGAAAATTTTATAAAAAATATATTTCTATTAGCGATTTTTACAAATTTGGTAAAACGACAATCAGGTGGTTTGGTATATATTCCTTTGACCATAATGATAGCAACAGCAGGAGTTTTGTTTGTTAGCTATGACTCATACATAAACACTTCCAAGGTACTGACTACTGACATCTGCCGGGCATACAGACCAATCCATCAATACGCAAAATGTAAACAAAGTGCTACTGGCGTCTGTGAGACGCCGCGCGTCCAATGCAGGATTAAATGATAGAAGTATGGAAGCGCCCATGCAAAATTAATGTAAATATTTTTCGACAGCACAGTTAAACTGAAAAAATACGATAAAGATTAATGTGAATAAACCAGTGGCGCACCCAGGATTTAATCTTGGGGGGGGGGGGGAGAGTTGAACGGATAAAAATATTTATAATGCAAATTCAATATTCATAATGCAATTTCTATTTATTTGGGGGGGGGGGGGGCAGGCTCCCCTGGTTCCCCCTGGGTACGTCACTGGAATAAACTATCCACTAGTACCCGAAAATAAATAAATGTTTAACATAATGTTAAATTAACTGAAATTTTGATTACAGGGGGATCTAGATCTAAGAATAACAAAAACTGCGATACATATTTATTTCCTTTTTGCCTAGAATTAAATGCTTCCCTTACACATTTCAAACTGATTATTATAAATATGCTTGTTTTCATAATACGGTTTTTTAGAGTTTGGGAGACAAAATTTCCTTAAAATTATTTTAGAAAATGTCAATCCGTTATTGTCCTTGAGCAGGGAATTGCGTTCAAAACAGACGGCTAAAAAAAGAAAAATTCTTATTTTTCCACTGTAGGACAATTTTGATTGTCCTCTCAAGAGAGATTATTTTCTCTGAAGAATGAGGAAAACAGTAAAATTATGCAGCAAAGAAAAGGAAAAGTGCATTTCAAGGAAGCTCAGGACCGTAAGTGTTCTACTTTCTTTTTTCTACTTTCTTCTGTAGACGGTTACATATTTAAAAAATTTTATGCAATTTCTGAAGAAAAATAAGTTGAAAAACCCATAACGTAGATTGACACATGATTGTTATGATTACTTACTGTTTGTAATTTTTAACCATGTGAAAAACTTGTTGGAAAAGCCCCATCTATATCTATAAAATAGTTCCGTGACTGACTGACTGAATCACAATTAACGCACAGACCAAACCGCCAGACCTAAAGGGCTGAAATTTTGCATGGCGATTTTTCTTATAGTGTAGGGGTGCACTAAGAAAGATTTTTGAAAAACTCTTCTAGGATTTTTTTAAATTAAATTTTTAAGCTGTTTGTAACATTTTTTAAAGTTTGCATTTAAAATAATAATCTGAGGGTTATAAAATTTATATCACGAGAAAGATCATAAAAATTCCTTTAATGATATATTTTTCGAATCTTTACCTCCATTTTCTGATTTTTGGGGAATTTTTAAAGAATAATTTTTGAATTTAATTTATTAAATGCTGATCACGTGGTTTCTTTACGTTTTGTGATACTAGAGAGCTAAGAGTGCAAACTAATCATTTATCCTTAAAAATCTACACTCTCTAAACGTTTACTAACGATTACATAGATGGAATCTATGAGCTCTGGTCTTATAGTACATAGAGTGGTTGCCCGAAAATAAGATCTGCTTTCTCTTGGACCATCATATATTATTTAAAAAATGAAAGTACTCTATTCAATTCAATTATGCACTCTCTTCTCACTTCTTACACGAAAAAGACTAAGAATATATCTTCAGAAATTTAAGCCTATTTATTTCATCTCTTTAATTATATCTTTAACGGCATTTAAGAAAAACTTTAAAACCACCCAATTTTTTTTCATTGTATAGGTCCTGAAGCAGTACTTAATGACAGGTGGAATAAAATTGAAAGTAAAAAAACAATTACAATACATTATATATCACTTTTGAATTAAAATTTGAATTAATAACTATTGAATTACAATAATGTTAAAAATCTTCCCTATTTTTCAAGTAAAATACTTTTTAACTCGAAAAAGCCTATAGCTATGGTTCCCGGTATAAAGGACTTAAGTAAAAAAAAAGTATTTTTAGATATTTGTTTTTATTGATAAAAAAAATCTTTTGACTTGTATAGCAGGCTTAAGTCTATCAATTTTGTGTACAAAAGTACATTTCTTTGTACAAAAGACTCAAGTCGAAATTATATTTCTGTGATTGGTATAAAAGCCAATAACATGGTATATTTAAATCACTGTTTTTGACTTAATCCCTTTACACCGGGCACCCTAGATAGAATACCTCTTCAATTACAGAAATAGATTTTCTAGTCTTTTTTTAAATTCACCAGATTCCTTAAATTCCATGAACCAATATACAAAGACACAGTTGCCCCATTAATGA
Organism: Dolomedes plantarius; assembly: GCA_907164885.2. Classification (NCBI taxonomy): domain Eukaryota; kingdom Metazoa; phylum Arthropoda; class Arachnida; order Araneae; family Dolomedidae; genus Dolomedes; species Dolomedes plantarius. The sequence goes on from OU015499.1 coordinate 16,865,237, forward strand.
TACATAACTTAATACAGATACAGTTCAAAGAATACCTCCAGCATCACTTAACATAAACCTTAAACCAAAAACAGAAGAGACTACAATGAATTTTTTTTCAAACGAAGAGAAACTCACAGAAACATAATCATCATTCGTGTAATTGGAACAGAAATAGGTCTCAGTAATTCCCAATGTATACAACCAACTTATAATTGCTCTATTCAATTCAATTATGCACTCTCTTCTCACTTCTTACACGAAAAAGACTAAGAATATATCTGCAGAAATTCATCTCTTTAATTACATCTTAAACGGAATTTAAGAAAAACTTTGAAACCACCTAATTTTTTTACTTATTTTTTTACACCCAATTTTTTGACTTATAATTGCTCTTCAGTAAAAAAGGATGAATAATTCGTACACTCTCTTTTGAACGTCTAAGCTATAGCAAAAATTATAATGCTTTCTTCAGTTAAAAACGATGAATAATTCGTACACTCATTTTTGAACGTCTAAGCTACGTAAAAATTATAATGCTATCTTCAGTTAAAAAAGATGAATAATTCGTACACTCTCTTTTGAACGTCTAAGCTATAGAAAAATTATTATGCTTACGAAAGAAACAAAGTAATTTCCAGCAGTCCAATGAGTCATCGTTAAAAGCTAAAAGATTTGGCGAGTGACATACCTTTTCCGCACGAATATTTGCATCCCTTGCGGCTTGTTCAGCTGCCTCGGCCCTATCCACGGCATTCTCCTTCTCCAGCTTCATAGCCTGCATTTTCTTCTTGATGGCTTCCATGATTCAATCCTTCTTCAAAACACAAAAACTGCAGGTTACCGAAACAAGTCACCGAAATACCCCCAAAAAAGACGAGAGAACGTGTATGAAAGGAAATTCTCCTCCTCCGTCAAGTTACTCCCTCACTCTCCGGTGTGCAAGTGCAATGTGTGTCACAGTTGAACAGCTGAGGAACAAGCAGAACATTTAAAAGTGCACCCGCGTTCGCTATTGGTCGGCGGCTGCTGCAGCCGAAATAAAAACACTTTTAGTCAGGGTCGAATATCGCTGAATAACATTCCTTATAAAAACAACGCCGGACTGACTCTTCAAAGTGGGTTATGCAGTGTGGTTTTTTTATTCCGAGGAACACTCTTTTTTTTATTCTTCTGCATCAGCAGTCTCGGTTACAGCGGAGTACAAAAGCGGAGAGAGAAAAAAAATATTCCTCGTTCGAAACAGAAAGAACAAAAGTTGTTTAGGAATCGTCTGAGCTCTGAACAGGGCTCTTGATGGTAATTGAGCATCGTGGTCGCTAATGGAATCATAGTTGCTGCATCTTAGAAATGAGCGCAATATTGCGCCTGATTCTTTTAAATGATAGTGAATAACAGTCCTGTTTTGTCCACGTACTTGCTTAAACATTTATTATATATGGTATATTTTATTTACTATATAGTTTTAAAACTCGAGAAACAGGATAACTCGCCTTTTGAGAACAAAGAATGGTATCCAGTTTTTAAACTTCCTGGGGAAACGGGAAGTGTAATGTACTCGGAATACATTCTTCACAATCAAAGAATGTGTAAAGATACAACACTTGTGATTTCAGAGAGTTTTGAGTCTTTTTTGTTTGTTGGTTGATTTAGTTAACTAAATTTAAGTTTCTTTGTTTATTTTACTAAATTTCTAAATTGTTGTTTTTACTAAAGGATCGTAAATAATGTCAACAATGCTAGGGCACGGTAGTTAGCCATTAATATTTTATGATAGTGACATAAAATACTGCGCGAACTGTGCACAAACCATAATAAACAGAATTAATCTGATTTTTTTTTAAGTACAGCATTTTTCGGACTATAAGATGCACCTAAAAATTTTATGGAAGGAATTTTAGAGAAGAATATTTTGTATTTTGTTAGATATATAAAGAGATTTTTAATTTCTTACTTAATAAAGATAAAAATATATATAATAAAAAATAAATAATATATATATATATATATATACACAGTGAAATCTCGATCTATCGTTTTTCAAGGGACCGACTAAACTGAACGATAAATGCGGGAAAACGATAGATGCGGGCAAAGCAATATGATCGTCGGGACTGGGTGAAATAAACGACACATACGGGAAAACGATGATTCGGAGAACGATCGATCGAGATTCCACTGTCTATATAAAATATATATAATAAATATGATAAATATATATAATATACAGGGTGATTATCTTTTAAACTGACACTATTCAGAGCCGCCTGTAGCGCGATCTATCAGTCGGAATTCCACCAAATGGACAGAGGGACTAAGGACGACATGGGAAAGAGTTTACACGAAAAAAAAGTTCCAAACGTTGCCGATAGGGGAAGATATGGCGCTGTTGTTGTCGGCGCACCGGAGAATTTGCATAAAACGCAAGTAAAACATCAAAATGCAAATTCATGACAACGTAGTCGACAGCAGCGCCAGTATTTTGGGCTCTAAAAAACGTTATCGCTTTACAGAAGAAAGGGTCATCAGTGGCTTTGTTCCACTTGCATGGCCACCTCGCTCCCCGGACCTAACCCATGTGACTTCTTTCTGTGAGGTTATTTAAAGTCCAAAGTGTATCTTGGTGCAATTTCTAACTTGGCGGCTCTAAAGGACAACATATTCCGGATAGTGATCAACATTCCTGGTGACATGTTACGCTCGGCCTTTGAGAACGTAGCGTTCAGGATGCAATGTGTCGTCCTCCAGGATGGTGGTCACATTGAAGGAGGAAGAAGTGAATTTGCTGCATAAATCGGTGTTGCAGTGAAATTTTTTTGTTATTCATTTGCCTGCTTATTACAACTTTTTCAGTATTCACCCCTTATCTAATACTTCTCGCTGCTCTCGACTACGTAGTCTGGAATTTGCATTTTAATGTCTTACTTACGTTTTGTGAAAATTCTCGGGAGCGCCGACAACAACAGCGCTATATCATCCTGTATCAGCGACTTTTGGAACTTTTTTTCACGGAATCCTTCTTCCCATGTCATCATTAGTCTCTATACCAAGTTTGGTGACATTTCGGTTGTTAGATCGAGCTACAGGTGTCTCTGAATAGTGTCAGTTAAAAAAAATTACCCTGTATATAATAAAATATTCATTTTATTTTAATGAAAGACCATAAGACGCACCGCAATTTTAAGTCTATTTTTTATGTGAAAAGGTTCGACTTATGGTCCGAAAAATACAGTAATTACTCTGTACGTGAAATCAAAGGGCCGTTTTATTTTTGCATACCTCAATCACATTTTGCACTCATTACTGAACAGAGATATTTTATCCTCAATCCAGCTTTTCGTAATAAAAAAAATAAATAAGTTAAAAAAAATCATAAAAAAAGTTCTGACAGATTTCGCCTTTGAAACTCCACCTTTCGGTCTGAGAAGTTATTAGATATATATAGAAACTTAAATATACTCAGATTTCTATATATAGCAAGCTTAATATACTCAGCTGGAACTCAGAGAGGGGGACATTAAATCTCAGGCGTGGACGTGTGTGATGAATCATGTAAAAGGAGGTAGTTAACTATTTAAGAAATAATAGGGATAATAAAATTAGGATCGTTCAGTTAGGTGTAACTTTATTTCTTACATACATTACTTTAAAGAGCTTACTTAAGTTCTTCCCCAGTTAAAAATCACCAAGAAGAAACTTAAAGTTATAAGAATTATATATTTTCATCAACTACGATTCAAACAGAATTATTTAGAAAATGAAGACTAGTTGCTACATACATAAGTACATAGTCAATGCATACATAAATATACACACACACACATTCACATACATACAATTAAATTCTCTAGCCCAGGACCCGATTTAGAAAATTCCTGACTATAGGCACAACTCGGGATGGGGGCCCCTAACACTGATGTGGGCGTAACATTTCCAAAATTGACACACACACAAAAAAATAATAATCATGAATCATTGTGAAAGTACCATTTTACCAAGAATTGGCTATTTGAAGCGTAGAAGCCTGGAACATTATCAAATAACAAAAAGCAATACAACATATTAACTTCATCATTAAAACACCAATACAATGCAACCAGAAAAACTTATTAATCCCTTATATACACTATAACATACATATGATGAACTATACATATAACTATACATATGATGAACCAATCAATCAATCAAATTTGAGAGGATATATAAAAAATTTGCTATTAAAATAGGTAAAAAAAAATTTGAATTGGAAATTTTCTTTTTTTTTTTCACCCCCTCCCCCGAATGTTGGGGGCCCCTAGGCCCCGACCTACTGGGTTTAATGGAAAATCAGGACCTGCTCTAGCCAGCTACCCCTTAAAACGGCCATATTTTGTTCAGAACCGATTAAAGAATTAAAGACTCCATAGAGTCAAGAAACCTTTTTTCGACGACCACCACTCAAAATGGCCTTTTTTTTTTAACCATGACAAGCCGTAATAGACAAGTTTCACTAATATTAATATATACTCGTATATATACACTATTTGAAGTACCCGGCGTTGTCGGAGATTTTAAGAGTGTTTGTTTACCAAAATCAATTTAAAAACTAAACACTGTATAAATAACGTAGAAAATAAAACATGCGAACCGTTATATTACACATGAATAAAATGAAAACCCAATATAATAATTACAAGATAAAAAGAACTTTTTATATACCATGTTTTTAAATTTTCTGTTGAATCATATAAACTTGACAATTCTATGTATTAATAAATACTTTTTAAAATTTTTTGATGAATTATCCCATCAACTTGAAAGAAAATGAAGTTAATTGGAAGTTAACTTGTGTTTAACTTTTCGTTCCCGTCCCGGTCGAAAGATGGCTGCACCAGTCTACAAAACAAAATTAACTGAAAATAAATTCAATTCTGCTTAAAGATGGCTAAAAGTATTAAAATAATGCATTGTCGTCGTGTTCTGAGCTCTTCTAAAAGTTTCTAATGTCTAGCTAGTCGGGAAGTTAGTTAAAAATCGATTGAAAGATTTGTGCCGGACAAACAAACAAACACACACACACACACACAAACAAACAAGAAAGCGAGTTAATAAAAACATGGTAAAAATATATAAATTTATAATAAACTCTTCAGAATTCAGCTAGATTTAGCCTTTCATCATTGGAGCAAAAAAAGCTGAAATTACAGGTTTAGCAGAATTTTCAAACAGAACCATGAAATGACTCCAGCATTGCCTCTTCAAAAAATGAAGTGTTTGATTGAGGGCTGCAAACCAACTCCTCTCCACATTAAACTCCTATAAACACCCTCTACATATTAAACCCCTTTTCTCTCTCTCTGCATATATATATATATATATATATATATATATATATATATATATATATATATATATATATATATATATACAGTAACCACCGCTTATAGTGATCAGTGGTTATAAGAATCAACCGTCTATAAGAATCAATATCGCAAAAACAAAAACAAATGTATTATTTCCATGTTAAAATTTTCGCTTTGAAGAATCAATCCATCGGTTTTAAGAATCAGCTTACACTCTTCGCTTTCCTTTCATTTTTTTCCAAAAAAGCCACTTAAACCCTCAAAGGGCACGAAGTTCTTTCTCCAATTTTTTTTAATGAAAGAGTGATAAGATGGGATGGAATACAGTCGTAAAATGCATCCCTTTCTTTGTTAGACATAACATAATAGTTTCCCCTTAAACGCTTTAGCACAACACTGTCCTATTAGCTTGACCCGGGGGCATCTTAATTCGTCCGGGTCCGATTTCACTTTTCTCCACCTCCCACATACTGGATATGGATTCCTGGACCCTGAAACACATAAATCTTCGGCGAAGTGTTCACTATCATTTAGGAATACCTGACATTAGTAGATTCAGCACGTTATCAAACGATGAAGCGTAAGCTAGAACGAGAATCTTCGTCTGAGACTATTCGTATTGAAAGAGGTATAAACAGCCTCCTGAAAACTTCATTACGTCAAACTACCATAGAAAACTTTTTTTAGCTTCCTTCCTGTAGTTGAAATGTTAAAACTGTTATGCAGGTATGTTGTAACAAATATTGGATTTTTTTCTTCGTGAATAGCTATGTGATTCAGAATCATATTACACTAGAGGACAACAATGGAAATCGCTAAAAAGAGTTTTGTTCTAACAATGTGAGACTTGCAATGGATGCTTAGAGCACAAATGTTTGATATCAAGGCTAACAGTTGTGGATGTGAGGGTAGCTAATTCATCCACAGCAACGAGTACATCGATTTGTCCTACTATCTGTTGGATGTGAGGGTAATTAATTCAGCTTAATTTCATATTAATTTTAAGTGGGCCTTACTAAAATTTTTTGTTTGGAAAATAAAAAATTCGTGGTGCCTCTGGCCGATCTCACAGCACCTTGAAGTGCCGCCACACACGGATTGAGAATCATTGAACTATAACATAATAAAAAGCCAAATTTCGCCGCATTATCGGGGATTATTAACGTTTTCCTTACGGGTTGGGATAGCATGTATCCCAAGAATATCCCAATGTATCCCAATATATATATATATATATATATATATATATATATATATATATATATATATATATATATATATATATATATACAGTGGACGCTCGTTAATTCGAACTCAAAGGTTCTCGGAAAAAAGTTCGAATTATCCGATGTTAAGAGAAAATATATAACTTTAAAAGTGCATCACTGAAGAAGAAAAATCTCCTAGTATGTATAACCCCAGAAAATATATTATACTATGTTATCTAAAATTAACATATTAAAAAGCAATACAGACTTGCCTTAATCATAAAATGAAGCAAAAGATATTCAGTAGAAAGTCACAATATGCACAATTGAAGAGGAACAGTTCTTTAAAAGTACAGTTCTTTATTTCAAAAGAATTGATAGCAGATATCAGAGCGTCCTTCTAGCATGACGCGAAACATACATGTGTTTTCACATACACAGCTCACAACAGAATGCCTGCTCTCTTAGTCAGGGGCTGTACCAAAGTCAGCGACTGTTTACATCAACACAGATGTTTGTCGTGGGTGGTATACTACTAAGAAGCACATTGGGTGCGCTTTATCTTTAAGGTATTGTTTGACACTTTTGATCCTTTATCTCTGGCACCTGCAGTCATTATCTCTGAGATATTGTGAACTGCGGATTTTAGATGACTAGAGACGGGGTTTTGTTACTCCTTCTGGGCGGCACGGCTATATGTTCCTATCAACTGAAAAGAATTTATTGTGTTGTTTGTCCCACTGGAATTTGCAGATGTTCACTTGCTTTTGGGTGGGCTATTCTGAGAAAAGGGGCCTCTCTTAACAGATGTGGGTACCCGAATTATAGAAATAGACGAGATTCAACTTATAATGTCAAGATTCAACTTATAATGTCACATATATATATATGGGAACACCACATAGGTGGACCAGCATTGTTCCCTATGAAGGGACGACAGGAACGGAGGTATTTTAGTGGCGCGCCGGGATTCTATCCGAGCACCCTCAGCACCGAAAAGCCAGCACGCTTACCACAGGGCCACCTCGGCCCAATGCTGATAATGCAATGAAAATTCTATCTTCAGACAGCCTCAACTTTTCTGCACCTTGCAACAGGATTCAGTTTATAAATTTCGTCCACCAAAGTAATTTAGGAGCGTTTAAGACAAACTATACAAAATTTTTCCACGTATAATTTAAATTTTAAAATATTATTTGCATTAGTTTTTAAAACAAAAAATGCCCCAAGGGGCAAAATTTCTCTCTCTATTACGGAGTACAATTGTTTTTTTAAAAAAAATTTTAATCCAAGTCGGCAATCCTTGGACACATTTTCTCCATAGGTTAACACTGAGGTGAGCGAATATAAAAGGGTTAGTACACAGCAGCCTGAAATGCTTTTCACAATATCACACTTTCCAGCTTTCTTCTGTGTTAATCATTTGATCATATTCCTTTGTTACTTAGGTCCGCTTCGTAATTCCATAATCTCGGCTCTATTTTTCTGATTTACCCCCATGCTGCTTTATTTGTTTGTTTCCTTTCGTCCTTTAACTTGAATTTGAGTACATAATTTCACCCCCCTCGTTAGACTACGAAGACACAACACTTTTATGCCTTCGCTTCTAACGGCGACTCGCGCATTGATTACCGGGAAGTTCTGTCGTTTTCTTCACTCTTACCAAAGAATTTTATGATTTTTCTGTATGGGAATTGGTACTCATAGGTAGAATTAGGGCTTCCTGGCCTGATTAGTAGTTGGCAAAACCCCATCCAGGGGCTATTTTTAAATTTTACCGTACATAACCTTTTTTGGATTTACTTGTAACACAGTTTGTGTAATATTTATACATCGAATATTTTATACTTTATATCTGTGTTTTATATTATTTTAAACAATACTATGCCTGTTTTTATCACTTTTTATCTGTATACATAGGAGGAAACTTTAATAGTGGCAACTAGGTATGTACAAATTATACAGAAGAGATACAGGGATGAAACTTTTATAGCCCTTCAAAGTAGTAACCAGCATTGTTTAGCACCCGTTGCTAATGTCCTGGAAGCTGCAGGATGCCGTTGACAGCACCTGATCTGTTGATCCTTCGAATGGAGCGGTCTAGAGCCTGCAGAATCTCGGGTGGAATCCAACGGAGCGGTCCCTTCATCTTGGGGATGAGATGAAAGTCACAGGGACTTAAGTCCGGGGAATATGGTAGACTGTAGAGCACTCTCCAGCCCCAGAGAGCAAACCCATCAGCCACAGTGTGCGCACAATCATTTTTCTTCCATCAGTACGATGCAACACATCATTTCGTACGATAGACCGGTAACTAAAACATGGCTGTGTTCATCCTGTCACTTTGCAGGCGTGTGATGTTTATGGGGAGAGCGCATTCGCTCTGTGGTAAGGCAGGTATGTGACGTACGTGTGGTATAAGTTGGTTTCATGCGCTCTATTCTGATGCGCTCTATTAAAGCCACTGTTGCCACTATTAAAGCTCCATCCATCGTATATATTTTATATCGTCCTATTAATGGTTGCCCAGTGGCTAAGTGGTTAAGGCATCAGCCTGCCACGCCGGGGGTGAGGGTTCGATTCCCGCATAAGACTTGCTTGTAATCTGGAGAACTGGTCATCCTTCCGCCTACGAAAAGAGCCCCGTCTGGTAAAGGGAGCTGCAACCCATTGTCCATCGCCGGTGTCATCGTTTGTTAATAAAAAATTCTTCTGTGATTGTGTTATTTATGTTTCTATTTCCTTGTATTCATATGTACACCGGACTGGAGTGTGACGTATAGACGTTCAACCTCTTGAGGCAATGGCACCCCTCTTCTGCGGATAGTGCTTCTATCCGAGACAACAACAAACAAACATCCTTTTAACGAGCTTTTATTCCCAAATGTTAACTTATGTATGTAACGAACTTTTCTGATTTCTTGTGTTTGGCGCTGCTTGTCCTCTCTGGACCTTGCACCATTAAACACCTACCAACCAACTTGTCTTGATGAAGAACTATATTTATTAGGTCGAAATTAGTTGCCTAACTTAATTTTTACTGTGGGTGTGAAGAGGCTTTGTGTTTCTGTTTTGGCGTTAAGCCGTTAGTCTTATTGGAACAAAATAACCAAACAGTTAAGCATCGACACAAAAGGAATACCATGAGGTGGAAAAAAATCAACTTTTTCAACTTTAAAAGCCCAAAAAACTAAGTTTTAACATATAAATTAGTTGGTACCCGTCAAAACATGACGGCTAGATAGTAAATAAATGTACTAATACGCAAATTATACTCAACACATCATTGCCAAATGTTGAAAAATCATAATAATGCGCAGAAACGAATAAATGAGTTTAAGCGGCCTCGTGCTTAGTGAATATCTAAAGACATATTTAAAAATGCCACTGAGCATGCACAGAAAACAATTTTTTAGTCGTAAATTATCGCTAATTAATATAAATTGTGGTTACAAAAACCAAATTTGACAAATCTACAGATTAAATTCTTTCGTTTAAGACCAAATGAAGTAAATTGATGCAGTAGTTTTCTTTCACGGACTACTCAAGGGGCTCGAGGTGCCTTGAGTGGATGGCGGATCTGTACCGTCCATCCGGCATCCCTGGGCCCTACACTAATGAAAAATGTCACCGAACATGGGAAATTAACCCTCGACTGCGTATGCAGGTATTGCTACGTAGCGATTGGTCTTCAGTGACTTTCATGGGTGATACCAGTCGTTAGTGGCAGGTCGGGACCCGTATCTAAAAGTCTTCACGGACTACTCAAAAAGTCGGCTTAGCAACTTAAATATATAGATGTATCTAACAATAACATTTTGTGTTTAACTCAGTCTGTAAGGAGAAATAAATTAATGAATTTATCCTTCAACAAATACTAAATATTCTCAACAAAAGCTCAAAGTCGATATCCTTGCAGATAAAATGCATTCATCCATGCGTGTCTTTTTGATGTACATGTCTAATAATTAATCCTCGAAAATATTTCACCGATATGCTTGATTAACACAAGCTAATTAGGTAGAAAAGATCCATTGGATGAGTAAACAGAAGAGCGTACATAAATAGAATTCCTTGATAGTTTCGGCTGATGGCACCTTTATTTAAAATAAAACAAACTGGTAAGCAGTAACGATCAGATTTCCTAAACATACGACATTCTCGACTGGACGCCTAGGCTGGTACAATGCATTAACCATTAGCTTGTTTTTTCAAGCATAAAATACGAACCGATGAATAATAAAAACGAACAGAAGTTATTCTAATACAGAACAGTCTATTGAAAATATTTTGTATATTTAATCGTAATATCATATCTTAACTTTAAGTTATTAGTTGGTTCGGACGTTTCTTTGTTCACTCGAGACTTGATGTGGAACATGTAGACCAGTGGTTCCCAACACGTGCACCACTAAGCCAGAAATCGAAACATGTGCGGATCCCACCCACCCCTGATAGGAGGGAAGGGGGGCCTTCCGGGAGTATGTAAATTATTTTGTATCATATTCTAATAATAAAATAACTATGTTAAACTTGTAAAAAATTTTAATTTAGCACCTGATAGTCATCGGATATATTCGGCCTATTTAGTTCAATGAACATTTCTTTCAAAATCCCCATTTGTTTGGCAACTTTTTTTATATGATGCCGGACTATCCAGAGGTTCTCGCGGACTACCGGGAACCACTATAGACATGACGTTAAGGTTGCTGTGTATTAACCCTATTGGATTCGCTCACCTTAATGTTAACCTATGGAGAAAATGTTGTTGTTGCTTATGCCCCTTGACCGACATTGTAACATCAGATCAAGTCTCGAAGGCTATGGGCGATGAAGGTGCGGCTCCTGTTTGGAATTAGCTCCAAAAGGGTCGGAGTCCAACTTGGCTAAATGACCGGTCCCGTAATTTTGAACTGAGTCAAGTGACGAGACCGGAACACTTGACCCCGCACCTCCAGAGGTAAATTTGAGAACTTGGAGGACATTGTAGCCACGCCCTGGACGTGCCCCGGACCCCATGACCGGACTTTTACGTGCCCCGGACACCATTAGTGAACACGGAGGTAAATTTCCAGCGACGAGCATCGAACCAGGAACGTTCAGATCACTGGCCCGCTGCTCTTGTCAACTGGGCTACCGCGCCCATTGGAGAAAATGTGTCCAAGGATTGCCGACTTGAATTGAAATTTCTTTTTTAATTGTACTCCGTAATAGAGAAAGAAATTTTACACATGGAGACAAATTTCGTTTTTTTTCTTTTAAATGCAAATAATATTTCAAAATTTAAATTAAACTGGGAAAATCTGGTGTAATGCTTTTTAAACGCTTGTGAATTCCTTTGGTGGACGAAATTTAGAAAATGAATCCTGTCGCAAGGTGCAGGAGAGTTCAAGCTATCTGGAAATACTACATTTTTATTGTATTATCAGCATTTATGTAGTTGTAAATAGAAGACATATTTTTTCCATAGGTTAACAATGAGGTGAGCGAATCCAGTAAGGTTAGTACACAGCAGCGTTAATCAAATCAATAGAAGGAAGTCCACGTGAAGAAAAAGGCTTTCTTTTTCTAAAATTATGTAAACGGATCTTCATATTAAAAGATACAGTCGATGCTCTTTATAACGACCGTCCGTTATAACGACAGGGGGCGGCTCCAGTCCAGAGTTTTTGGGGAGGGGGCAACGTCGGCTATTAGGGATATATATATATATATATATATATATATATATATATATATATATATATATATATATATATATATATATATATATATATATATATATATATATATATATATATATATAAGAAATAAACATCATCTCATTTTAAATTTAAACTCATTTAGTATTAGGCCTACCATTATCTAATTTTAGGCTATGAAAAAAAAATACGCCGGCCTTGTTTGGGGGGAGGGGGGCAATTGGCCCTACTGCCCCCCCCCTCCCTTGGAACCGCCATTGTATAACGATCGTTCCAATATAACGACCGGTTCAAAATGTCCCAAATGGAATTCCCTTTAATGATACGTTATATTTTAATTTTCGATACAACGACCATTTACTTTGGGACTCTGGAAATCGCTATAACGAGCGTCGACTGTACTATAACATTTTTTGAGAAATTTTCTATTCCATCTGTTCCGAAGAAAATTGGATGGGTCGTGGATAGTTTGAAGTTAATTTGTCATATTGAATCATACAATTAAAAAAATGCTTTACATTTCTATGATTATTAATAATTTTCTGTAATTATTTTCTATAAGTATCATATTTTTGATATTATTTTAATATTTTAAAAATATTTTTCAAATATTTTTTATAAGCTCAATTTCTTTATTTATGACTAGCTGAATGCCCGTGCTTCGCTACGGTGTACATTCAAATTAAATGCAACGGTCAATGTATGCAATTAATGAAAAAAAAATTATAATAAATACTAATAAAGGGACAAGTGGAAGTCGGATCACGTGACCGTAATAATAAATACAACGGCCAATGTATGCAACTAATGCAATAAGAAATCTATACTTATATATAAAGAGAGAGCGATTTTGTACGTGGAGGGTAATCTCCAGAACATATATATAAATATATCCTTCGGATATATGCTATCCCACCCCGTAAGGAAAAGGTTTAATATTTTTAAGATTCAAGGACAGGAGGTATTGATAAATACAAAAATGATTTTTGAAACTGGCAACTTTAAAGGGTTTATTGAAGAAAACTACATTTGGAACTACGCTTTTTATTGGACATTTAAGGTAAAAAAGATTTACAATTTATTGGCTATCAACTGGAAATTTATTGGTATAATATTTTGTTCAACCCCGACAAAGTCGGGACGGGCCGCTAGTATATGTATAAAAAAATCGTAACGGATATTTTTATAGACAAGATAATGGAGAAGAAAATATTCAAATTAAATACAACGGTCAATGTATGCAATTAATTTGTTTGTTCAATATCCATAAAACATACTATTTTGAATTAAATTCTTAAAAAACTTCCATCTCAATTAGTATAGTAGTTAAATTTCATCTTTTACCGTATTTAAATATTTCTTTTGTCAATTTATTTCGTTGTTATGCCCGTCACGCAAAATTAATTTAAAGTATCACAAAAAGAAAAGAAACCACGTGATCAGCATTTAATAAATTAAATTCTAAAAATTAATCCTTAAAAATTCTCCAAAAATCAGAAAATGGAGGTAAAGATTCGAAAAAGATTTCATTTTAAACGAATTTTTATGATCCTTCTCGTGATATAAATTGTATAACCCTCAAATTATTATTTTAAATGCAAACTTTAAAAAATGTTACCAAAGCAGCTTAAAAATTTAATTGAAAAAAAATCCAAGAAGAATTTTTCAAAAATCTTTCTTAGTGCACCCCTACACTCTAAGAAGAATCGCCATGCAAAATTTCAGCTCTTTAGGCACAGCGGTTTGGTCTGTGCGTTGTATGTCAGTCAGTCAGTCAGTTACGGAACTGCTTTATATACAGAGGCTGTTCGCACATTTTTTAGACGATTTTGGTAAGTGGTAATAAAAAAATCGTTTGCTGCAAAAGAAATAATTGCAATTGTACTATGTTTTTAAAAGTCAAAATTATCGTCTGCGGCTTGAAAGTTTTGTTTTTATTCAAAATGGCTTTTTTAACAAAGCAGTGGTTCGAAGGCTACATTTATGCTCTTTCCGAAGAGAAATATGCATACTCCGTTATCCAAAAACGATGTGAGAGTCATGGTTTTGTGATATCTAAAGCGTCGATAGGTAATATCGTCAACAAGAAAGGAAAAAAATGTCAAATTGGAGCCTCAAGTGGGACAAAAATTCCAAACAAGTATCCAAGGAAAAAACGGACATCTTCGACTATTGCAAAGGTACGTTGTTTAATGTTAAAAGAAAATCCCCCTAGTCAAAGGACAGTTGCAAAATCATTAAAATGCTCGGTGTCCACTGTAAACAAAATGATAAACGTTGATTTAAATCTTAAGAAAGCGAAAAAACGCAATGTGCATCGTCTTCTTCCAAATCATATCGCTGAACGCAGGACACGCTGCAGAATTCTATACGAGAAGCACTTATCTAAAGAAAAATGGAAAAAAAATTGTCACAATAGACGAATCATGGGTGTATTTAAATGATTGCAACAAAAAAAAGAGCCATTTATTATCATAAAAGGGGAGAAAAAATTTAAGTACATGGTTCAAAGAATCGAAAGAAAGTTTTTCTAAGGAATTCATGATTGTTGCTGGTTTTTCTTATAATGGCAAGTTAAAAATAAAGAGAGTGGAAAAAAATGTCAAGATTAACTCCAAATACTATCAGGGACATATGTAAGGTATACACAAGATTCGATTCCCAAGAATCGAACTTTTGAGTGAATTAAAGAAGCTGCTTTAGATATGCTAATTTCGGCATACGCGCTTAGTATAAATACCACGCAGCGTCATTAATAAAAAAAGGGGAGGTTGTTAAGGTTGAAAAGGTGTTATCCTGCGCTAGTGCTTAGCGGGCCAGAAGTTTACATGGCAGTACTACTGGTTTGACTTACTGTTCGTGAGTATAGAAAATATATTGTTCTTGAAAGCTGTATTTATATTCCGTACAAGTGTACGTATGCTTATTGCTGTAAAAGCCAATTATATGTGCAACGAATTCAATAAACATTGTTTCATGTATAAACTGCGTTTGTATAAAATTCAAATAGAGTGCCACTTCAAATTATATACACCCAAGTCTGGGTAGAAGTGAGCATAGAAACTCTATACTGGCGCCCGAAATTATATATACCCTGGTAGTTAGCGTTACATTTGTAACGAACAACATAATTGAAATTAAAAACTGTGTACTGTGTACTTCTATTGATAAAATTGTTGCAAGTACTTATATACTATTTAAAAAATGAGTGTTGTAGAACAAAATCCTGCTGGAAATTTTCCTCGGGTAATTATGGTTCAGCAAATTGCGCCATTCTAAGCCACCTTCAATGGCGGCCCCTCAAGCCAATTTCTAAAGAAAATTGAGCATTACTTTCAGCAACAATGCACCCCAGAGGGGGATAAACTTAAAATTGCTCTAGCCGCTTTAAGAGGTAGTGCATTTCAGTGGTACACATGCATGCAAAGCAGTAATCTGATTTTTGACTATTTGTCATTCAAGCAACAGTTTCTTAGTGTTTTTCCAAAGACCTTTAATCAAAGTGAAATTGAAGCGGAAATTTATTCGCTAAGGCAACGTGAAGGTCAGTCTGCATTAGATTTTGCTATGGAAAAGATTTCCAAGTGTGAGGAATATTTAGAAGGGGTAACGGAAGCGGTAATCTTAAAAATAGTTATCCAACGTTTGAAGCCAAATGTTCAAGATTTTTTAGATAATCAAACAATTACAAGCAAGGTTACCCTCCTTCAAGCTTTAGCTAAACATGACAATAGGCATTTCTTCGCTACCCCGTACCGTCATTCAGGTACGAGAAGTTTTATACAGCCGCGCCAAAATTTTTCGCGAGTTTCAAACCAGCAGCGTAAGCAGTACCGCAGGCAAAATAATAGAAGCGCACGGCGTGATAATGAAATTAGTGCACTTAAAGTAAATAAAATGCAAGCACCTTACTTGCACTGGCAAGTTGATTCACATGATATGGTTCAACCTGTTGAAACTGTGTGGTCAAATGTATTATTTTGTCCAAGCAGTAATCATTATTTTGAGAATAGTGAAAGTCGGGGTATTTTTGTGGCTTATAAAGAAAGTGAGTCTAGCTGGAATGATGAGGTAATTCCAGTACAAATTTCTGAAAATAGGGCCGATACTAATGCTAGTGCTTTAGAAAATAAATCATCTGACACTTCTATTAATGCTATACCTGATATTATTGATGCTATACCTGATATTTTAGATGATATTCACACATCTGTTAATGAAGGAAATTTAGTAGATGACGAAGTATGCGTTACGGAAGTTAGTGAATACTTATTAGTTGACGACAATAAAAATTCTTTAAACGATAGTAGGAACTCGCTAGGTAATGATGATATTATTTCAAGTTTCCATCCGAATGAGGATTGTGTAGGCCAGGTTGATAATATGGTTTTAAATAAAGTACATGAAAACCAGACTGAGAATCAGGATGAAAAGTTGACACAGAGTTATACTGTAAGTAGTTTAGCTGATGCTTCGGAAGTTATAGACGCAGGTTGCATTAAAACGCACCAGTACGAAAAGCTTAATCTTCCTAAAACTGAAGCAGTGTTAAAGAATTTAAATGATAGCGATTCTGAAGAAGGACGTTTTAAAGAGACTTTTTCGTCAAAAGAGGATAAAACTAAAGTTAAGGGGGATAAAAAACGTGAAAAAGCGCCTTCAGGTTCCAGCATTAAAACTGCTAATACTGAAGTAATTAAGGCGGTAAACAAGAAGTCGTATAAGCACAAATACGAAAAACAGAGTCAGGTTGTTGAAAAACATGACACAAGCAGCGAGATAAAGCCAGTTACTAAACACGTTGGTGCGGCGTATAAGTTTCAAAAAATAGAATCTGCATTAAAATCTAATGTCTATACTCTAAAAAGTACGGAGAAAAGTAAAGTGTGCACTACAAAACCTCCATCTAAGGATGAACGTGGCACACATAAGGTACACAAGGTTATAAAAAGGAAGAATGACAATTTTAAAGCTCCTTTGCATAAGTACAGGAAACGCAAGATATCAGCCGCCCAGCAAGGTTGGCCTCCTCCCAAGAGACCTCCTGTCCATCGTCAAGCCAGACCAGCGCCTCAGGACCTACGACCTGCTGCACGAAGGATGACCACACGGTCAACGAACCCCTTTACTAGGACTGCGACCATCAAGAGAGGTTCAACGGATTGGACAGACTGGTGCAAGGAAGTTGCTGCATTCATGAGGAACAAGTCTTGTATCAATTCTCTTATTCTAACTCCCACCCTTTAATAAAACCGAACCAAATTGGTTTGAAGTTCCCCATTGTATATACTGTGTAAACATTTTGAGGGGAAGGAGTGAGCCACTGAAAAAAAACGGCATACTGTTGTTTTATAAATTTTTGAAGGGGACATGTAGTGACTAGGAAAAAAAACATACTGCATAATATAATAATTAACTAACTAACATACTAACTTCACAAAACATAACACATATGCATTATAAATTGGGGGAGAGCAGATACAAACAGTCAAGAAATGTCATGCTGTGCAATTGTGTTGACACTTTTAATTAATATAGATCTTCTAGGGCGCAGTTGGCCAGCCCAGTATCCGCAACTCTGCAAATCCACTGTTTGATGGTTTCACCTGGACCCTTCGGGGTTAGTTTTGTAAAATGGTAGTGGCGTTTTTCCTCCACACAACGTGTGGAAGGTTTTTTTGGCTTTGCCACCCATTATGTAAAAAGTCAGACCAGCACGCGTTTTCAATTAGTTAACTGAAGCCGTTCAGACCTCAGTTACCTAATTTTTTTTTCGAGGGAGGCCAGTGTAAGGTATACACAAGATTCGATTCCCAAGAATCGAACTTTTGAGTGAATTAAAGAAGCTGCTTTAGATATGCTAATTTCGGCATACGCGCTTAGTATAAATACCACGCAGCGTCATTAATAAAAAAAGGGGAGGTTGTTAAGGTTGAAAAGGTGTTATCCTGCGCTAGTGCTTAGCGGGCCAGAAGTTTACATGGCAGTACTGCTGGTTTGACTTACTGTTCGTGAGTATAGAAAATATATTGTTCTTGAAAGCTGTATTTATATTCCGTACAAGTGTACGTATGCTTATTGCTGTAAAAGCCAATTATATGTGCAACGAATTCAATAAACATTGTTTCATGTATAAACTGCGTTTGTATAAAATTCAAATAGAGTGCCACTTCAAATTATATACACCCAAGTCTGGGTAGAAGTGAGCATAGAAACTCTATACATATTTTATCGCCAATTTTTCTGAATGAAATACCATCGGTTTACCCACAGTGCCATCAATCTCTGAGACTCCATCAGGACAAAGCTAGCAGTCACACATCAAAATCCACTGTAAATTTCCTAAAAGAAATGGAACAAAAAACTGGTATCAAGGCCATACCCTTCTCTGATATCCCTACTAAATCTCCCGATGTATCACCTATGGATTTTTGTGCTTTCGGACTTTTAAAATCTGCATTATCCAAACGTCGTCCCAAAACCCTTACAGGACTCTGGAAAGCTGTTCAGGAGGAATGGGATAGAATACCTCTTCTGACACTTCAAAAGGCATTATTATCCTGGAAATTGCGGTGTCGAAAGATAGTTCAGAATAAGGGATGTCAAATAGAACATTTAAAACACAAGAATTTTATGCAATTTAGTTTTGTGAATACAATATACATCGTCTAAAAAATGTGTGAACAGCCTCTGTATATCAGGGCTGACCAACCATTATTAGTTGGCGATCGACTTTTCTATGATTTTTTATTCGGCGATCGACTAGTTCTCATTTTTTATGGAAAATGAGCAGCTTATTGTCACTAACATAGTCCATATATTTATGAAATTATGGCTCGCGGTCGACTAATATCATGTCGAAGATCGACCGGTTGGCCATCCCTGATATATATATTACGCAACTGTTTTATATATATATAGTACTAGCTGTACCCGTCCCGGCGTTGCTCGGGTAATGTAATTACCAATTTTTTAGTAGCCTTAACCCTTTGTTAATGGGCGTCGCTGTCATCCTTTTCCTCACCACGATACATTATTTTACCCATATAAATTTAATCCTTTCTGGCACATTTTGGCAAAATTTTTGACGTAGGATTACTTAAAACTTTCCACAACAGTCAGCGAGACGAAAAACGTATTAAGATGTTTATTGTGCTGAAATTCTTTGAAATCTTCATAGATTTTTTCCACAAACACACCACAAATTATATGATATTAACTAAATGTTGGCCAAAAAAATTACGGCATTACTAAATGCGATTTTTTAATCGATTATCACTGCAATAGTAATAGATTTCCTTTAACCACCCAATCCCTCATAGAAAACAAACGCCCCAACACATCACGTGCTTGACGTCGAAAAAGACACCCCTATTTTCCCCCGTTTTACCTTCGTCCGGAAATGAAGAACGAAATCTCCAAAATGAGATTTCTCGTAAGAGTTTCCGAATCATAAAATAAATTATGAAAAAATAACTACAATTTGTAAATTAATTTTGGTTCTGGCTTTCGAAACTGTGATGTCAAGGGTCTCTGAGATAAAAATTTTGTAAAAATGTAACAACATTTACGTATCGATTCGACAATTTGGAAAAAAGGGTCGCGGCCAAAATCGCGTTTTTTCCCGAAAAACGGGTGCGTACAGTCGATCGAAAAAAAATCACAATTAATCGATAAATTAAGACAGGCAATTTTAATTGTGATTTCCGTATAGTGTCATCCTTCCCGTATAGGCTCGTCCGAAAAAAAAAATTCTTGGACGGATACGTTAGGATTTACGGAGCTTTTACTCGTCCGGGAGCTCCAAATCGCGACTAAATATTTAATTACGGAAAATCTAATTAAAAAATCGAAAAAAGGGCTTCGAGGTGCATAATGTGACCTCGGGGGCATCTTCGTGTCGAATCTCAAGACTGTCCGACCTGCCGTCTTTGCGCCGTGCCGCGAGCAGACAAAAACTCGGTCACACACACACAGACTTTGCCTTTTATATATAAAGATAGTATATATATTACAGAACTGTTTTATAAATATAGATTATGAGGTATGTTCATATATATCAGAGTGCAATCACTGAAGATTCTCATCTAAAGTTATCTAGAATGGTTTTGTTTTTTGTTAATATTGACCAATGTGTTACAAAATTCGCGCTCATTGGGATGAAGTCTCTCAGAAAGAAATAAAGTTTTTTAGCAAAATATGGCATTTGCCTAATTCCCAGTGGCATGAGGCCGGACGTTCGCTCCCAATCTCAACGCAAGCGTGGCATCTACATTAGCTCATCAGCCTTTTCGAAAATTACCCTGACTATAAAAACTGTATCAGGCTCCAAAGACTGACTAAACATTCACTCACCCTGTACTTAAGCTTTGCTGAAAACACTTGTAGCGCCGATAATAGGCGTGCGTCCAGCTAGTTCGGAAAATTATAACTGTAGATGGTAGCGTTGATATGACTCGCTTGAATTAAAGACAGGCATATTCACTAAAGTAACAATTCAATAATGCTTAGGGGAGTGGTCACTTTTACGTACCTTCAAAAGTATCATTTTTAGACCTATATTCGATTGTATGTACTACTCATGATTTTTGCTTGATTTACATGAAATTTTTTGAGTAACTGCCTATAATATTGTTTATTACATATGCAATATTTCAAGGTAATTAAAAAAATAAAATTATTTTTTATGCATAAAAAGTGAATATTTTTTTTAAATAGAGCATTTTGCTTTCAATTACTGTGTGCATTCTGTCAAAATAAATTATTAAGGTACAGTAATAATTGTTTACTATATGTGATTACAATACTTCAGGCAACAAAATCCACCAACATTTTTTAACCTTAACATATTTTATTTTTTTTAAAGAATTTTTTATAAGCTTTTACTCGGTCATTTTTGAAATTTCTAATTAAAAAAAACACGTACTAAAATGCTTTAATATATTTTAGAATAATGTTGTTGGATATTGTTGCCTGAAGTATTGTAATCACATATAGTAAACAATTATTACTGTACCTTAATAATTTCGTTTGACAGAATGCGCACAGTAGTTGACTGCAAAATGCTCGATTTAAAAAAATTATTCACTTTTTCTGCATAAAAAATAATTTTTTTAATTACCTTGAAATATTGCATATATAATAAACAGTAGTATAGGCAGTTACTCAAAAAAATTCATGCTAATCAAGCAAAAATCATGAGTAGTACATACAATCGAACATAGATCTAAAAATGATACTTTTAATGGTACGTAAAAGTGACTACTCCCCTTAACAGGTAACAATAACAAATATTAAGTAAAACTACATGATCGTATACTTAATGAGGTTGAGCAGAGCGCCACAGGGGAAAAGAAGATTTATTTTCGCTTAAATTTTCAATTTTCATTGATTTTTATTAGACTGAACTGTAATGTAAGTCTCCCATTAATTTTGTGACATTAAAAAAAAGAAATTAATGTGGATTTAACTATTCCTTTTAAATCTATACTACCTTATTTTCATGAAACGTACCAATTGGGTACAAAATAAAATGTGAGATTTGGAGATACTTTAAATTTTTGTTTTGATCATTCACTTAGAACATCATTAAAGTGTCCATTTTTGTGACACCGCCTGTATTCTCACTTATTTATATCTTTCAGGGGAACCTAAGATTGTTTCTAAAAACCTGTTAAAGCTGCTGTATACTAACCCAATTGGATTCGCTCACCTCAATGTTAACCCATAGAGGAAATGTGTCTACTATTTACAGCTACATAAATGCTGACAATCTAATAAAAAAGGTATTTTCGGATAGCCTAAACTTTTTTGCACATTCCAACAGGATTCATTTAATAAATTTCGTCCAAAGGAATTGAGGAGCGTTTAAAACACACTATAACAGATTTTTTCCCCGAATAATTTAAAATTTAAAATATTATTTTTGCATTTAAAAAAACAAAAAATGCCCCAAGGTGCAAAATTTCTTTCTCTGTTACGGAGTATAATTTTTAAAAAATCTTTAAATTGTGCAGGACATATTTAAATTTTTTTTATTTATTGAGTTAAAATTTTGAATTTTTTGTGATGATTTACCATATAATTTGTAAACAAAATCATATCATAAAACTTCTCATAAACATTTTTAAAAATTAAAAAGTTAAAATTATTTTAAAAATTGGGGTAAATTAAAATCGTTATAACTTCAAATATTATTTGTCGAATTTCAAAATTTTTTCATTTAATTAAACAGAAATATATAAGTTTTAATTTGATTCAGCATTTCTTTAAATATTAATTTTTAGAAAATTAAAAATATTTAGAGTAAAAATTTCAAATAAAAGATGTAACTTATTATTTTAAAAAAAATCATATTTTCAAAAGTAAATATTTTTTTCAAATTTGCTGAGTCAAAATTAAAGTGAAATAATTGTAAAAGATACGGTCCAAGTTTGAACTATTTATCTTTAACAGTTCTTGACTTACAACAATTTAAAGACGAGAAATGGTGAAAAAGCCCATCATGTAGGAAAACGCATTTACAGGTTTAAACACAGATTGGCTACTATTGGAATGTTGCAAAACAAAAATTAATATCTGTTGTAGTTAAGATAAAAACATGATTTAAACGTCATTTTAAGGGTCATTTTAAGGGTCATTTTAAGGGTCATTTTAAGGTTTAAAACTTTTTTTCGAAAATTTGAAGAATTTTGTGTCCTGGACCCCCTTGATTCGAGAATCCTTGGACACATTTTCCCCATAGGTTACCATTGAAGTGAGCGAATCCGATAGGGTTAGTACACAGCAGCCTTAACAATGCCGACATTGTTAGCAGGTTCACTAAGAATCACAAACCCTCGGAGACAAAACAACTTTAATAATTTCATTTTTATTTTTTAACGAGATGAATTTGTTTTCGAAGCTTTCTGTTGTTTCTACGTCTATTTAAGTATAGTTAGTTATTAAAGACGCCCGGTGGCGTAGTGGTTAAAAGTTTCAAGCTGTCATACCACAGCTCCAGGGTTCGATCCTGCGACAGGGCAAGGTCGACTCAGCCTTTCATCCTTTCATCCCTTGAGTGGGTCGATAAAACTAAACTCAGGGAAACTAAACTCAGGGGGTCCCACGTCAGGTTGATCACCTGACTGAGACATATTCTGTGTGGCACCTCAAGCCCACGGTCAAGAAAGCGGAGATGGGCACCGCCGGCCCTGGTCCACATCGAACTGTTGCGCCATGAGTTTAGTTTTAGTTTAGTTATCAAAAATTTGCTATTAAGATCAACTATTTGCTAATAAAACTATTAATACCAACTCTAAAAAAGAACAATAAAATCGTGTGATTTAATCTTGAACAGATAAATTTTTTTAAATGCAAATTCAATAAAATTCATCATGTGACTATAAGATTTTATTGAAAGTATAAAATGCAGTTTTCTTTGCTGTTTAAAAAGCTCTTGAATGACCTCAGTCGTCTCTGTGTGTATATATAGCAAAGTCAGTCCGCTGAATCGACATTGTGTCATGGTATATCTTAAATAGGTTTTAAAAATGCGTAAGTTAGAAAATGACCTTTCACTGACGCATGCTGTTACCGGAAGCGTTGCGAATATTTTTAGTAAGTTATAGATGCTACGTAATATAAGTTCGTTTATTTTTATTTTTTAACAAGTTGAATTTTAAAAAATCAGGTTTTAAAGCTTTCTGTTGCTTCTACGTCAATTTATGTAAGGTTAATTATTAAAAATTTGTTATTAAAAGCAACTATTTGCTAATAAAACTATTAAAACCAACTATAAAAAGAACGCTGCAATCATGTGTGATTTAATCTTGGAAAGGGGGGGGGGGGTTGAACGGATAAATTTTTTTAATGCAAGCTCAATAAAATTCATCATGTGATTATAAGATTTTATTGAAAGTATAAATCCAGTTTTCTTTGCTGTTTAAAAAGGTCTTGAATGACCTCAGTCATAATTACATTAATCTGTTTGTGTGTATATATAGAAAAGCCAGTCCGCTGAATCGAGATTGTGTCATGGTATATCTCAAATAGGTGTTTTAAAATGCGTAAGGTAGAAAATGACCTTTCAGTGACGCATGCCGTTACCGGAAGCGTAGCAAATATTTTTAGTCAGTTACAGATGCTACGTTACATAAGTTCGTCACACTTCGTAACTGCATCAATAGCATTTTGGCACGGCTGTTAATCCGCCGGAGAACTACTCTTCGTTTGTTTAGTATCCACAGCTGCTATCGTGTCTTCTCACCTTATGTTGTTGTTGTTTCTAATGCCCTATGGCTGGAATTCATTCCAGACCAGGTCCATATAGGTTAACACAGGGGTAGGCAGACTTTTCCAGGGTACGGGCTACTTCTAATATTTTCAAGGTGTTACGGTACACCCAGTAACGTAGGTGTGGTGAGCTAAAAAAAACGGTCTACAATATTTATTATAACTTAATAATAAATACGGAATATGTACTTACCTACATAACTACAAGAAAAAAAACTCTTTTAAAACCGCGTTTAAAGAAAATCGTGTCAGTATTCCATAAATATGTTTCTTTTAGTATGCGCGTCTTAGGTCTTAGTAAAGGCGATCACCCCAAAATGTCTTGGTGGTTCACCGGTCGATCGCGATCGACTTAATGCCCACCCCTGGGTTAACAGGTTGAGGGGTGCGACTCCGGTTTATACTGGCATCACAAGGGTCAGAGTCCGATTTAGCTAGGTGCCACCCCAATTTTGATCGAGCAACCCCCATGGTCGACATCTGGAGGTATCGTACCATCTACCACCCTCTCTGATCTCATAGAGATACTTTCTGTTCTAATACGGAGCCTAGGTTCTAATACGGCCTAGATACGGAGGTATTTAATGGCGCTTGTCGGAATTCGATCCGAACACCCTCAGCACCGAAAGCAGACGCGCTATCACTAGGCTACCTAAAGCCCGCGTCTTTGTGTAAATGAGTTAAATGTGAAAAAAAAAATTCTTCTTAGATTTTTTAAAATTAAATTTTTAAGCTGGTTTTGTAACTTTTTTTAAGTTTGCATTTAAAATAATAATCTGAGGGTTGTAAAATTTATTTCACGAGAAAGACCATAAAAATTCTTTTAAAATGAAATCTTTTCGAATCTTTACCTCCATTTTCCGATTTTTGAGGAATTTTTAAAGATTAATTTTTAGAATTTAATTTATTAAATGCTGATCACGTGGTTCCTTTTATTTTTGTGTTACTTTAAATTAATTTTGCGTTATACCAGGGTGCATAACAACGAAATTGATTGACAACAAATAATTTCAGGTAGTCTCTTCTAACGAAACTACCGCGGGTCATTAACGTAGGATTACTTATCGTTGCTTACCCCCTTTTTTTTCTCTTAACACATTTTGGTACTTTTTTGTTTAACTGTTTACTGCTACTGGGTGGCGCGCTGCCAAAATTATAACTCGCGACGCAGGGCAATTTTTTTCTCTCTGAAGGACCATTATCGAGGAACGTAATCCTACGTTAAAATATTTATAGACTTGATTATCAAAATAAACTCATGAGACTGATTTTGTAACCTTTTGTTTATCTGAATGCATTGCTTGCTTAAAACAATACTCTTGTAATTACGAACAAATATCGTATCATAATCATTTGTGATCGATAGCCCCCAAACGCTATTAACACTTGAAACCCGAACGAGATGCTTCCTTGTAAAATATTCATCAATTTGCTGTGTAAACCCAGTCATGCGTATTCTGACGAGTATTTTAAACCTTGTTACGGAGTTGAGTTCCGAATATTTGTTATCGAAAGGATGGAGGGGAGAAATCGTGCCGAAGGATTCCAAATGAATGTTTATTTTATTTTTTGTTATTTACAATTTTGAACGAGAGCCCCCAGGGACGGCATCTGTTGGGATCGTACCCTCTCCCTTCCTCTCTGACCTCATAGAGTGGCCTTTCCAGTCTATGGTTTTAACATGCCCATATTTGGCCTAGACACGGTTGTATTTAACGGCGCTTGTCGGGATTCGATCCGAGCACCCTCAGCACCGAAAGCCGACGCGCTACAGCAAGTCTACCTCGTGCCAACTTTCCCACCTTGTGGGACCGCTCATTCATAAGTAGTATAGAAATAGAAGCCACGACACAACATAAATAAAAAGAATTAATTTTAACTAGGAAAATATTTTTGGAATGTTTTCTAGGTTTTTTTTTCTTTGGGAGGGGGGAATGGCAGGGCACTTTGACCCCGCTTCTGGCTGCGCCGCTGCCTGTGTTTTCATTACACCGGTGTCCACTTATTGAAAAACAAAATCAGCGATTTTAAGGCTTCAAGCGTCACTTCCAATTAAAAAGCAGACGATTTCGAAAGTACTCGGAAAACGATCCAGTCAAATATATCACAGCCGGCTGTTGCAACAGACGATGCGAATGCCGCACATTCGATGAACTAACCGTCACAGAACTGACTCTTATTTAAATTCATTAGGGTTTTGAATTTAAAATTACGTTAAAGCGTGTCGAACCGCGAAATCATCGATGCGATTTCTCGGAACAATGAAGGCATGGACGATAAAACTTTCCCTAAGCGGTGACTGTGTAATTAAAGGAGCAGAGATTTACGAGTTTGTTTTACAGTCTAAGTGACCTATATCTAGAGTTCTAAAATTTCTTTAGGGGAACGGAACGTAACTTCGATCGCCGACTGGCATACATAGTATATTGCCCTGCTTATCCTAGACTTACACTTTTTATTATAGAATGTTTTCGGTAATCCCTAA
This sequence comes from Dolomedes plantarius, assembly GCA_907164885.2. Lineage (NCBI taxonomy): Eukaryota > Metazoa > Arthropoda > Arachnida > Araneae > Dolomedidae > Dolomedes > Dolomedes plantarius. Next base: position 16,892,229 of record OU015499.1, read on the forward strand.
AGATAACTGCCTACTGACCCCGCAACAATGGGATTTACAGGGAGAAGGAAGGATTCCGCTTTTGGTTTTCTCTGGAAAGTCTGTGGCTTTAATCCTCTAGAAGTGTTAACATTTATCTAATGAGATACATCAATGGAAATACAGCGTAAATTCTAGTTAACACTTGTCTAAAGTTTGCATTGGACTCAAAAAATCCTCAGTGAAAATATGGGATTTGCAGGGAGAAGGAAAAGCTTTTACTTTTCTCTAGACAGTCTGTGACTTTAATCCCCTAGAAGTGTTAAAATTTATATAATGATACATCGATGGAAATACAGAGATAGATTCTGGTTAACACTTGTCTAAAGTTTACATTAGACTCAAAAAATTATCAATAAAAACATAAGCGTGCATAAATACAAGGGGATTAGAATGGGCATCGAAAACGTAGAAAAGAATTTCTATCCACTCGTTTTGACGTCAATTCTAAGCCCAAAAGTTACACGCAACAAATAAACCACCCGTAGTCCTATGTTAATGTCTGTCGTAATTTTGATAGCATTAAGGTGTGTGAGGAATACCGAGTTGATTGTTCTTTTTTAATCAATCTTTTAAACACATATATTTTATTCCAAAATAGAGCACAGCACAAGTACAGGAGACTATATTACAGGTAGAAGATTATTATTTACATGAAAAAATAGAATCCAATTACCTTAAAGTTCCAAAGAACATACCAGACGCGTTCGGAGTCTACAATAACCTCCGAACTTTCTCTCTAAGAAAATATCAGACACGACCGGAGTCTACAATCACCCCCAGCGTTCTGCGTAGTACCACTTACTTTGCGATAGGTGACGTTATTGTCTGTGATGCTAACTCGCCTGTCTTTACAAGGTGCTATCGTAATGATCTTTTTCCATGTTCGCCAAAGTTTTCCAATGAAATAAATAAAGCCTTAGCGACGTTTGGCAGAGGACCTTTTCTATTTATTATTACATATTAATTAATTTCCCTATTTAATCAAATGCTAATTTTATTAATTATGACTGTTCTCCGATTTGTGCTATTTATTTGTTATAATAATTTATAATAATGTGTTGCATTAGGTAAGCTGTAAAATGATCTTGCATTTAGGGCTTTTTAAGCCGCATCTTTCAAATGCTATTCGGAAAAAATATGTTTATAGCGCACTGTACCGTACTATATCTCACCCCCAAAAAGTCTGCGTGCGAGTTAAGTCTCCCGAGCTGTTTCTAAGCGCATGCGTCAAGAAGAAAAGAATTGGTGGGGAGAAGGTCATTACCTTCTTGTGAGAGGGGGGACGCTTGAGAGATAAGTTCGAGTGTGGTGATGTGTTTTACTTCTTGTATATAATTCTGTTGTATATAGTGTGTGTGTGTTCTGTGCCGTAAATAAAGTTAAGAAAACGCTACCTGATGTCTTTCCTAAAGTGAAAGTGTGATTTATTGGCCAAGTTACGGTACAGCTTTAAATGGTGGATAGCGGTGGTACAAAATCCACCGACGATGCAGATGTGAGTTGAATACCTGCCTTCGCTCGAAATGGCGAGTTTGGATTTAGAAGCAAGATCGGTGAGTGCCAAGCAATTTTTTGTTTCCTGTTTGTTGCAGTGGCAAAAGTGAAAATGCTTTTATTGTTCATGTTTTTGAGTAAATAGATGAAATGTTGGGCATCATTGCCGTTGAATTAATTGCATCATTGCAAAAATTAAATGTTTAAGCATCATTGCTCATTTGAAACTTTTGTTTATATTCTTGGCATCATTGCCATGGTGTATTAATGCGAACATCATTGTTCTATTGAAAGAATATATATATATTTTTTTTTTGTTTTATTGGGTATCAATGATATTGAGTTATTGCATCATTGCAAAAATTAAGAAACTAAGTTAGTCATCACAAAGCTAATTTTGTATGATTTTTTTAAAAGTGTCGTGGGGCATCAATGCCAACTATTATTATTTCTTGTGTATATATATATATTTACGTTCTGAAGTGCACAGTTTTTAAAATCTAAGAATTGTCGTAAACGGAATTAATTTGTCTTAATTGTATGTATATCATGCTAACAGGTGGAGCATCATTGCTCAGATAGAAATATTTTAGATATTTTAAATAAGTGTATTTAATTGTGTTAATTATTTTGAAATTGGCATTGAGTGTTGCATGTGTAAAATATATTATGTTACGTATGAATAATTGATTTCAAGGAAATCCAAAGTAATCATTTTAGTTACGTTTCTGAAACAGAAGTAAAGTGAGTTACTTAAATTGAGATTTTATATCGTTTTAATAAAAAAAACAAAGCTTTACTTAATTATTTTAAGTTTAAGTAAATCTATTTACTGTTGTTCTACTTGGGATAGTGACAAAAGTTATAGTTAGCCATTTTTTTATTTGAGCCAGTAATTTCGATTTCTGTTTGAATAGTCCTAAATTTTTTGAGTCTACGAAGCTATTTGCCTACAAATATGGCTTTTCTTGGTCGAGGAAAGAAAGAAGATCTAAAACTTTTAGCTGAAGAATTAGGTTTAGAAGTAAGGGCTGAATTTAAAATAGCCGACATCAAGAACCTGATTATAGAGAGCAAAAATTATGAAGAAGATTTTGTCATGGAACAACTTACTGTAATCATAGACAGCAGGAAAGAACGAGAAGAAGAGAAGAAAAGGAGAGAAGAGCGAGAATTTGAGGAGAAGAAAAAGAGAGAAGAACGAGAATTTGAGGAGAAGAAAAAGAGAGAAGAACGAGAATTTGAGGAGCAGAAAAGGAGAAAAGAACATGAATTTGAATTGGAAAAATTAAGACTTGGAACTGTTGCAAGACCAGTTAGTAGTGAATCCTCCCGTTCGAAAGTTGACCTCCGGCAATTGATTCAAAGGTTTGATGAAAAAGAAAGCGATATTAGCTTGTACCTCCAACTTTTTGAGAGACAAGCTGAATGGGCACAGATTGAGTCTGTAGATTGGGTGTCCCATCTTCTAGGATTGCTTCCCTATGATGTAACAGAGTTGATAGCTCGTGAACCTGCAGAAGACGCTAAAAAGTACGAGCATGTCAAGAATTTGCTCCTGAAGAGGTTCAAACTTAGTCCTGAAAAATTTCGCCAGAAATTTGTTAAGCATCAGAGAGGTGCCGAGTCAACATGGGGAGACTATGTGTATGAACTGGAAAATTATTGCAGAGAGTGGGTGAAGGGTTTAGGAATCTCAACTTTTGAACAGTTACTTAAATTAATGGTAACTGATCAATTAAAACGCCGTGTTCCCGTCGAAATTCGTGATCACTTTATTGACGAATGGATGGAAATGATTTCTCCGAGTGATTTGGCAGCAAAACTTGATGCTTATGAAAATGTCAGAGGGAATGTTAGAAAGAAAAATAATCTTAACAAAACTGAAGAAAGATTTGCTCCGAAGTCCAAACAGAAATTTGCTTCTGACTCTAGAGACAAGTTAGAGAATAACACTCAGGCTAGAGCTGAAGGCCAACAGAGGATAGAGCAACCCAGATGGCCAAAAAGAGATGAAATTTTTGAAAACAGAAGACGACCACAGTGTTATGAATGTGGCTCTTATCAGCACATCAGACCTCAGTGCCCTAAACTGAAGAAAATCCCGGAATCAGCTGCAAGCGTAAATCGAATCGGAGGAGGCGAAGACGAGTTTTTGCTACCCTATACCACGATGGGGCAAGTAAATGGATTTGACATGCCTATTTTACGGGATTCTGGAGCAAGTATAGACATTGTATGCCAAAAATACATCACTCCAAATATGTTTACTGGAGAACATGTATGGGTACAACAACCTTTAGATCTTGCTCCCACCTGTTTACCCTTAGCTGAAGTGAAACTGGTTGGTGACTTTGGAATTGTTATCGCGAAGGCAGCAGTAATTAGGGATGAATTAGATCAAGGCAGATATTTGTTAGGAAACAGAACTGCTTCTTTGCTAAATGACATGAAGGAACAAAATGTTCTCCCATGCCAGTTGAATGCAATGCAGACAAGAAGGCAAAAACAGCTTCAAAGAGAGCTTGAAGAAAAAGAAGAAGCGACAACTGAATTAGAAAGTGCAACAGTCCATCAGGAAGATAGTGAGTTGGACAAGAATCAATCATTTCTTCCGTGTATAAAAGAGGATGACCCCTCCCTCTCACTTTTGAAAGTAGATAAGGAGACTTTTGCTATTGCACAGAAGCAATGCAAGGATTTGCAGCCATTGTTTGAAAAGGCAGGTGAAACCTCATCTGCAGATACGTCCAAAGAAATTTATATCGTGAAAGGTAACTTGCTGTTGAAAAGAAAATTTGATAAAACCGGAAAACAAAGGCTATTACTAATTATTCCTGTAGAATATCGAGAGCGTTTAAAAGCTCTATGCCACGAAGGTACTTCAGCACATCTCGGCGTGACAAAGACCAAGGATATTTTGGCAAGACATTTTTTCTGGCCAAAGTGTTTCCAAGAGGTGGAAAATTATGTACGCAGTTGTGATGCTTGTCAGAGAGCAGGAAAACCAAATGACAAAAAGAAAGCTCCAATGAAAATTGTTCCTGTTATTCAAGAAGTTTTTTCTAAAATAAATGTAGATGCGTGTGGACCATTACCTGTTACACCTACTGGGAAGAAATATATAATCACTGCAATGTGTTTATCATCGAAATATCCGGATGCGGTCGCTGTCACAGATATTAGTTCAGTATCTGTTGTAGATGCTTTACTGCAAATTTTCAGCCGAATGGGGTTTCCTAAGGAAATTCAATGTGACCAAGGAACATCCTTCATGAGTGCTCTTACAACGGAATTTTTGACACGATTTGGAATCAAGATTGCTCATAGCTCTGTTTATCATCCTCAGAGTAATCCCATAGAACGTTTCCATCGTACGATAAAGCGTATTTTACGAGTTCTTTGCTTAGAAGCCGCACCAGATTGGGAACAACATATTCACTCAGCTCTCTTTGCATTACGAACTGTAACTCATGAAAGCACAGGGTTTACACCAGCGGAGTTAGTGCATGGCAAGAATTTGAGAACTCCCCTGACATTATTGTATGAGAGTTGGTTGCATCCGCCTGAAGTTGAGAATACAGTTGTCGAATACGTTTTTGAATTGCTAAATAGACTTAAGAGATGTCAAGAGCTTGCGGTTGAAAAAATGGAAGAGGTTCAAAGTAAACGGAAGACGTGGTATGATAAGAACGCTGTGAAAAGAGAGTTTAAAGAAGGAGATTTAGTTCTCATTTTGGCTACAAATAAAACAAATAAGCTGGCAGTCCAGTGGACCGGACCAGGAACAATTCTGAGTAAGATTTCGGATACTAACTACATCGTCAGCACGCCGAATAAGAAAGAAACGTCCCAAATTTATCATGTAAACCTTTTGAAACCCTACCATTCGAGACCAGAATTGATTAATTTTCTAGATTGTAGCGAAGCTGTTGAACAACCAGAGCTTTACATTGATTTCCCAAGCATGGAGTCAAATCCCAATATTTTTAATTTTGCTGAAATTGTCCAAGAGAGTCAGTTGGAGAAAAGATTGGAATCCTGTCAAATTCAGCAGTTGCAGGATCTTTTATTAAAATATTCTAAAGCCTTTTCTAATAAGCCTGGTATGACACATCTGGTTGAACATGACATAGAATTAATAGATGATAAATCGGTAAGAGCAAAACCATATCGAATGTCTCCCAGACAGACTGAAATTTTGAGATGCGAAATTGAAAAGATGTTGCAATATAAAGTCATTGAGGTTGGAGTATCTGATTACACATCTCCCATGATCCTTGTAGAGGTTCCAGGCAGAGATCCAAGACCATGCATTGACTATCGCAGGCTAAATGAAGTCACAAAGACTGAATATTTTCCTCTCCCAAACATCGAAGAAAGAGTAGAACTTGTTTCTTCGGCGAAATTCATTACTGTCCTAGACCTTGCCAAGGGGTACTGGCAGATACCTCTCAGTCAAAGATCGCAAAAATTGGCGGCATTTGTTACCAGTTTTGGAAGTTATCGTCCTTTACGAATGCCATTCGGGCTAAAGAATGCCCCGTACATTTTTAGCAAAATGATGGCTGAATTATTGCAAGGGTGTGAAGAATTCGCCGTGCCATATTTAGATGATGTAGCAATTTTTTCTAGTGATTGGGAAGATCACGTTAAACATTTAGATAAAGTCCTAAACAGAATTTCAAAATCAAACCTAACAATTAAACCTTCAAAGTGTATGTTTGCACAAGAATATGTCAAATATTTGGGACACTATATTGGACAGAACCAAAGAAGACCTGCCGAGTTAAAAGTCCAGGCTATCAAACAGTTCCCAGCTCCATCTACTAAAACTGAAATACGAGCTTTCCTTGGGTTAGCCGGCTATTATCACCGATATATTCCCATGTTTTCGGTAATTGCTGCACCTTTAACTGAAGCTTTGAAAGGAAAAAATAAAAGAGGGTGTATAAATTGGTCGCCAGAGTGTGAATCTGCTTTTCACGAATTAAAAAGGATTCTTAGTTGTCAACCAGTCTTATATGCACCTGATTTTAGTCGAGAATTTTTACTTCAAACCGATGCTTCCGATTTAGGAATGGGAATCGTTCTTTCTCAGGTGGACGACCAAGGAGAAGAACATCCAGTGCTGTTTCTCAGTAAGAAATTCTCTGAAACGGAAAGACGTTATTCTACCACTGAGAAGGAATGTGCCGCTATCGTTTCGGCTGTAAAGAAACTGCATTGTTATCTTGATGGACAAAAATTCAAAATACAAACCGACCACAATCCATTAGTGTGGCTCAGTACAAATGCCAGCTCAAACCCCAGATTAATGCGTTGGACATTAGGACTTCAACCATACAATTATGAAGTAGTGCATCGTCGAGGAACTTTACACAAAAATGCTGATAGCCTTAGCCGTGTTCCATGGCCAGATTAAACGAAAAAAAAATTCCTTTCTCACTGTTTAATTTTGTTTATTTTATGAAGTTTATTTTTGTAAAGACTGTTCGTTTTGCTTGTTTTTATTTGCCTAAGAAAATAAATAGTAGAAAAGGAAGGTTTCTGTTGTAAACAATATTAAACTATTGTACTAATTCCATAATAATTTCTTCCTGTTATTAGTATATGTTGAATTTTGTGTTATGTATGATTTCTATTACTTATAGCATTTAAGGTATTTTAAGTTTATGTATTGCCACTGTAACTTTCAGCCTTGGCACTGCACTGTTTTCTTTCGCTGTGTTTTGTTTTTCCCTACCTTTTCTCGCAGAACAACCTGCTCGAAAAGTCCTCGGGGAGGAGAGGAGTTGTACCGTACTATATCTCACCCCCAAAAAGTCTGCGTGCGAGTTAAGTCTCCCGAGCTGTTTCTAAGCGCATGCGTCAAGAAGAAAAGAATTGGTGGGGAGAAGGTCATTACCCTCTTGTGAGAGGGGGGACGCTTGAGAGATAAGTTCGAGTGTGGTGATGTGTTTTACTTCTTGTATATAATTCTGTTGTATATAGTGTGTGTGTGTTCTGTGCCGTAAATAAAGTTAAGAAAACGCTACCTGATGTCTTTCCTAAAGTGAAAGTGTGATTTATTGGCCAAGTTACGGTACAGCACATATTTGTCTTATCACTTCGTAGTAATAATAATTATTAGAAACAGATTTAATTATTAGAAGGTTTTTAATATAGTTATACTTTAATGAATATATATATGCAAAATTTCATGTATCTGAGGTAAAATTTTCAAAAATCGCTTTGTGATGTCCATCATCCCCTTAAATAAAGAAATAAACAGAATTTTCCAGAAATGGAGATTTGAGAGGCGTTCGACTATCAGAGATTTAGGGGAGCAACATTTTACGACTACGTTCTCAATCCAACAATGAGACTAACCCGAAAAAAATCGTGGAAAAAGGAGAAAAAGGCTGCAAATAGAGACTTGAGATGATATTAATAAGAGATAAATGGAACATCATTATAAATCATGGATTGATTGAGATTATTCCTTGATTTTTAACACAATTCAAATGCTCTTTTCTACATCTAAGAAGGGTACATTTGGTTTAACTTGCACAAGAATCATGACAATCACTGCAAGATATGTTATAAACAACCCTCTTTCGGGATTGAAGCATAGATACTTTCCTGGTAGGAAAACGAAGTTTATAAATAAATTTAAATATATAGCTTTATATCTAAATATAACTTATCAATAAATAGGTCACTAATTATTCACTGATTTCGGAGCGGAACGCACCGTCAGAGATTAAAAATTTAACTAATCACAGATTTTACCGCAATGACCTCGTGATATTCCAAACCAATCAACGCAGGCCATGTCAACAATATCAGGGCAATGGAGAAACGCTACGTAACGCACCAGGAGTAATATGAACAAGGCCTTACCTTTAAATGCAACTATATTCAAAACCTTTTATTAAAACGAGTAAGCTTACGATTTAACCCGCCCGTACAACATGTGTACATGGACGTTAATGGTCTGCAAGGAAATCCTTAAGGTATCCGACTACTTTTTTTTTTTTGAAAAATTGTACTTGCAAAAACTATCTGTCTTATTTTTCGAAGGAATATAACACCAAAACTCAAAAATTAAGAAAAAATAGACATTAACTGTGCAAATTTTTACAAAATTGAGGAAATTAGGTCAATATTTAGCAAATTTTTGCAAAAACGGTTCTAGCTCTAAAAAAAAAATTATGTATATAACATTAACTGTTTTCGTCATATGAACGTAAGTACATTCTAAGTTTAATGAGCTAAAAGCTAATCGATATCTCAAAAGCTAAAAAAGATACAGGTCATTATATGCAATTACAAGTAGAATTTTAGTCATTTCTCGTGGGATTTTTTATAAATGCAGCTATAAATTAACAAACACTATACTACCTAGAACCAAATCTGTAGTTCATTACATTCTTACTATTATGAAAAACATACGTGAAAAATTTCATTGACATATCATGATTGGAATTTTAGTTATCACAAAAGCCGTTTACATTTTTGATGAAAAATAAGTTTTTCAGAAAACATCATTAAAGTTTCCATCTTGTATTGAAATTCATAGCTGCTGCTGTTATTTAAATCGCTCTCATTTCTTTTCTAATGATCGTACCCAAAAAAAAAGCATATTTCGAAACACAAATCTACAATCTTAAAAAAAAGGGATTGAAATCAATTTCGGAATCTCTGTCAAAATCGATATTTTAAAGGTAGTTGTGTACTAACCCTATTGTATTCCCTTATCTCAATGTTAAGGCCGTCTGCACACGGAGCAACTCAAAAGAAACTGATAACTGACTCAAATCACAAACCAATCCGTGATGAGTCGCAACCTATGTAATTGAATGGAGCCACGCACACGACGCAACTGGTTACAAACCCGTCGACGGGTTTGTAACCAGTGGCCTAACATATGAAGAAAATGTTTCCAAGAATTGCCAACTTGGATTTAAAGTATTTTTTTTAAATTGTAGTCCGTAATAGAGAAAGAAATTTTACACCTAAAGGCATTTTTCGTTTTATAAAAAAATGCAAATAATACTTTAAAATTTAAATTATTTGGAAAAAATCTGGTGTAGTGTGTTTTAAACGCTCCTAAATTCCTTCAGTGGACGAAATTTATAAAAGGAATCCTGTTGCAAGGTACAGAAAAGTTCAGGCTACCTGAAAATACCATTTTTATTGGATTATCAGTACTTTTGTCGCTGTCAATAGTAGACACATTTTCTCCATAGGTAAAACACTGAGGTGAGCGATTCCAATAGGGTTAGTACACAACAGCCTTAGGCCGTCCGCACACGGAGCGACTCAAAGGAAACTGAACTGGTTAGCGACTGAAATTGCTTATCGGTTGCAAACTCGTTAGTGATGCGGCTCCGCACACAGGCCGTCTCAAAAGTGATTCAAATCAATAGTTTGCGACCTGTCATGGAAGGAAGAATTTCATTATTCCGGACATTATTTTTAGTTAAATTATTATCAGAAATTAATTTATTTTAAAAAATCGTCACAGTATATTGTCTTTGATCAATCGTTTAAAAATGGACTGTATATATGGACGCACATATTCCATACAACAAAAAACGTTAGAATTTCATTTCATTGCTAGGCAGAAGTCACGTGACTCGTGTACGTCATTTGGCAGCTTGCCAAAAGAGCGGCTATAACATAGATTGTGTAATAACACGCACAACGCAAGAGAAACTGGCGACTGAAGTTACTAGCGACTCGACACGTTGAGTTGCCTGCGACTGATTACAAACGCGTTGCTGAAGGGTTTGTAACCAGTTGCTCCGTGTGCGTGGCTCCATTCAATTACATAGGTTACGACTCATCACGGACTGGTTTGTGATTGGAGTCGGTTATCAGTTTCTTTTGAGTTGCTCCGTGTGCGGACGGCCTTAATGTAACAATACTGTATTGCATAGAATACATTAAAGAAATGTCGAACTTAAACTGATATATCAATAGTGTTTTTACTTAGACTTTAATCTTCAAACCGGCCCGCCGATCATTATGACCGGCAGCGGTAGAACTAAGGAGTGGTGCAGGAGTGGGGAGAGGCGTGAACGCTTGGCTAGCCTTGACATCCTCAGTCAGTTCCTGGACATCAGGGAGAGCACATCAAGGTTTCACAAATGCTCGCCATTTGCAAGTAAGTTGCAATTTTGTAAAAGGTTGGCGGTCAAAATGACCGGTAGGGCTGTTATTGCCACTGAGCAATAACAGGCCTACCGGTCCTGATAGGAATTTCAGTGTTCTGTGCGATTTTTAAAGTATCTTGTGAAGCCTTGACATCACTCTTCTCTACCTCAATCACTGGCAGGCTAATTTTTCGAGCAATTATGTCTGAGAAACATTGTGCACTTCTTTTAAGAGCCCTACGATTTGATGATGTAGATACCAGATCAAAATAAATTAAATAAATTGAATAAATAAGTGTAGATGATTTTTTCCTTCACTATTCATCACTAATATAAATGAAACAACCCTGTGCATAATATCGACATGCAGTTCCATCGTAATAACGTAATAACGCACCGAAATAACGCAAAAATAACAGCTTTTTAGGCTTGGGGGTCAATTTAACCGGTAGTCCTGATAAGGACAACAAATTCATGGGCCGGTTTGAGGGTTAAAATCAAACTGAGATCGGTACCATAGCATTATATTTGACAATAAGTCTTTATTTCGGCCCTGTATTGAAAGCTTATAAGCAAAACACTATTTTCATAGGGCTAAACCGTAAGCATTTAGTTGATCCTACGAACTTCAATTTTTTTTCTTAACCTATACGGGGCTGGTGTTCGCGCCTCGAGACCACAATTACGCATAGAAATATTTTCTCGGAGATAAACGTGACTGAAATGACGCCAAATGTTTTCTGGGAATCACACTGTCGTGATCAATCTAAGAAACGGATCACGACAGTGAGCCTGGAAGGGAGAGGATCTAGAAATTTATGAACTGGGAATATTGTTTTGATTGTGACGATGATGAGATGTATTGCCGTGAACCAACTTCAGAGAAAAATTGATGGAGAGGATACAATAGCATCACTTGATTTATTAAGGTTGTCAGGAGTCGTTTCTCTGATGGGCAAGGAGAAGTGTGTCGTCAATTTATTTCTAGTATAGTAAAATATATACAGTGGAACCTCTATATATCGAACCTCAAAGGGAACGAGAAGACTTCGAATTATCGAGGTTTTCGATATGTCGAGGCTCGATCTATCGAGGTGATTTCTGACTGATTTCGATACATAGAGGTTCACACTAAAATAATTGTATACTCACTGCAACTAGAAAAATTTACATTTTATTGAATTATAAAATGCTTCGATATATAGAGGTTTTCCAATAGGGTTAGTACACAGCAGCCTTAACCGTATTCTCAGAGTTACAAAGATTTCATCTGCGTGATTTTTTTTTGGAAATTCAAGGAATTTGGATTTCTTGATTCTTTTAATTTAAAAAAATTAACGTAATTATTAAAATATGGACGTACAGGTAACCCTCCTATATCACGGTAGATAGGTTCCTAGAAAATGCCGTGTTGTGTGAAACCGTGTTATATGAGACCCAGAGTCAGTACTAAAAGGGGGGTTACGTTCCTAAAACTTACTAAAAACAAGCATTTTTTTTTAAATTCCATATAAGCAACTTAATTTATATTAAAATTATTAATGTATGTATGTATAACACAAAACGAATAGAAACAAAAAAATATTAATTTCATTTAATATATACGACCTTAATTTAACAAATTTCTTCCTCATCAGTGCTCAGTACAAAGAAACGAAAACTTTTTTTCGATTGAACGATATCACCTTAACTTTCAGAACCTTTATCTTCATTTAGATATTTTGCACCTTCTATCCTCTTTAAATAATCTGTAATTTTGGTTTATTTGCTGATTCTTACAAGGTCATTGCATATTCACGGTATGGAGATGGACAATTTTGCAGCTCCCTTTTGATTTTTCGGCTTCTTTCAGCGGAAGGGTCTGCATTCAGGAAAAATGATTCAAGATTTTCAGCTAAGCTTTGGCCTTGTAATTTTATAGAGTTATAAATGAATAAATTATAATTTGTTTATACATTTCCATATAAAGCCACTATAGTTCATAATTCCTTCCCGTCATTATTTTATGTTAATTTGGATTTTAAATATGTTAAAAATCATGTTATCTAGTGCTATAGAAGTACAGTGTTTTCGCAATTTTTTTTATCGTGTTAGAGCGAAACCGTGTTACAGGTTGCAGTGTTATACGAGGGTTCCCTCAATTTATCCTATCGTGTTAGAGCGAAACCGTATTACAAGATACCGTACTGTAGGAGGGCTGTCTGTATATTTCAAATCAGTATTTTGTGTATTTTAAAATGAGGATAACGGTGAAATATACAGTGGAACCTCTATATATCGAACCTCAAGGGGAAAGAGAAAACTTCGAACTATCGAGGATTTCGATATACGGAGGTTCGATTTATCGAGGTGACTTCTGACCATGTACGGTTCTGACGTTATAGAACGCATAAATACCAGATTGGTTCGAGGGCTTTTGAGATATTTGACACTATAGTGACATTTAGAATCCCATAAACTTCGAACACTTCCCAGCACTTCAAACGCCAGAGAAATCCCTTTGAATTCGCCGACAGTATAAAAGAAGACCCCAATAGTCCACAAGGGAGAGATCTGTTTTTGAGTGCCAGAGAGACTGAGCTCTCTTGGTCAGAGATGCCTCATAGGCCAGAGCTGTCGTTGAACCCGAAGTCATCCTGACTATCGAACTGTATATATTTTAACTCGCTGTACATACTTGCTTTAACTGTGTAGTTGTAGTATGTATAACGTATCGTAGTAAAGTAATTGAAGCGAAAGGCTTGTCGTATTATTGACTACGGTACAGAATTAAGTAAGTGGCAGGAATGAGGAAGGATATCATGGAAAGGTTGCTAAAACAGATGATTATATAATACTACACTTAGGAAATTTTGTCACACAGCATGAAGACAAACTCTTGGCAACTCAAAAGAGTTTTATTAAATAATTCTAAGGTATAATATATACAAGATATGTACAACACATTAAATTTCCGTTGGCATGTTACGGCATTAGTTAATATAGCACCAAGATGTGCTTGCAAAATCTCAACACGATGAGAATATTACTACGCGACATTCACGTATCTCCACAAGACTCAAAACAAAGAGAAGAATAATGGGGGTGACACTTTAAGCGTACGATCGCGGGGCAGTGATCACTGCGGTCTATGATCACGTGACCATCATCACAACCCCGTCCCCGATTCAACGACAAATGTTTTACAGTTGTTGATGCTGTTTCTAATGCTCCTTGGCCAGAAGTGTACCAGACCAGGTACATATAGGCTAGCGGGCTGAGGGATGCGGCTCCGGTTTATAATGGCACTACGAGTGTTGGAGTCCTATTTAGCCAGTGGCCACCACAATTTTGACAGAGCAACCCCCAGGGGCGACATCTGGGGGGATCGTACCCGCTCTCACCCTCTCTGATATCATAGAGAGACTTTCTGTTCTACGGATTTAACGTGCCCTTATCCGGTCTAGACACGGAGGTATTGAATGGCGCTTGTCGGGATTCGTACCGAGCACCCTCAGCACCGTAAGCCGATGCGCTACCACTAGGCTACCACGGGTCAATGAAACATCAAAGTTTGCTCATGCACCTTTTGGTTTGGTTTCGAGCGCTGCGGTCAACTCTTTGCTACACGAGGGCTGATTAGACCGAGACCTACAGTTTAAAACTAATTCCGAACGGCTACATGCTGGCTATATCAACCGAATTGAAAAGACTGACTGGAACGGAGGGAAAGCAGAGGACTGTATATAAATAACAATTTTATTGAAAGCGGTGCCGCAACATGGGCTTGAAAAATGGCCGCTGAAAGCGACGCGACTTACTCACTTAGAACAAGTTTCACACTGGCGCGTTTTTTCATACAACCAAAAGGTGGCGCTACAATCGCCGGAAATTGCCGTTATCAGTACGGAACATTCCGCCGGCCTTGAAATAACATTTCAATACACAAAAAAATTAAAATAAACACATTATAACTATACTAATATAAGATACAACAATACAATAATAAAGAAAAGAAGTAAACATAAAAAGGTTCAATTTTGCATTGGCAAAATACATATCTTTGATATAGGTCTTTTTAGTACAGCAGTGGGAGTTTGTATTATTACTACTCGAACCTTACCGTCTTTGCCTTTAATGGTTTCTTTAATTCTACCTATGGACCATTTTGAGGGGGGAATATTGTCCTCCTTGATTAAAATTAAATCACCCACCTCTACATTATCTTTTTCAAATTTCCATTTCGATCTTTGTTGTAAGTTAGTTAAGTAATCATTCTTCCACCTCTTCCAAATGCCTTGCACTAATTTGGTTGTTAGTTGCCACCTAGATAGTCTATTGTCATTTATAGCCACAAGCTCGGGTTCGGGGATAGAATTTAGTGGGCGTCCTATTAAAAAGTGTCCCGGTGTTAAAGCTTGAAAGTCATTAGGGTCTGGTGACAATGGGCAAATAGGTCTCGAATTTAAAATAGCCTCTATTTGTGTGATGACCGTTAAAAATTCTTCATAGGTTAAATTAGTATTACCAACTGCTCGCTTTAAGTAGTATTTGAATGATTTTACCCCTGCTTCCCATAACCCTCCAAAGTTTGGGGATCTAGGGGGGATAAATTTCCAAGTTACCTGCTCTGAGGACAAATAGTTTCCAAGCTGTTCATTAGGCTCTTGAATTAATTTGTACAGTTTCTTTAATTCAGCACATGCCCCAATGAAATTTGTGGCGTTATCTGTGTAAATTATCGCGCTTTTTCCTCGTCTTGCAAAAAATCTTTTAAGACATGCGATAAAGGACTCTGATGTCAAATCCGAAACTATTTCCATGTGAATAGCTTTAGTCGCAAGACAAATAAAAATTGAAACATAAATTTTTTTCAATATACATTTCCGTTGATAAGGAATTTTTATAGAAAAGGGTCCACAGAGATCCACGCCGGTAACGTTAAACGGTGTGTTAGGAGTTACTCTATCAGAGGGTAAATTACCCATAATCTGTACAGCAGGTTTAGGGTTTTGCTTAAAGCAAATTATGCAATCGTTAACTACCTTCCTTGCAGTCAATCTGCCATTAATGGGCCAAAATTCTTGACGTACGGTATATAGGAGAGTTTGTGGGCCTGCATGATGGTTTTTCCTGTGAAAATGCTCAAAAATCATTCGAGTCAATTTATTACTCTTGGGAATAATAATGGGGTGTTTCTGATCAAACTTTAAGTCAGAATTGCCTAAGCGACCTCCAACTCTTAAAATGTTGTTTTCGTCTAAAAATGGATTTAAGTTTTGCAATCCACTACCTTTGGGCACAGGTTCTCCCTTTAGAAGATTGATAATCTCCTTTTCAAAATATCTTACCTGGACGGCTTTAATTATAGATATCTCCGACCACCTCAATTCCTTGGTGGTGAGCGGTCCCTTTAATTTGTGGCCTGTCTTACAATTACTAAAAAATCTAAAAATATATGACAAAATGCGAATTAACTTCAAATAATTATTAGTTAAACTTAAAAATATATCAAAAAAATTGTCCCTTGTAAGAATTAGAGTTTTATCGGAGTGCCCTTTGAATTCATTTAAATATTGTTCATTTTCAGTAGAATGATATTCAGGAATATCCCTTGGAACAATAATATCCGCTTGTAGGAATGTAGGCCCTTTCCACCACAAAACACTTGATGAAAGGTCTTTAGCATCTAGTCCCCGTGAAATAATGTCTGCCGGATTCTGCTTGGAGGAGACGTGACCCCAGTGGAAATTTTCAGTCAGTTGTTGAATGTTACTAACTCTATTCCCAACGAAAGTTTTTAGTTGATGAAGCGATGTTTTTATCCAAGAAAGAGCGATAGTTGAGTCTGACCATAAGAACACTGATTCAACATGTAGATGTAATGATGTTAAACATTTTCTCATAAGTTGTGATACAAGTAGACAAGCATTTAATTCTAACCTCGGGATTGTTACCTTTCGAATTGGTGCTACTCTTGATTTACTGCAGAGTAATTGACTTTTTACAGTGTTGTCATACGCTATAGACTGTATGAAGATAACTGCACCATACGCATTTTCTGAGGCGTCTGCGAATCCATGTAGAAATATTCGTACAGGTGTCTTGGATAGGCAATATCTAGGTATCTTTAATTTATTCAGATTCAAAAGTGATAAGGAAAAATCATGCCACTCCTTTGCTAAAGATTCTGGAAGTTGTTCATGCCATGCAATTTTCAGTAACCACAGTTGCTGCAAGAAGATTTTAGCCTTTGCAATGACCGGACCAATTAAACCAAGAGGATCAAATATTTTGGCTATTTGTGAAAGCACTTCTGATTTAGTGTAATTCAATTTAGGATTTACCTTGGTCGTGTAAGTAAACATATCAGTTTTAGGTTTCCACAACATACCCAATGCTTTTACCACATCTAATTCAGAGTCTGATTTAATAGCATATTCTTGATTAATTTGAGATGGATCTGTTAATAAACTAGGGTGGTTTGTGCACCATTTGTGTAAATCCATACCTCCAGACTTCAACAACTTTATTAACTGAGACTGAAGCTCCTTAAGCTTGGAGAATTCAGATTCTCCGCTTAAGATATCATCCATATATGTATCTGATTGAAGAACTGAAGATGCTAGTGGATATTGATCTCCATCATCAATTGCGAGTTGTTTAAGTGATCGCGTTGCTAAAAATGGAGCACTTGTCGTGCCATATGTAACAGTGCACAGTCTGTAAGTCCTTGCAGGTTCGTTCATCCCTTCCTTCCAAAATATGCGCAATAGATCGCGTTGAGAATCGTCTATCAAAATTTGCCGGAACATTTTTCTTATATCGGCAGTAAGTGCATATTCGTGCCTTCGAAATCTAAGTAGAACAGCGAAAAGATCATCCTGTATTATACCTCCCGTCAACTGTAATGAATTTAGTGATTCTCCTGAAGACGTAACAGACGAAGCATTAAATACTACTCTTAAAGGCGTTGTCTCCTTATCAGGTCTGTAGACACCGTGGTGAGGGAGATAATATACAATTTCTGGTTCTTCATTTTCTAAAACTTCCTCCATATGGCCTAAGGTTAAATATTCGCGAATAAATTCTTTATACATCTTTAAGAATTTGGGATTTTGATTTAATCTTTTCCATAAACAATCACGTTTTCGTAAGGCATTTTGTTTGGAATCACCTAAACAATCAGGATTCTTCGAAAACGGCATTTGAACAATGTATCGACCTGAATTGTCCCTTCTGTGGGTATTCAAAAAATGTTGTTCACATAGTTTATCATCAGCACTTTTAATCATTTCAACGTTATTTTCCGGTATCAGTTCTGCTTCGAAAAAATTCTTAAGTGATTTATCTAAATTAGTTTCATTAAGTAAACAACAGTAACGAGAATTATTATATTTTTCGTGTTGTAAAGATCCGATTACTATATAACCAAACTTAGTGTTCTGTAACATTAATTTTCCATCTTCCGTATAAATTCTTTCACTTTTCAAAATATCGAAAAAAAGTTGATTTCCGATCAAGAAATCGATCTGGCTGGGTAGATAAAACCCTTTATCTGCAAGTTCCACATAATTAGGAAATTTAACACTTGATATATCTAGTTTTGCTACTGGGAAAATTTCAGTTATTCTTGGAACCAATATGCAATCTATATTCACCGAAAATGTCTCTCCTTTGTTAGAAATTTTAGCATTTACTTTAGCCTTAACTGAATGAATTGATTTGTTTATTCCTGAAATTGAAGTTTTAATATTCTCTTTTCTTAACCCCAAATTTTCTGCACAACGCTTAGTAATGAGATTTATTTCGCTTCCATTGTCCAGCAAGCCTTTAAATTTGCACCTTTGACCGTATTTATTTTTAACATAAATAACCACAGTATTTAATAAAACACTTTCATTCTGCGGAAGTGCAGCATTTGCTTTTTCATTTTTTGAAAGCTTGGAACTAAGCAAAACACTCCTCATTTCAGCGCCAAGCTGTGTCGCGCCATTCTGTCTATCTGACTCATCACTTTTAATGTTCTGAGGCAATGTGTTTTGATTTCCATGTGTTTCTTTCATTTCATCGAATAAGTGCAATAATGTATGGTGTTTCTTTTTACAAATACTACAAACGTATTTCGATTTGCATTGAGATACAGTATGGAAATTTAAACAGTTATAGCATAACTTTTGATTTTTAACGAATTCATATCTGCTTGAGATCTTCATATTTTGAAATTGTGAGCATTTATGTAAAGGGTGTGGGTTTTTACATAAAACACAAAGCTTTAAATGCTCCTTGGAATTAATCATGAAAGTTTTGGAACGATTTGAGATATTTGAAACGTTTTTAGGGCTGGACTTAACCGAAAAATTTCTGTTTAAGCCTTCTAACATCAAACTTCGCGTTTCTAAGAAATTTAAAAATTCGTCTAATGATGGAACTTTCTTAGAATTCAGAGATAACTCGTATTGTTTTCTAGTTTCTCTGTCCAATTTACTCGCAATAACATTTATCAACATAATATCTGAAAGATTGTTTCTTTTATATTCTAAAACGCTCAAGGCTCGTAAGTTTCGATTTATACAATCTACCAAATTGCGTAATTCTTTTGGCGACTCATGCGTGATTTTCTCGAAATTCATTAGAGCTTGGATATGTGCTTCGACTAACATTCTGGCGTTCTGATAGCGTTCATCTAATGCATTAAACAGAGACTTATAAGTGTCATCTGGAGTTTCTAATTGTTTTGCTTCACCCTTTAGTGCTGCGCGTAAATAATATAGTTTTTGCGTTTCTGATAAGGCAACATTTTTATCAATTAAATTAGAAAATTGGAGTTTAAACTGACTCCATTCCTCGTATTTTCCTGAAAACTGTGGAAGCGGGATTTCTGGGAGCTTAACATTTGGCGATGAAGTTGGCAGATCAGCATTATTTATTTTATTATAATCATTTTCAAGTTTATTACTTGCATACAGTTTACTATTGAGGCAATTTAGGCTTACCTCTAATTCTTCCAGTCTGGAATCTAAATCTTGAAGTTCTTCTTCGATTTCTGTTAAATCCGTATCCTCAGGTAAATCATAATATTCACTGCGTAATTCTTCGGTTTTATCTTGAAGCCTTTTAACGTTCGTCAGTTTCAATTGGAGCTCAATGCTCGCTTTATCACTGCTTTTAAAGTTTTGCACGAAGTTTTCGATCTGCGTTACTTTTCCTTTCAAACTTGATTTTTGTCTTTTTAAAGCGGTAAATTTCTCCATAGTTACGCGAAGGTTCCACCTCCGGATCGCTAGGACCAAAATGGAACGGAGGGAAAGCAGAGGACTGTATATAAATAACAATTTTATTGAAAGCGGTGCCGCAACATGGGCTTGAAAAATGGCCGCTGAAAGCGACGCGACTTACTCACTTAGAACAAGTTTCACACTGGCGCGTTTTTTCATACAACCAAAAGGTGGCGCTACAATCGCCGGAAATTGCCGTTATCAGTACGGAACACTGACTTACCCCAAAATCGGCTTGCCTAAGAATCTGGAATCCTGCTCCATCTTTTCCGCAGGGCGGCTCGAAGGTCTGAAGGCCACTTTCTCTCTCTGCGAAAAAATCTCGTCTATGTCTGTATCTCTCTGTCTGAAAATCTCCTTTCTACCTCTTAATATTAATCTCTACTTTTCCATATTCCTCTCTCCCCTCCAATCATAATATTCTCTTTTTCCTCTTAAACTCCACCTACATCTTAAAACTTTTTCCTAGTGGCTATAATATTTTTCCTTATTAAATTTATACTCTCACTGGACCTATACTTTTCTCACATCTTTCCCCTCTTTCCTTTCCTTCATTTTTCTTATATTTTATTTTTCTTACCACCTGGTCAGTCTAAACACTTTCCTTTTTACTGTTGCGCAAATTCCTTTCAATATAATCCTTTCATTTCTTATATTCAATATTCTAAAGGGGCTTTCCCCGACTGACCTTCGTCCGCACCAGACTATTCATGAGAGTGGAGCGGCCTTTTTAACTCACCGGTTTCTCAGTGAAAGGACACTGCGACGGCTATTTCTAAACTGTTCCCTTACACCATAAATATATTTTTATTGCTTACGTTTTCTTTCTTAGGCTGACCACTACAATCGGCT
The DNA here is from genome assembly GCA_907164885.2 of Dolomedes plantarius. Taxonomy (NCBI): domain Eukaryota; kingdom Metazoa; phylum Arthropoda; class Arachnida; order Araneae; family Dolomedidae; genus Dolomedes; species Dolomedes plantarius. The sequence continues at coordinate 16,912,996 of OU015499.1, forward strand.
TTCTCTAACTTTCCTCTCCGTATCAAAATTTTATGGCTAACTCCTTTTAACTTGTTTCTTACCCTTTTCACAACGTTTTATAATGCATAAAGAAATCTAAACATGGCTTGCAGCTGCTAAAAATTCTCCGAGAAACCCTTGCTGGCTTAAAGAGAGAGCATACAAACATCCATGCCAACAGGGGGAGTCGAACCCACAGGATCAGAACCGAATGCCAGTGCCCTAGTCATTCGGCCGTCACCAGGCCATGCACATTTGGCAAACTGGTGAGTAACAATTACATAGTATAAAGACGAGTTGGTTCCCACATAATGTACTCTCTTTAGTAAGCTACGCGTTACCACTAGCCTACCCTGAGCCCTAATGGAAAGGTGTCGAGAAAGTATTTTTGACTAGTAGCGCCCTCCTTTGTGAAAAAGAAGGGTAGAGTGATGAGAAGAACAAGAGCGGTTGGGGGAAGAGGATGTGGCAGTTTGGACCTCTCCTTTGACCATTAGAATCTTTTAAATGTAAATATGTAAATACAAACGTGTAAATCATTAAAATTATCTTTAGGTGAGCAGTCTCCTTGATTTATTGAATTGTCTTCTCCACGGTGAACCACCGAAGAATAGTTATCGAAACAAGGTTGCGCGACAAAGGGACTCAGTGCTGATAACACCCCTTTTGTAACTAATGGAATAATGCAATATTTTTGCCATTTTCGGGATTTGATGGGATGGACAACAAAATGGTTTCATCTTTAATCTATGGAATAAAGCTTCATGGAAAAAGATAGTACTACCCACAAAGTAATGCTGGGGTCAAACCTCGCTTTGTGTAAATGCAGTTTTACTGTAATGATAGTCTACCATTTAAGAGAAGACTGCGGGTTTGTGCGCGGCTTCTGAGTGCTTGCTCTTCGGTTGCCTATATTCGGAAAGGAACACCGAGTGGAGCACTTCTGTTTTCAGATTTCGAGTGGCTGTTGATCTGTGTTTACACAAGCCGCTGATAGCAGCCGGCCCAAGAATGCTGCGCTGTTCAGAGGAGCACTCAATTAACTTATCGCTCGTCTGAGTCACTTCGATATCGGAACGGTGGTGTCAAAGTGTAGGAGCAAGAGAAAGTTACACAGATCAACGGATGTGTGCTTATCTCTCACGCAATCGGAGGGCTTTCTTCGAAGCTCGCGTTTGCGATCTGTTGCTGTGTTATTTCACTAGCAATAACCCATGAATTAAGAGCATTGCAAAAATTTACTATTTACAGACTTATTTATGCGAAAACCTAATATTCTGTACGTACTCATAGGAACGCAGTATGGAAATCAGCTCGCAAAGAATGCAGTTTTGCTTTGAAACTCCACTCGATAAAAAGTTTTCATAAATAGGATGGCTGGATAAGCTATCCACCAGATATGTTTTACTGAATTCTTTCAGATAGTCAAATACCAACTGTTAAAAGCTGCTGTGTACTAACCCTATTGAATTCGCTCACCACAATGTTAACCTATGGAGAAAATATGTCTACTTTTTATAGTTACATCAATGCTGATAATCCAATTAAAACGGTATTTTCAGATAGCCTCAACTTTTCTGCACCTTGCGACAGGATTCATTTTATAGTTTCGTCCACCAAAGGAATTGATGAGCGTTTAAAACACATTACACCAGAATTTTCCACCGAATAATTTAAATTTAAAAATACGTATTATTTGCATTTTTTAAAACTAAAAATAACCCAAAGTGTAAAATTCCTTTCTCTATTAAGGAGTACAATTGTTGGGTGGAAAAATATCTCTTACCCAGCATTTTAACTCTTGTAGAAAAAATAGACACAACTTAATGTTTTAAAATGATGAGGACCAAAATTTACAAGTTAACAAAAAATATTTATTACACAAATAAACAATTAAGTTATACAGTATAAAATGATTACTATTCTCATCACAATATGTATAATTAATAATGAGTTAAAATGATTAATATTCTTTAAATACTAATGTGGGTCCTCACCTTAGTAGGCATGTATCATTTAAGTGATATTTAATTTAAATTTTATCTTAAAATAGTACTGTCTAATCAACACGATAATAAAGACTGACTTACCCAAAAATCGGTTAGCTAATGGAAGCTGCATCGCAAAAAAAAAAATTTATCAGGGAGAAGGAGATATTTTGTGATGTAGGTAAAACATATGTAATAATTAAGATTATAGGATATAATTAATAAATAACGCGCGTGGTAATGTCTGTTTTAAATATATTTACATTGTTGAAACTCTGTAAGCCTCTACTTTAGTTGTTCCAACTAGCGGCGATCCAATTTTTAATTGCTTGATTATTACTGAAGATTATTAGAAAAACGTGCGCAATTTTTCTAATAATGGGAGGTAGCATGAGAGTATATTAAAATATTGGATCACAGCAAGCACTAATATTTGATTCCTTAACTTTAAATAACTAGATATGACTGTGACATTTATTTTGCATTTTATTATTTTACTTGTTAAAGTGGCTGGTATTTTTTTTGGTGACTGGTAAATATTCAACATAGTTAATTATTAATTTTAGAGTGTTTTATTTTTGTTTTTTCAATTAATAGTAAATTTTGTATAATGTACCCATACCCTTGTTTAAACTGGGCTCGTAGGCAATGTAATCTATCCACAAGATCTTCGCCATTTTCACAGTATTTTCACAGCACATACCCAGAACTATACCGGATAAAGGGATTAACAAAAGTATCCATTTCAAGAAACAACCCCTTTTTGCAGCTGGCCACAAGATAAGCGAAACAACCATCTTGATGAGGGGTAGGCGCATGGATACGCCAGACATAGACAACGTTGCGTTTAGTCCCAGATTTTTTTAAATAAATCCCGATTTGATGCAAGATCAAAGTTTGGAAATAAAATACTATACAGCTTATTATGTTATAATTCAAGTCCCTCAAATTCTGTTGGTCCGATTTTCCCTTTTAAAATCAAGGAGCGAAGACGCACTCATTTTCACCCACGCGTAGCCATACAGAAGGGGTGCCGAGGTCAACTGGAGGGAGAGGTTGGAAAGGAGATTTTTGGAGGGGGAGAAGTTTTTTTTTCTCCTCGGTCAGGCGACTTGGAAGGTGGGCATCCCTCAAGTATTACTACCCCGTAGATGCGAGTTGGATCCGGAGAGAATGATGAAATTGCCCGAGCGTGCCCTAGATGGCTGAGGAAGGGGAGAAAGACTTGCCTGACTATGACAAGACCTACTGGCCCATCCCCTTTAAAATTCTGCTAATGAAGACGGTACCGTCCCCCTTTTTTTATTTATTCGCTGCAGCTATAACGATGTTTTTCCTTAAATTTTTTTTATTTAACTTATAAATTAATGAATTAAAATTTTTTGGTTACCAGCCACTTACGCGAATTTGGTTAAATAGTATTATAAGATGAAAAAGGTGATTATGATGTAAATTAGAGGAGAGAGTATCCTTAATGTGTAATTTGCCTATGGGCAGTGTAAACTTAATAGTCGAACAACGCTCAAATAAATTATGTTAATTTTTGGTATGAATTTTGTCATGTCATTCAGTTGCCTCGTAGTTTTTCTTCTTTCCCTTTTAGGCAAATTTTATTACAGCTTTGTTTTTCAGTGAACTATTATCAAGTTAATTAAAATATTTTTCGTTATTCAACCCTCTACAGCAGGGGCATCAGCAAACGAATCAGGTATTTTCATTTTAATGGGTTATTGTTTAACACAACGCACGTCTTTAAATGTACTAACCACAACGCAATTGAATTAATATGTTTCATGTAACTATTAATTATTATTGTGTAAGCTTTAACAATCTTAACAATTTATTTTAATTTAATTCTACCCATTTTAAAGATATAAAACGTAACACATCGCTCCATCTTTGTTTGTCGCAGGGCGGCTCGAAAGCCCCAACCCCAGAGCGGGGCCCTAACGCCACTTTCTCTCTCTGCGAAAAAATCTCGTCTATCTCTGTCTCTAAAATCTCATTTCTTCCTCTTAATATTAATCTCAACTTTTCCATATTCCTCTCTACCTTCCAATCAAAGTATTTTCTTATTCATATAAACTCCACCTACGTCTTAAGACTTTTTCCTAGTGGCTATAATATTTTCTTTATTAAATTTCACAACTGTCATTGGACCTATACTTTTCTCACATGTTTCCCCCTTTTCCTTTCCTTCATTTTTCTTTATATTTTATTTTTCTTAAATCTCCCCTCTCTAACTTTTCCTATAACTCAACAATACTTAAAGTGGGACAAATTCCTTTCAATTTTTATTCCTTATTCTAAGGGGCTTTTTCCGACTGACCCTCGTCTTTTACGCAACTCTTTCCCTGTGGGAAATTGTTATGCTAGATGGCGCTGCCACTCTATAGTTTTGTAACCCCACTCGGACATTCAGATGCGACGCAGATTCGAAGCGAACGCGGTAGCAAGGATTAGCACCACACTGTACTGTACTCAAAGGCATGCGTGTAAATAATATGTATAATAAAGGCGTATTATGTACGAACCCGTGATCAGAAATTATTGTGTACTTAAGGTGAAGTATTAACAAGAAGAAAGAACCAAGAAAATACTGAACCACCAGCATCCCCCATATAATTTGGTGCATCGGCCGGGAAGTTGTTAATATCACCTTTCTTTTGGATACACAGATTAGATACCCATTAGAGGTAAAAATTTTGATTGAAGATCATCGGGTAAGTGAATTTATTTCTGTTTTCTGAAATTTGTAGAAGAATAAAGATGAGTACAGAAGATTCGCTAAAACGTAACAAAACGAAAAGGGGAACAATTAGAAGTTTAATTACTAAATTAATTAAGAAAATTGATGATGAAATAAATAAACAAGATTCAAACCCAGAAGTTGTTCAAGATTCCCTCGATGTTCTTTTAGAACACAAAACTGCATTAACTGGTTTGGATGAGATCATTGAAAACCAAACTGAAACTAAAGATTTACAATCGGAAATAGAATATTCGGTTGAATATAATCAGTCAATTGTGCTCTGTAGATCGCGTGCAAATAGGTACTTGAGTAAATTAAATAAAGATTCGATTTCAAATCAATGTAATACAGATCTAAATCGATCTAGTACAGAAACAATAGGCGATACAAAATTGAAAACTAATACGAAATTACCTCGTATATCCCTAAATAATTTTACAGGCGACATATGTAAATTTCAAGAGTTTTGGCCTCAATATAAAGTCGCAATTCACGAAAACGAAACACTTCAGGATATAGAAAAATTTAACTATCTTAAAACTTTGCTTAGCGATTCAGCGACTACAGCCATAAGTGGTCTGTGTCGCAGCGTAGGCGACGGTTTTGGAAAATTAAACAGGTGCAAAGTTGGGCACAAAGAATAGGAGGAGAAGATATATTCCAAACAGCGGATAAATGATGTACAGATGCAGTTTACGATCTGTTTATGTCAAAAAGGGAGACGATAATTGACATGTAAAAGGGGAACGGTCGAAAAATTGATGGCAGGGAGCGGCGGCCAGCTGCAGTTAATGATGTGGACAGGCAGAAATAGGAAACGAAGGGGTCCGAAATTTGATGTTAGTGAAATACGAGTTAAGACTTTACGAGCTTCAATGCGTTAGGAGGTCAGTAGGGGGTCCGAATAGAAGCGTGTGAATGTAGGGGCGTGAGAATTCTCCAGAAGGGTGCAACGACTGACGCCCCCCCTTCAATTTTGAGTGGAGGAGATAGTAATATAAAAAAAGAGTTGGAACCAATAAAGGGTATCCAGATTTACCCATTGGTCAGGAGGTGGCTACCAATGGAAAGCCTCGAATTAAGTGGGGGAGTTAAGTAAAAGATAGAGATGGAGAGAAATATATCAGAGAGAAGAGAGAGAGAGATAGAGTTGAAAAGCAATGAGTAGATGAGTTTTAGAATCCGCTGAGGAGAAGTCGGAGTCAAGAAAGACGGAAAGGGCCGCAGACGAATAAAGAAGATAGAGGTGTAAGCCCTCAAGTGCCGATGAATATATGCCCGCCGATTGAAGGATCAACGAGCCGAAAGCCTACCGCGCCGACCCTAACTCAATGCGCACGCCTAATGACCCCAGGAGCGAAGTCGAGCTGACTACTATCCGATAGCGTAGCCCTAGAAGGAGACAACTGCCCAGGAGCACAGACTCTGCCATGCCGCACCCCCTTCGCCGAGCGAGCGCCAGCTACCAAGAGGTTGTAGAGTACCGGAGCCCCGTATGCATAGAGGATTGCCACCAGCCACCCTGGCCCCGAGTGTAAAGTCCTTGTGTCGCAGATGACCGCCGCAAGCCTCTCATCGTCCCTCACGATTCTCCGAGCTGTGCAAGTAGCAGGTACGGGATTTTGTTTATTTGATGATCTTGTGCCGATGCTCAATTAGGTTAATAGGAGGATAGGAGCCGCGCGTAATATTGCATGTTGTCATAGATATATGTTACCGAATATTTGTGGTTTTGTATATATATTATTATATGTATTGTATTAACATGTTAAATGAGTAGTGATAGAAAGGCAAGAACGAGTAATATTAATGGTGTACGATAAGTGATAGGGTATATATATATATATATATGTGTTGTATTAACATGCTAAAGGATTAATGATAAGAAGTCGATAATGAGTAATGTGAACTGTATAAATAGTGTGTTGATAGTTAATAAATTGATTTGTGATCATACATCTGAGTAATCATCAATCCATTGGGCCAAGCAATGTACTAACCACAATTAAATACTCCACAATAAGTATCATAATAATCACCAACCTAAAACTAATTACGGTGACAGTCTGCCCTTAACTGCTGAAAACTATAAAACGGCGGTCGATATTTTAACTGACCGTTATGGGAAAAGAGACGTTTTAATTGCGTCACATACCAACCGTCTTCTAAATTTAGAGCCTGTGCGTAGATCAAACGATGTAACTGCATTAAGAAAATTATACGATGAAATATCTGTACAAATACGAAGTCTTGAATCCCTAGAAATTAAGTCTGACTCGTACAATTGTTTATTGTTGCCTATATTGTACAAATGTATTCCAAATGATCTTGTCTTGCAATTCCATAGGGAGCAAAGTGATAAAAAAGAAACGAATGTAACCGACTTACTAAATTACCTTAAAAAAGAAACAGAAGCGCGCGAAAAATCTCTAAATGTAACAACTTGTAACTTAGAAAGCACAAAGCCTTTTGAAAATAGAACTAAACAAAGCTTTTCGACGAAATATTCTTATCAGGTAAAAAATAAGACCCCATCTGCATTTACTTTAAATACTGTAACAGTAAATCATTGTGCATTTTGTAGCGAAAAACATGAATCTGAAAATTGTAACTTAAATTTAGAGCAGAGGAAGGATTCCTTACGTAAGCAAGCGAAATGTTTCAAATGTTATAAACCATTCCATCGTGCAAACCAGTGCCGTTCGACCCATATTCAATGTACTAATTGCCTGTCAAAGAGGCACCAAAAATCCTTATGCGAGAAAAATATGCAGACAAAACATCCAGTTAAACCTTCCACGAGCGAGAAACAAGTGATAGTTTCGTCTCTGATTCATCAACCACATAATAAAAACAAGTGCGAAACCGGCGATTCTTTTATGTTTACTTTCAAACGATACGTTGTAAGCTTGTCGGCAGAAACGAAATTGTTAATGTTCGCTTATTACTCGATTCCGCCGCTCAACGGAGCTTCATAAACAAAACTGTTTCACGTAAATTGGAATTGGAGGTGACAGGTCATGAGTCACTCAGAATTCACACTTTTGCAGGCGGTCCAAACCCACCAGTGAGCTCTCAAAATCGAGTACGTGTGTTATTGAAAGATACGAATTCGGATTATATGTTTAGTCTAGAAGCTTTAGAATCAGAAAGCATTTGTCCGGATATAATAGGAGTGCCTAACCTTGAATTGCGCGCTGAAATTAAAAAATTGGGGATTGATTTGTCAGATGTTTCTGATGAATTAAACGAAGAAGGAAATAAAATAGACTTATTAGTAGGTAGTGATTATTATTGGTCAATTATGACAGGAAAAATTAAACGTCTTTCACCAACTGTTGTTTTGAACGAAACAAAATTTGGATGGACACTTCACGGAAGATTTTCTAATGAAATTAATTCGAGTAATTTAGTGGGAGCAATGTATGTTTCTATTTGGGAGGAAAATAACGATGATGATAAAGCATCGATTGAACTCAAAAGGTTTTGGGAACTTGAATCATTAGGAATTAGGGATGAACCTATAGACACAAAAGCATGCGATAAACAAACCTTAGAAGAATTTAAAAGAAATATTAAATTTGAGAATGATAGATATGAAGTCAAGTTACCTATGAGATTCGGTGCAATTGATCTTCCAAATAATTATGATCTTGCAAAAAAGAGATTTGAATTTTTAGTTAAAATATTTCGAAATAACCCTACTTTATTTAAAGAGTACAAAGCCGTCATTGAAGATTATCTGTCATCAGGAATAGTAGAGATAGTTGAACCCCAGGATGTAAACTCAACTAATGGCAATTTAACCTACTATTTACCCCATCACCCGGTAATTCGAAAAGATAAACAAACTACGAAACTGCGCATTGTTTTTGATGCTTCGGCACATTCTCCTTCTCAGTTATCTCTAAATGATGTACTTCTTCCAGGTCCAAATTTAAATTCAGATTTATTTGATTTAATTTTACAATTCAGGAGTAATAACATCGCAGTAGTGGCAGATATAGAAAAGGCATTTCTACAAATAAGCCTTGCAGAAAGTGATAGAGATTTGACCCGATTTTTGTGGATTGATCAACTTCCACAAAATGCAGATTCTCCGTTGGAATTTGTAATAATGAAAATGACGCGTGTATTATTTGGTGTGATATCTAGTCCGTTTCTGTTAGGAGCTGTAATTAAACACCATGTAAAAGAATTCGAAAGTCAATATCCCGAAACTTGCTCTGTAATCAATAATTCAATGTATGTAGATGATTTGTTGTTAGGTGCATCTACAGTGGAAGAGGCATTAAAGCTATCAAAAGAGTCATTCGACATTTTTCTTAAAGCTAATATGTCCCTACGCAAATGGCAAAGTAATTCTCCTCTTTTAAAGGAATATTTACGAACATCAAATTTGGATGTATGCCCCGACACATCACTTAGTGCAACCCCATTTAAAATTTTGGGATTAATATGGGATACCAATACAGATATTTTCAGATTAGATAATCACAATCTTTCGGAATTTGTTAATTGTCAAGAAAAAACTAAAAGAACCGTAATTCGTGCGGCTGGGAGAATTTTTGATCCAGTTGGATTCCTAACTCCGTTTACAGTCATTATAAAAATTATTTTCCAGTCATTGTGGGAACAGGGTATCGGTTGGGACCAAAATTTGCCAGAAAATCTAGAGAACAAATGGGATAGCTGGTGTGCACAACTTCCACACCTTTGTAAGATAGAAATACCCTGGTACTATTTCCGAGATTTACAGGGCACTTATGACAACGTAGAAATTCACTGTTTTAGTGATGCAAGCGAGAAGGCCTTTGGTGCTGTGATTTTTCTTAGATTCGAAAAGGAAAACAATGTGAAGACAAGCTTTGTTACTTCAAAAGGCAGACTAGCTCCAATAAAACGTTTGTCATTACCAAGATTAGAACTTATGGGTGCCTTGATTGGCGCTAGGCTGATCAACCGTGTACTGTCAATCCTTAAGTTTAGTGTTAAAAAACAATATTTGTGGACAGATTCGAACATTGTTCTTCACTGGGTTAAGAGCTCCTCTAGTACATGGAAACCCTTCGTGAGTAACAGGATTGTTGAAATCCAAACTCTAACTAACCCAAAAGACTGGAGACATTGTCCTGGTCGTGATAATCCTGCTGATAGACTTACAAGAGGACTCAATCTTACGGACCTTGAAAATGATAAGTTATGGTGGTCTGGTCCTCCATGGCTGATTAAAGATATTGAATTTTGGCCCAGAGAAGCAAAAGAAGCAGAAGACGAATTTAAGCAGGAAGAAGCTAGAAAGATAATTTCTCCGAATTTTTGTACATCAGATTCTCAAGAACAATTTATAGAGATGGAACGTTTTAGTTCATTACTAAAGATAATTAGAATAGTAGCATGGATAAAAAGGTTCATATTTAACTCAAGAAATTCGACTAAACATGAAGGAACCTTATCAGCTAAAGAAATGAAAGAAGCCGAAGAGTTCATGATAATTGAAGTGCAAATGAAAGTTTATAAAGAAGAAATTGATTCCTTAAAAGATAATGAGCACGTTAAGAAAAATTCAAAAATTTACAGTTTATACCCATATTTAGATGACAATAATTTATTACGAATAGGAAGTAGACTCAATCAAGGTAATTTTAGCCCGAGTGTGATAAATCCAATTCTATTACCTAGAAATGAAAGATTCACAGAATTGTTGGTTATGCAAGAACATCAAAAAATGATGCATAGCGGAGTTACTTTGACCCTAACAAAAATAAGAAAACGATTTTGGATTCCGCAAGGACGACAATTTGTCAGAAAAACCATCGGAAAATGTTTACTTTGTAAGAAATATAATGCAAAACCATCCAACCAATTAACAGGTCAACTCCCAAGAGACAGAATAACAGAATCACCACCATTCAGCGTAATCGGGTTAGATTTTGCAGGACCGATTTTCATAAGAAGAGATAAAAACGATACCTCAAAATCGTACATCGTATTATTCACCTGCGCCACAACCAGAGCTGTCCATTTAGAACTATCCACAGATATGACCACAAAATCCTTTCTTTTGGCCTTTCGGCAATTTCTGTCAAGACGTGGCACTTGTAAGGTAATATACTCAGATAATGCTAAAAGTTTCAAGGCTGCGGATAAAGAGCTTCAAAACTTTCATAAGATCATAAAAGAGCGCGAACTATAAGATTTCATTTCCAGCCAAGGTGTGAAATGGAAGTTCATCGTGGAACGTGCCCCATGGTGGGGAGGCTTCTACGAGCGAATGGTAAAATGTGTAAAAGACCCATTGCGGAAGATTTTGGGACGATCTCTCCTTTCATTTGAGGAAGTAACGACAATTTTAACGGAAATTGAAGCCGTTCTCAATATGCGACCTCTGACTTACACAACCAGTGAATTTGGAGAACCTGAGCCCCTCACACCTGCTCATTTCCTCCATTTCGGTAGACAGGACTTTAGTTATCCCCTCCATTTTGCTGAACTGGAAAATAAACTTTCCACTAAAGAGAATTTAATCCGAAGGAAGATTTATCAAACAAGATTATTGAAACAGCTGTGGACTAAATGGAAGGAACAATATTTATTCCATTTGAACTCTGCCCATCATTATAAAACTGCAGAAAAACACCGAAATCTCCAGGTCGGAGACATTGTACTGGTAGACGGGACTTCCAAATCTAAACTGTTATGGGACTTGGAAATAATTCTAGACATTATTCATGGTAGAGACAATCTTATTAGAGCATGTATGGTAAAAACTTCAAAGGGATTGTTCAGAAAACCAGTACAACTGTTGTATCCTTTTGAATTAGATTCTACTTGAATGATTAATTGTGTAATATAAGTGCTTAAAACTGATTTTTTATATGCTTTTTTTTCTTTTTTTGCATTGTTTAAATATTATTTCTCTGCATAAAATGTTTAATTTTAAAATTAATCTTTTTTATCTTATAAATAGTCAATTTACATGAAGTAATTTACTTTTTACAATTGAAGTATGATATGCGATAATTTGAGTTTATTTCTTTGCAATTGATTTTCTCATATTGATATGTGGATTTAATTTTGATTTAATATTAAAATATATATATGTTTAATACAATTTCATTGAAACATTTGAATTTGAATATGTTTCTATTAGAATATTATTGTACTTGAATTTAGATATTGTTTATTTTGAAAAGTGTTAAATATTGATTGTAATAATTATGTACTCTTAAAAGAGTCCAGGTGGGGAGTGTGTGGGAAATTGTTATGCTAGATGGCGCTGCCACTCTATAGTTTTGTAACCCCACTCGGACATTCTGATGCGACGCAGATTCGAAGCGAACGCGGTAGCAAGGATTAGCACCGCACTGTACTGTACTCAAAGGCATGCGTGTAAATAATATGTATAATAAAGGCGTATTATGTGCGAACCCGTGATCAGAAATTATTGTGTACTTAAGGTGAAGTATTAACAAGAAGAAAGAACCAAGAAAATACTGAACCACCAGCATCCCCCATATTCCCCGAAGGGCCTCTTTATGGGAGTGGTCTTTTTAACTCATCGTTTACTTAGTCAAAGGACACCGCGCTATTTTTCAACTTTTCCCCCTCTTCACCATAAATATTTTTATTCCTAAACCCTTTATAAAATATCTTTTTCTTGTGTTGACCAATACAATCGACTTTCGCTAACCTTCCTCTCCGTATCAAAATTTTATGGCTAACTCCTTTTAACTTATTTCTTACCCTTTCCACAACATTTTACAATGCATAAAAGGAATACCATGGCTTGCAGCTGTTAAAAATCTCCGAGAAACCCTTGCTGGCTTGAAGAGACAGTACAATTTTTTCTAGAAAATCTTTCAATCCCAGTCGGCAATCCTTGGACACATTTTCTTCATAGGTTAACATTGAGATGAGCCAATCCAATAGGGTTAGTAAACAGGAGTCTTAATTTGCTTCTTCACTGAGTGGTACTGTTTGTGGGCCAATTAAGCTTATGTGTTTCGTTTCCGGCTCTGAGCTTAAGGAAAACGCCATTGGCTCAAGGTTGATATGCGCACTGAATAAGTAAACATACTTAAAATTAAATGAATTTTACGTTACACATTTCTAAATGTAACAAAACCCTACCACATCTCGCTGCTCAGGGCGGAACCACTGGTTCCGCTCTGAGATGTGGTAGGGCTCGTAAATGAATACCCGTTGTTTTAGAATTAAATCCGTCTCCATTAAAACTATGCACTGATTCCTCGGATCGAATCGAATGCAAATTAACACCGGCTTTACCCCCTTTTCTCTAAACCGATTTTTTAGTTCCTGACTCTGACATCCCATGTTGTGTCACTAATCTGTAAATACCTTTATTCTTCAGCGGCAACAGCGAAAAGCTATTTTGCATAAAATAATTTCGTGCTAACTGTAATATTGCCCCTGAGTGAATTTTTATGCACCGTAATGAGGGGTTCGTAATTTTCGTATTTACGAAATAGATACAAAATTACGAAATAGAATAAATGCAAAATTTGCCGGTGTGTGCGAATAACTGTGAAAATTTTTTTTCTACTACTTTTCGTCAAAAACTCAGTGATAAACGGCTTTTTAAGTGAAATTAGGTAATAATAGTAATAATTTATCAACATAATTGCTTAACCAAGACCATCCACGGTCTATAACTGAGAAATCTCACTGTCCTTCGGATTTGCTCCGAATTTCACCCGGACAGTTGTCCATACCGGTTTCGAACCTAAAAATCTAACTGTAAGGCCGTCTGCACACGGAGCAACTCAAAAGAAACTGATAACTGACTCAAATCACAAACCAGTCCGTGATGAGTCGTAACCTATGTAATTGAATGGAGCCACGCACACGGCGCAACTGGTTACAAACCCGTCGGACGGGTTACGACTCATCACGGACTGGTTTGTGACTGGAGTCGGTTATCAGTTTCTTTTGAGTTGCCCCGTGTGCAGACGGCCTAAAAGTCAACCATCAAGTTTTGTGGAACAATTTAAGAACGTCTTGAGCGCCGAAGTCAGGGGTATTTCAGCTACTTACAGTAGTCAACCAAGAGACTCCCGTTGATGTTATACAGATTTTAATTGCAACGAAATGTTGCTACCATAACTTTGAAAAGGCAGTTATACAAAGCTTCTGTAGACTCGTTAACAGCGTAAATGCTGAGATATTTTAGTATGTACAGCATAGTAATTAATGACAGACGCAAACATTTAAGGAACATAATGGGGGACTACTACAATGTTAGCTTTTAACTAAGAATTTTGATACATCTATCCAAGAAAGTAAATTTGTAATTTTTTTTAATAAATACGAAATTTTTGAATTTATATTTTCTTGCGAATAAGTGCGAAATTTTATATAATGTATTTTTTTGTTGCAAAATTTCGATATTTTTAATGCGAAATTTACATATCCCTAATCATAATAGTTCCCAAGAAGTATTTAATAATAGTACGATCAAGTTTCTGGAATTTACTTGGCCGTTATATCTAGACATTTTTTAATTTATATTTTCTTGCGAATAAATGTGAAATTTCGATATTTTTTATGCGAAATTTGCGGATCCCTAATCATAATAGATCCCAAGAAGTATTTTAAAATAGCACGATCAAGTTTTCGGAATTTACCTGGCCGTTATATCTAGACATTTTTTTATTTATATTTTCTTGCGAATAAATGCGAAATTTTATATGATTTTTTGCTTGTTTGTTTGCGAAATTTCGATATTTTTTATGCGAAATTTACGTATCCCTAATCATAATAGATCCCAAGAAGAATTTAATAATAGTACGATCAAGTTTCCGGAATTTACCTGGCCATTATATCCAGACACGGAGTCTGCTGTGTCTCCTGATAACGTGGTCTGAAATGCGGACGGAAACTTGAATAATAATAAGTTTTGATGTTTTGCCCCGAGTAGGTCACCGAAAGCGAGTAACTCAGTCATTGACGTTAACACTCCCGTAATTACTATCTCTTTCACTGATACGGGCAAAAAGTATGAGGAGGCAAGAAGGGAAAACAAAGCCTTTCGATAATCAGTTAACACTCTCCTATCCGCAAAGCTTTTGAAGGATTGATTCTTTAGCTGTCAGCGACTCCCGATAGCCACATACACCCCATTTCCCATGACCTTCTTTTGATCCTTCAACGGTTTCAAGGCAATCTATGCGCTGACCCATACAGAGTTACGTCGCTCACAAAAAAGCCAGCTGAGTGAGAGGGACTTTTATGGGTATTTTGACAGAGCTTGGGTGCAAATGGGCTTTAATAGACATTGGTTTTAGTCTGGTGATTCACGAAGGAACATACATAAATCACTGCGGTGTGTTTCAAAATGCTTGAAGGTGTTTTGAAAAACGTCAGGGCAATGGCTTGAAGGTGATATGTATGGATACGTAATTTTCGTATTTACGAAATAGATGCGAAATTTGTCGCTATGAGCGAATAAATGCAAAAATTATTTTTTTACTACTTTTCGGTGAAAAATCGGTGATAAATGTCTTTGTAAGCGAAATTAGGTAATAATAGTAATAATTTATTAACATAATTGCTTATCTAAGACGATCGCCGGTCTTTAACTGAGAGATATCACTCTCGAAATCTGCTCATTACTTATTGCTAATGACTTAAGGAAGAGAATGTGGAGACTACTACAATGTTAGCTTTTGACTAAGAATTTTGATATTTACCTAACCAAGAAAGTAAAGTTGTGATTTTTTTAAAATAAATGCGAAATTTTTTAATATATATATATATATATATATATATATATATATATATATATATTTGCGAATAAATTCGAAATTTTATATATTGTAGTTTTTCTTTGCGAAATTTCGGTATTTTTTATGCGAAATTTACGTACCCCTAGTGATACGGTGTCTATAAAAACACTTCAGTATTTCCTAAATACATTTTTTAGGTAGTTGTTATTAGTTAATTAAAAAAATATTCAACTTAAAATTGTCAATATTTTGGACAAAAAAAAATCGTTTATAGATATCTGCAATACACGCACTCTTATGAGATGCATTTTATTTTTGGTGTGAAAAAAGTATGAAATTGCTATACGAAATTATTTGGTTTTAAAATGACAATCAAATTAATTACATATTTTTCGTTCGAGGTAAAAGGAAATTTGATATTACAGGAGATCTCCATCTTTAAAAAAGTTTTGAGGAAATATTTCGTCACCCAACGATCAATATTGTTAAAACCGATCGTCTATAACAAGCTGCACAAAATTTTGTAAGCTATTTTACTTAAGATATGAAAAAAGCTCGAAATTATCAGGTTAATTAATATTAGAATAAAAATTAAATTTATACGTTATTTTCTTTACCATAGAAAGGGATACAGCTAAAATATTCCTTCAACTTTCAACCGCTTGCAGTAACCTATTAATATTTTTTTTTAAACATCCCAACAGGTAAAATCAGTATTCCAGACTGGAGTATCAGCATGAAATATAATACACACTGACAACGTATGGTTTCGTGCAATAAAGTATACAATTTTTTAACAAATTAATTAAACGTAAATTTAATTTCATTCTGAATTAGATACTTTGTAAATGTTAGATCTCGTTTATAATTACACATAAAAAATTTTTCCTTTCATCGGACTCTATAAATATAGTAGCCTAAGGCCGGGTATGTTTTTTGATCTAGTACTTGGCACTCTGGAGAAGTGCGATACGAGAGCCCCTAGTGTTCGATTCTCGCACTAAAAAGCATCGCCTCTGCTCATTAAAATGTTAAGTAAAAATATTGAAATAAACTATGAAGTATTTGTATAATTATCTACAAAAATATGAAAGGAAACATTGAGCTTAATTAAAAACAAAAAGCACTTCTTTAAGTAATGGGGGGGGGGGGGGTCCCATGGACTATACATTCCTAAACAATCGAACAGTTTTTATGGTTGCTTTTTCGTAAATTTAGTAGCAAAACCGGTGTTACCATCGAATATTTGTTTGAACTTGAAATTTCAAACAACTAGTTTTAACCCCTTGAAATGTTCACTGAGAAATATATTTCTGACTTAAATTCGTAAAGTTCAGAAAAATAATTTTCTGAATTTACGAATTGGCTAACTACTAGTTGTCCCGGGATCTAAATTTTTAATGTGTTAGTGTATAGTGGTGTAGTTTCTAAATTTACGTATGGTAAATAAATGTCTAAACTATCTTATAATATAAAATTATAATTATCTTTAATCAACATTAATCGAAGTCGATCGAATTCTCTTAAATTTGCTGTGTACTAACCCTATTGGATTCGCTCACATCAGTGTTAACCTATGGGGAAAATGTGTCCAAAGATTGCCGACTTGGATTTAAAGATCTTTTTAAATAAAATTGTATTCTGTAATATAGAAAGAAATTTTACACCTTGGGTCATTTTTCGTTTTTTTTTAAATGCAAATAATATTTTAAAATTTAAATTATTCGGGCGAAAAATCTGGTGTAGTGTATTTTAAACGCTCCTAAATTCCTTTGTTGGGAGAAATTTATAAAAGGAATCGTGTTGCAAGGTGCAGAAAAGTTCTGGCTACCTGAAAATACCATTCTTATTGGATTATCAGCATTTATGTAGCTGTCAATAGTAGACACATTTTCTCCATAGGCTAATATTGAGGTGAACGAATCCAATAGGGTTGGTACACAACATCCTTAACTTACACAATATTGTCCAGTGGAGATCAACAGTTGTTAATATTTATTGATACCTCATTACTCGTAGTGAAGAATTTCAAATCCCCTCAGGCCTCCTCTCACCTTTCGTTTAGATTTCTCTAAAAGAGAGACACTTCTGGCCCCTCTTAGTAAAATAAAACCCGGATATCTTTGCTTTCCGTGTCAGGAACCACGTATTACATGTTATGTTGATACGTGCAAACTCTGCTACACCACTGCGACAAAAGGTGGAATATATATACATCCAATATGTGCCAAATACGGATGATCTGGTCCCAGGGGGGAGAGATTCGACGTGTCACGTTCCACGTATCGGCCATCCCTGAAGCGGAACGTGGCCAGTGAGCCAGACAGACGACTTTTGATTGCTTTCTTAACAAACGAAGCAAAGCTCCCGTGAACTAGATAACGCACGTCTCTGTCTTGTTCGGAAAGAATCTACAGGGTTGCTACAAGTTGCTGGAAATAAGTGGATACGTTATTAGCGAGTGAAAAGGAAGCGAGGACGCTAAATGTTTCCTATCAGGGTATCCGTGATATTGTGGTGAATAACGTGGGACTGGATTGTTTTCATGTGAGTTTTCTCAAAAGAATGAATCACGAATGAGAACGGGGTAGCTCCAGGAGATTAAAAATAGGAGAAAACAACCAGCTACCCGTGAGCCGCGAGAAACTGTTTTAGCTGGAATCGAGAAATGAAGAGCTAGGTTTTAATATATTGACAGAGATTTGAAAGAGATATTTTGACAGAGATTTTAAATAGGATTTTTTTTTCTTTCGCTAGCGTTGAGGTATTGGATGAAGGAAATTTGCAAATTCAATTACCTTTATTTAGTCACATTTTATAATGGTTTCTGCACCCCATATATGTCCATTTATACAAATCAGGCATTATGCATGTAAAAATTAATTGCACGATATGAAATTTTGTTGTAATGTAATTTAAAATTCAAAATTTCGTGTTTAGTTTTTGACGCATTTGCTGAACTGGCAACTGCATTTGAATTTTTTCTTTTGATCTTAGGAAAGAACACTTAATAAAGAAAATTTTTATAAATCCGGTATATTATATTTTTAATCACTTGAGAGCTAACTCCTATCTCGGACGACCCTGGAAGAGTATTCTTTATAGTTATTCAATTAATGTCGGCGGTCCACGCTATTATAGCGTCGTGCTGAAATTTTTTGAGCATTTTTTGATATCCGTTGTTTTGTAATACTTGCCATTGGAAATAAAAAAAAATTTTAAAAAAAACTGCGTGAATTGTATTTAATCGTGGAATGAATTCCATCATGTATGGTCACAAACAGCATTTTCTTTACCGCATTGTCACTGGCGGTGAAAAATGGTGCCTTTACTTCAATATCTCCATACATAGCACGTCCAGACGTCATCTCAAGGCATCGGTGACCTTAACACCTCGCTTAAATACACCTCGAAAAGCAAATGGTGTCGAATAGCAAACGGTGTGCTCAGTTTTTTTCCACTTCACATTCCATTTTAATGATCTGAAAATAAACAAAAATGAAAAAGAAAACTAACAAATCAAAACACACTATTATGTAGAGCAAAGTATTCTGCTAATACATAAAACATTTTGCGAATGCGTTTTACTTCTGTTTTATATTTAAATTTGAAAAAGAAAAAAAAAACGCTCATGAATTATTCCTCAACCCAATATTTGAATATAGCGAGCTATTAATTCAACAACTCTGCTTCTAGGAAATATTGCATCTAAGAAATGGTCATCATTGTTGTTGTTGTTTATGCCCCCTGGAAGTATTTCAGACCTGGTCCATATAGGCTTCTGGGCTGAGGGGTGTGGCTCCGGCTTTACAATACCACCACAAGGGTCCGATTTAGTAAGGTGCCACCTCCATTTTGACCGAGCAACCCCAGGGGCGGCATTTGCGGGATCGTACCTTCTCCCACCCTTTCTGACTGACCTCATAGGACTTTTGGGTTTACGCATTTAACTTCGCTCTCATATCCGGCCTGGACAGGAAGGTGTTTAAGGGAGCTTGGCGGAATTCGAACCCAGCACCCTTAGTGCCGGCAGCCGACGCGCTACTACCAAACTACCTCGGGTCCGTGATTATTCTCAATAATATTGCATCCACGAAATGTTTTGCATTCTAAATTGTTCCAAAAGCAAACAAATATATTTATTTTTCCTTTTTATCCATTTTTTATGATTACAGTAAAACCTCGTTTATCCGGACTAACTGGGATCATAGGCAGGCCCTGATTTTCCATTAGGCCCGGTATGCCAATTGGGGGCCATCCAAAAATTTAAATTTTAAAAGACAAAAAGAAAAAATTCCCAATTCAATTTTTTTTTATTTTACCTTTTTAAATAGCAATTTTTTTTTATATATCCTTTCAAATTTGAATGATTGATTGGTTCATCATATGTATAGTCATAAGTATAGTTCATCATATGTATGTTATAATGTATATAAGGGGATAATAAGTTTTTCTGGTTGCATTGTATTGGTGTTTTAATGATGAAGTTAATATGTTGCATTGCTTTTTGTTATTTGATAGTGTTCTAGGCTTCTACGCTTCAAATAGCTAATTCTTGGTAAAATGGTACTTTCACAATGATTCATGATTTTTTTTTTTGTGTGTGTCAATTTTGGAAATTTTACGCCCACATCATTGTTAGGGGTCCCCATCCCAAGTTGTGCCTATAGTCAAGAATTTTCTAAATCGGGCCCTGATCATGGGCAATCCGAACAATCGAAAATCCGGATAATATGGGTAATAAACAAAACAAAATCCTTAACTAAGCAGACTTACCGTTTATTACGATAAAAAAACTATGTTTTGTAACAAAATTACATAGCATTGCTTACAAAACATTAAATAATATAAAAATAACTTTTCACATCATTTCTCAACAAAGAATTGGTAAGGCTAGTAAAGCTTTCTTTAACTCAACAAAAAGCATTTTATTACCTTAATTTATTATACAATCTATGCAGGAACTGTACATTGAATCAAACTTAAAAGCAAATATTTGGCGTACTTGTAGTTACGTTCTTGCTATCATAGTTAAAAATTATTATCTAACGTGAACATTAAATAAAAATATTGTCAACAAATCTGATCCGGATTATCCGGATATCCGGATCAACGAGGGCCGGATAAATGAGGTTTTACTGCTTTTTTTTTAATATTGCATTAAAAGTTGCCCTTTAACATAAGGCTGATAGAAATTTCGCCCGTGACTTTATACAGAAAACTACGAAAATTGCCAGTGGCTATAGGACTAAAAGAAAAATCACTATTTTTTTTCCAGAGAAATATTTGCGTCGGAAAAAAATTCAGAATTTTTTCTCGAAATAAAAAAATTCCGCAGATAGATAAGCGAAAATAAAACAAAGGAATGCCGCACGTATTTCCATGACGATACCTGGCTAGGAGCTTTTGATAAATCCTTTAAACATGTCAAATGATGAAATATTCCACCTCGCGGTAGTGATTGATGTACAGTTGGGAGCGCGTTGACATCACGACATCAAATAGGCGTACCCTGCTACTCGATTTTGTTTGTTTGTTTGTTGTCGCGTCTGCGTATAGAAGCACTATCCGCAGAAGAGAGGGTGCCATTGCCTCAAGAAAGGTTGGACTTCTATACTTCTCACCCCAGTCCGGTGTACATATGAATACAAGGAAATAGAAACATAAATCACAGAATCACAGAAGAATTTTTTATTAACTAGGGGCTTCGCCTCTAGGCTCGCTACGCTCGCTCCTCTGTTATGGCTAATAGCGAGATACATAGGGGTGATTCTCGGGAAATGTAACAGCTTCCATCCATTTTCAGTTGTCACCCTTAATGCGAAGGGCGTTTCATCACTGTTGAATTATCAGCTTTAAAATTCAATTAAAAATCGAAAATTTAAGATATAGACTTGAAATGAGGTTTATATGAATAAGAAAGCTTTCAGCTTCCAGATGATGTAAATATTTTCTTTGTAAGATAAAAACTCGACGAGCATCGATATTACATCCACATAGGGGACGATATTTCTTGAAAAACTGTGTTTCATTTTTTGGATGAAAATATTAGTCTGTTTTAAAATATTTTTAAACAAATGAGATTTAGTTTGAAAGAGAAACGTCTGTAGTCTTAGATTGTAAAAAAACATCAAAATTTTATGATAATTTTTTGGCGAGTTATCGTAATCTGAAGATGAAAAAGTCAATATTTTCCCACAAAACATAAAATAAAAAAAACTTGAAGTCCGACGAAGATGAGACATGTCTAACTTTGGTCCCCTCATTTTTATGCATCCATTGGTATCGCTCTCGACCCCATACCCCAAGCGGTTTCGGAGGAGATACCGTGACAAGCTTTTGAATAGAGATTTTTTAGAATAGAGAGACTAACATACACTGCTGGCCACCCAAATTGCAACACCAAGAAAGACAAGAGATATCACAACAAAATTTATTTTGTAGATAACATGTTGACTAAGTATCAAATGATTAAATTTATAGACTTCTGTGAAGTGTGGTTCCTGCCAAAATCAGTAGCCAGAGTAGCCGCCATTGTTGGAGATCACCGCTGTTACACGCCTCGGCATTGATTCAAAGAGACTTTGGATGAGTTCTTGGGGTACAGCAGACCAAGCAGCTTCCACACGTTGCCAAAGTTGATCTGCTGTGGCAGCTGGGGATGGAATCTGGGTCAATCGTAGAGCAACCATGGACCACATGTTTTCTATCGGCGAAAGATCCGGAGAGCGAGGCGCACACGGCGCAACTGTTTACAAACCCGTCCGACGGGTTTGTAAACAGTTGCGCCGTGTGCGTGGCTCCATTCAATTACATAGGTTACGACTCATCACGGACTGGTTTGTGATTGGAGTCAATTATCAGTTTCTCTTGAGTTGCTCCGTGTGCAGACGGCCTAAACTGTGTTAAACATACTATAGTGAGTTAAGGATTTTGTTTTGCTTATTACCTGTATACTGTGTTTTAAACGCCCAGATTTTTTCCCGAATAATTTAAATTTTAAACTAGCATTTTAATTTTTTTAAAACAAAAAATACCCCAAGGTGTCAAATTTCTTTCTCTATTACGGAGTACAATTTTTTAAAAAAAATCTTTAAATCAAAGTCGGTTATCTTTAAATCAGGACGATTATACAGGCGAGTTCGCTTATGACTATGAGACTCTATAACAGGGTTGGGCAGACTTTTCCAGGGTACGGACTACTTCTAATTTTTTCAAGGTGTTGCGGTCCACCCAGTGGCGTAGGTGTGGTGAGCTAAAAAAAGTTCTACAATATTTTTTATAACTTAACAATAAATACGGAATATGTACTTACCTACATAACTACAATAAAAAAACTCAGTATCTATGGCGTCGGTGTTTTATAAATATGTTTCTTTTAGTATGCGCGTCTTTATTTCTTTGTAAATGCGGTCACCCCAAAATGGCTTGGTGGTCCACCGGTCGATCGCGATCGACTTATTTCCCACCCCTGTTCTATAAGATATAAGACTATATAAGATATAAAATATGAGACTATATAAGACTCTAATATATAAAAGTTCGTTGCTGTTTTCTTTTTTAAAAAAAAGTTAAATTTCGTAAAATAACAAAAATTTGACATCAGAGATTGTTATTCGAAGATATTACATCTTCGAAAATGTTTATTGATTTCTTTTCAGGCGTTAGCACTTTTTTATCTCCCCGTTCTTATCACCTTTATATATCATCGGTTTTATCGACTCTGTGTAGCTCTGTGATTTTATCACCTTTTCCCGTGTTTCAAACAACCATTTTTACTAAATACCTTTCATCTTCTGCTGTTGTCTTGTGTTTGGCGCGGCTTGTCCTTTCTGGACCTTATACAAGAAATAACTGAACCAATCAACCAATCAGATATTTGTTAGGTCTTTTAAGTTGTAAATAATAGCTACTTGAATCCTCAGTAATGCTCGATATCAGCAACTAATTTCGGATCAACTGATGACTTCGGAGTCCTTCGACAGGCCTGGGAGCTTTAGGGAAATTGACATTGAAAGAAAATTGTGACCATTCAGTTTCAACAGCTTTTTTCTCAAAAAAAAGCACCCGAGTCTCACAACAGCATTTACTTATTTCTGGGTGTTAATCGTAGTTCTGTATTCAGCATTTCTGTTGTTCAATTCATTAGTTGTAGTGAAAAAAATCTCTATTAAAAAAAATTACCGTATATTTTGGATCATAAGGTGCACCCGCCTTTTTACATAAAAAAATCGACGTAAAATTGGGGTCCGAAGGTACAATTAAAATAAAATGAATATTTCTTATAGATATTATATATAGTATATATTATATAGTTTATGTATATATATATATATATATATATAAGTAAGAAAATGAAAATATCTAACAAAATACAAAATATTCTTTTCTGAAAATCCTCCCATAAATTTGAGGCGTGTCTTATGGTCCGAAAAATACGGTAATCCTGATCAAAAATTGCAAAAGATGTAGTTATAGATGGAGTGTATGGCTTAGACTGAAAAGATAAAATCATAATGCAAGTGCAATCGGAAGGAAAGCCTTTCGCGACCAACAAGCTGGCTGTCCCTAAAATTAATTCATATCAAGCGACACTATTGACTTTCCCAAACTCTCTCGCCTTTCAGGAAAGGCACGGGGCATAAGTAATGCTGTGAAAACAACATAAAGGTTAGATGATGGTTTAAAACCCTTTGAGGGGCTCCGTTTGCACAGTGCAAACGCCTAAATCAGTCTTTTTTTTTACTTGCATTCAATTTATTCCAGTTAAATGAGTAGAAAAATGGCTGTATGTTATCAGTTTAAAAAAGTGAAAACATTTTGAAACCTTTAATTGGAAAATTTTCAAGAATTATTAGGTTAAAAAAATCGGGGGGGGGGGGGATCTGCACCATGCAAACGGTGGGCCTCTGAAAGGGTTAATACGGGGTAATATCAGAATGTTAATCAGGGGTAAAGGCTATAGGGAATCCATGTTAAGCCTATATTTTCCATTCATAAGATGTTCTAGGAATGACCAACTACTCAACAGCATAAAAATCAACCTTTATAGACTAAAATACATTTGTGATTTACTAAAAGTATTAAAGACTAACTAAAGAGTGTGATGGAGTGTATAATATGTTTTCGCCAGTGAATAAATTTTCATCTTTCCTTTCCGTTGTTTTCTTAGGATTACTTCTCAACCTCTATAGGTCAAATAATGATTTCTTTTCTCAACGGTGTTGCTTGCTATTATAAATAACTTCGATATGTCAAGGATGGTCAATAGGTTGATCGTGAAAGCCTTTTTAATTGATCACTCCTATACTGGGATTTTAATAATTCAACTTAAGTTCTACATGTCGTCTATTACGAGATCCTTCATGATTTTTTGTTGGGATTAAATATTTTGAACTTATTATGGCTACTTTCAAACAACTACAATTCCGGAATACAGACAATCAGATAACTGTGAGTAAGAACACTGATAAAGTTGTTAAGCTTAGCATTTAAAAAATAAAGAAAAACTATGAAATAATTGGATAATTCCCCAGGATAAGTGTTCTGCATTTTGATTTTCCTCTAACTGGTCGGAGTCTTAAGAACGCACAGAGAACTGACAGAAAAAGAATTTTAATTTTATATGTTTAAATTACTCCTCTGTAGTGGAAATTATTGATGGTAAGACACGAATAATTTCAGTTTTATATATTTTGAGTTTTCCTCTAACTGGTCGAAGGGTCTTAAGAATGCACAGAGAACTGAAAGAAAAGCGATTTTAATTTTATACGTTTAAATTATTCCTCTGTAGTGGAAATTATTGATGGTAAGACACGAATAATTTCAGTTTTATATATTTTGAGTTTTCCTCTAACTGGCCGAAGGGCCTTAAGAATGCCCAGAGAACTGACAGAAAAGGGATTTTAATTTTATACATTTAAATTATTCCTCTGTAGTGGAAATTATTGATGGTAAGACACGAATAATTTCAGTTTTATATATTTTGAGTTTTCCTCTAACTGGTCAAAGGGTCTTAAGAATGCCCAGAGAACTGACAGAAAGGGGATTTTAATTTTATACGTTTAAATTATTCCTCTGTAGTGGAAATTATTGATGGTAAGACACGAATAATTTCAGTTTTATATATTTTGAGTTTTCCTCTAACTGGCCGAAGGGCCTTAAGAATGCCCAGAGAACTGACAGAAAAGGGATTTTAATTTTATACATTTAAATTATTCCTCTGTAGTGGAAATTATTGATGGTATGACACGAATAATTTTAGTTTTATATATTTTGAGTTTTCCTCTAACTGGCTGAAGGGCCTTAAGAATGTCCAAAGAACTGACAGAAAATGAATTTTAATGTCATACGTTTAAATTATATCTCTATAGTTGGAAATTACTGATGGTAAGAAAAAAAGAATTTCACTTTTGTACATTTCGATTTTTCCTCTAACTGATCGAAGAACCTTAAGAATAAACAGAGAACTGAGAGAAAACGAAATATAATTTCATACGTTTAGATCAGTGATTACCCCTGGGGGTGCGAGAGAAGGTTCTAAATTTTTATTGAAAATTACTGCCTAACCGCCTAAATTAAAACTTTGGAGACGACGTCGAGTTGAAAATGGGAATTTAGCAAATTTTCCTTTTCTGGAGTCAATAATTTTGGAAAATGAAAAACAACAACAATTATACTCGACATTAAATTACAACTCCACAAATTGGGTGAATCATTTGATGGATACTTTTTCACTGGAAACATAAGCAAAATTAATAGATGGATCCATTTTTATTTGACCTAAATTTAGTGGACGACAATATTTTATTAAAAGACGATCTTATCGCAATACGAGCACGTATTTAAATGGAATTGGAAAAACTGAACTTAGAACAGTTCTGGTGTACGCAGATAGAACTTTATCCAGAATTGAGGAAAGTAGCATTAGAGACTCTTTTACCATTTGCCACCACTTACCTTTGCGAAATGAGTTTTTTTTATCACTTTTGCACATCAAAACAAAAGCGAGAAATCGCTTAAAGACATCTGATGACTTTCTCGTGGCTCTTTCCAAAACAAAAAAAAAAGAAAGAAAAAGAAAAAGAAAGAAAGATCCTTGTTTTAAAAGGATAATTATGAACAAACAACACCAACGTAGCCATCAAAAATGTAGACATTGTTTTATGTGTAACCAGCTGAATACCCGTACTTCGATACGGAATACATTCAAATTAAATACAACGATCAACGTATGCAATTGGTGTTTTAAATATCTATATAAAATATTGCAACAGATATTTTGATAGACAATATAATGTAGAAGAAAATATTTAAAATAAATCTAATAGAAATTACTAAGGAATTTAGTGCAGTTAATATAGTACAGTTTGAGAAACATTTCTTTTACGGTATTTTAATATTTTTTTTTGGATAATGTCCAATCGTCTGCCGCATTAGCAAGAAAAAAATTTTTTTTTTGTCTATTTGGTGTTATGCACGTGACGATAAATTAATTTAAAGTACCAGAAAAAGAAACCACGTGATCAGCATTTAATAAATTAAATTCTAGAAATTAATCTTTAAAAATTGACCAAAAATCAGAAAATGGAGGTAAAGATTCGAAAAAGATTTTATTTTAAAGGAATTTTTATGGTTTTTCCCGTGATATAAATTTTATAACTCTCAGATTATTATTTTAAATGCAAACTTGAAGAAAGTTACAATAAAGCTTAAAAATTTAATTTTAAAAAATCTAAGAAGAATTTTTGAAAACTCTTTCTTAGTGCACCCCTATACTATAAGAAGAATCACCATGCAAAATTTCAGCCCTTTAGATCCAGCGGTTTCGTCTGTGCGTTGTCTGTCAGTCAGTCAATCAGTCAGTCAGTCAGTTAGTTACGGAACTGCTTTATATATATAGATAATATAGTATGTATTGTGAATGTATTAATTTTGTTATCCAATAAATAAATAATCTTGCAATAAATATCTTTTTCTAAATAAAAAATAGAATCACATTTTTCGAGGGGGTTCGGGAGTTTATTTTCAGATTCAAGGGGGTGTTGACTATTAAAAAGGTTAAGAAGTACTGTGTAGTGTAAAGTTTGAGAAGGAGCACTAGCTTAAGCGATAATGATGTACCTTGTGATTTCTCCCCACCTCCTTTCACCAATCAGAGGATTGGCTGCGTGGGCGGAAAAATCGAAGGGGGTGGTGGGGATTGTCGGGCAGTCAGTTAGAGAAACACAGAGAGAGAGCGTCTCTGGTAGGGATCGGAGGTCTGGCGAGATACATGCAGGCTCGTCTACCCCTCTGGTGAGTTTATTATTCTGTAATTAGAATAGAGACAGAGAGAAAGCGTCTCTGGTAGTGTTAGGACGTCTGTCGAGATATAGCAGGCTCGTCTCGCCTCCGGTGAATTAATTAGTCTGTAACTAGAATAGAGTGTAGTACTAAGAGCAGAGGTCTGGTATGATGTTGTAGGCTTGCCCACCTCGTGCTCAGTCTTCTGTAATCTTTATGTTAAGTGTCAAACTGTACAAAGCTGTAAATAAACTTATGTTTGTGTTGTACTGTGACGACTCATTTTTGCACTACCTCATTTGTCCCCATGCCATATAGAAAAAGAACCTAGGTGAACCGGTGAAGTGTGAGTTCACGACACACTGGTTTAGATTATTCCTGTATATATATTAAAAACAACTGATGGTAAGTAACAAAAAGCCTTTCCGAAAGGCGGCATGTGTTCGTATATTAAACTCTCAGATGTTATTAAGTTCCCGTCACTTCTTGAAGTCAAGGAAAACCATGAAAAAGAGCAATAAAATTGCTCGCAATTATCTGCCCGGCTTGCAGCTGGGGAAGAAGGTTTTTAAGTTTGCTGCGCCTACTCTGTTCATTTCTGATTCCCGTTTCCGAGTGTCCAGTTGTTACGCATGAGGGCGTGTCCCGCGTCACGCGAATGTCACACTCTGGTGCACTCTCCACGTGCCAAGGGTCACCCTCTTCAAGAATCTCAAGTGACCCTTCAGGGGAAGAATTTTCTTTCTTTCCAGACGCGCTTGGGCGGATCAATAGAGCGCTTCAAAGAGAGGCGGGTGTTGAGAGTAGTTTTTGAGAATAATTCTTCGCCATGATTCGGACATGTACGAGCACAGTGTAGGAGAGAGGAGGAAGCAAAGTCTGTGTGCATTGTGAGTCGAGTGCCGTACAAGAGGAAGTAAAATATTTTGACCACAATGAAGAAGAAAAAATGAATCGGAGTCTTGACCAGCATGAAAAATTATAAAAGAGATAGATCCCTCATTGATTATTATTTAAATGTTTGTATCCTTATAAATTATTTATGAAATTGTAGAGTGAACAGAAAACACTTTTATAATTTTTAGAAAGAAGGGATAAAAAAAAGGTTCCGGGAATTCATTTTTGTAAAGAAGACAATTAGAGCGAGTTATTCCTACGTGATCTCACTCATTTTAATATATAAATAAAACATTATATGATACATATTCACAATCAAACGCTTGTTGGAATGGAAAAATGTTTTTAGTTACTTATATATTAACTTGAGAACATAAACCTGCGCACAAGGAGATAGTTACCTTTACACTCGAACCCCGTTATAGTGAACCCGGTATATAACAAAATCACGGATATAACGAACGAACATTTTGGTCCCGCCGTTTTCATATTGTACGTAATTTAATTAGTATTGTGTCAGTTTAATGTAATCGATTTTAGTAGATTTAATTCATTAATGATCATTTTAATAGATTTTATCATTTTTTTAATACACCATTATGGAATACACATTGCAACTAATGAGTTATACATTTTGTGAACTCTAGCATTTTTCTTAACGGTTCGGATATAGCGAACCACAGAATAAATCGAATAAAACCTTTGGTCCCTTCGTTATAATGGGGTTAAGTTCGTTATAATGGGATTCGACTGTATATAGTCTATGATTCAACCATGAGAGAATGATGGGCATGTGTTAAAACCCGTATTGGTTTCAAAATTTAAGTATGATAAACTTAGATTTGCATTGCAGTCGAATCAGTTTGCAGTTACAATAGTGTCTGAATAGTCTGGTGAGTTAATTTTTCCAATCTAAGATACTGATTTTAAACTTCAATATTTTCTTTTCAGATAAGATGACTAGAGTTCGAAAACTAAGTGAATGTATATTTCCCAGAAACACATTTCTTACGGTTTCAGTTCAATGCATCTTCTACTTTTGACACTATTTTCAAAAATTAAGTGTCTGCCGGTTTTTTTTTAGAAATACTCTGTTGTTGTTTCACCTGAATTAATAGTGTTCTAAAATGACCAGTAAAATTTCATGTTCCAAGCCATCCTCAAATATTTATGCTGTTCAAATTGATATAACAACAGTTAAGCGTTGATTTTGAATTTTTTAAATTTAAGTTTCATATTTCCTTCTATTTATTTATTACTGTTAGAAAAGGGAGAACCAAACACTAGCGCCATTTCCTGTTTTGGTTACGTCCTTAATCTACAACCTTATTAAAAAAATCTATAACTTTTCAATAGAATAGATTTAATACATCTAATTTTCTCGATATATACATGGATTTCATTTAAAAGATACTTTCTCCTTTACGGATCATAAAATTTCGTTTCAATTAAATTCACTTCTCCAACACCTGTTGTTGAGCCAGCAAACAACTAGACAGTTCAAAACGAGTGACAAGTAGAAAGTTTTACAAACGTCCTCTCTATGAAGGAGATGCACTAAACGCACTTTCAGTTTTTTTTTTCAGTCCAAAATGAGTAGAAAGTTTTATAAACGTCCTCTTTTTTTCAGTTCAAAACGAGTAACAACTAAAAAGTTTTATAAACGTCCTCTCAACGAAGGCGATGCACAAAAATCCACTTTCAGTTTGTTTGTTTTCAGTTCAAAACGAATAACAACTAGAAAGTTTTATAAACGTCCTCTCTATGAAAGAGAGACACAAAATCAAACTTTCAGTTTTTTTTTCAGTTCAAAACGATTAACAACTAGAAAGTTTTATAAACGTCCTCTCTATGAAGGTAATGCACAAAAACCCACTTTCAATTTTTTCAGTTCAAAACGATTAATAACTAGAAAGTTTTAAAAACGTCCTCTATGAAGGAGATGCACTAAACGCACTTTCAGTTTTCTTTCAGTTCAAAATGAGTAGAAAGTTTTATAAACGTCCTCTTTTTTTCAGTTCAAAACAAGTGACAACTAGAAAGTTTTATAAACATTTTCTCTATGAAAGAGATGCACAAAATCTCACTTTCAGTTCTTTTTTCAGTTCAAAACGATTAACAACTAGAAAGTTTTATAAACGTCCTCTCTATAAAGGCGATGCACAAAAACACACTTTCATATTTCTTTCAGTTCAAAACGAGTAACAACTAGAAAGTTTTATAAACGTCCTATTTATGAAGAAGATGCATCAAACCCACTTTCAGTACTTTATCAGTTCAAAACGAGTAACAGGTAGAAAGTTTTATAGAAGTCTTCTCTATGAAAGAGATGCACAAAAACCCACTTTCAGTTTTTTTTCTCAGTTCATCTCCCTTTCTCCTCTCTCGTCGCCTTATTGATTTAACCTACGCGCCATTTGCCTGAACTTCGACTAAGCGTAACCCTTAATGACGCCTGATCCTGATGCGAGCGGCAGTTTTGTAGACATAACCGATTAAAATTACGCTACCGTCTCTTGGAACTCAACGACTTCTTTCATTGTCCATGCTCGTTCGCTTATGAAATGAACTCTACAATTACTCTCCCGAGCGTAGCATTAACCCAGATAGGACTTTCTGGAGAAGAGCCTCTCTTGAAACGTGTGATAACTAAACAGTACGTGGGAGGATTTTAACCTACGTCCTTAACATAGCTCTGAATTTTAAATTCCACGGACTGTTCGGTATACCATGTCTACTTACTTAATACCATGAGCACCTATAAACTGAACATATTTAAGGGTCTAGTAGACGGGAATCGGGGATGTTCAATCCCTTTCTCTTAGTACATATCTGGGCCCGAGGTAGCCTAGTGGTAGCGCGTCGGCTTTCGATGCTGGCGGTACTCGGTTAGAATCCTCAGGTTATAAATTGGGAAGCCTGCTGCATATGTTATTAATAGGGCTTTATTGCATTATTTTCTACATCTGTTTGTGAATTGTTAGAAACTGTTCCTAAAGTAATTTGGTTCATATTTTTGCTTCTTTCGTTTAGCCTGGTGTTCATGTTATGGATTTACCTGAACAAAAGGGCAGCTGGAAGCTATGAGGGATGTTTATAATAAGCAAGAGCAAAGGAAAAATTTGGAAACTAATTTCTTATACAATTTCCGTCTGCAAAGCACTTGTAATTTTTTTACTTAAAATAACTTCTACATATTTTGCTGGTTATTGTTCTACTATATATCTATAACATTATACTGTACTACTCTTTTATATGGGAGCGTGGCGCATTTTCTACATATTTTGCTAGTTATTGTTCTGATATATATCTATACCATTATACTACTTCTTTTATACGGGAGCGCGACTATGTATTCAATACCCATTTTTCCCACTGATCAATTAAAGAATTTCCTTGTCGCTGCAACAAGCCGGGAGTCTTGTAACGACCAATCGAAATCGCACTGTGTGACGCAGGGCCTAGATTGCTTTGTTATGCTAAACTTAATTTCCTAGACGTTAACTGACAATTTATGTATAAAAATCAATTATCTTCTCATGCTTGGTTTTACTTAATAACCTACTTTCTTGGTTTTATACAAATGAGATAATTGCTGCCTGGTTGTGCTGTAACTTGACTTCATCAACGTTCTTTTAATTATTATTCATGTTGAGTAAATAAACTAACTCCTGTGCCACGCTCATTTTTATTCATGACACATTAATTTATGTGATGGAGCAAAAACATTAGGCATTCTCAGCTTCATTTAATAATTTATTAATTTATTTTCCTTTACCATGCTCAGTTTTGCCTCACAAACCTTCTGTCTTAATTTTATATAGATGAGTTAACTGCTGCTTTGCTATTTCTAACAACATTTTGTGTACCATTTTTTAAAAAAATTTTAGATGAATAAAGAAATATCTTGGTCTTTTGCTCATTTTCACTCATTATTATTTTATCTGAAGAAAAGAAATTAAGTAATGTACTATGCTATACTTCTTTTCATACATGTTAATTATCCCTGAAATCTTGATAACAACTTTGTTTTTAACTCTGAATTATTGGTAAATGAGGAAGTTTTAAATTATATCAAGGCATTCAACTTTCCAAACAAACATCTGGATTTTGTTTGACAGTGTGCTCCATTCGACACCTGAAAAACCGTAGCAGTCTTGCAGATATATTAGTTACGTATATTAGTATTGCAGATATATTAATATTGCAGATATAGTTTTGCAAATGATTGCGAACTTGTATTCTTTGGCACAGTACCGAGGAATTCACATCCAGTGGATTCCATCCCACGCTGAAATCTTTGGCAACGAAGTGGCTGATGCAGTGGTAAAAGAGGGTTGTGAAGACTCACCATTACCATCATCGGCCAGTGTGACATTATTGTCAATTTGTATTCTTTGGCACAGTATCGAGAAATTCGCATCCAATTGATTCCATCCCTCTCTGGAATCTTTGGCAGCGATGTTACTGATGGAGTGGCAAAAGAGGGTTGTGGAGACTTGTCATAACCATCATCGACCATCTTGTCATTATTGCCAACTTGTATTCTTTGGCACAGTACAAAGAAATTCACATCCAGTGGATTCCATCCCAGTATGGAATCTCCGGCAGCTAGGTGATTGATGGAGTGGCAAACGAGGGTTGTGAAGACTTGTGCCATCATCTGCCAGCCTAACATTATAGCCAACTTGTATTCTTTAGCACAGTACCGAGAAATTCACATCCAATGGATTCCATCCCACTATGGAATTTCTGCCAGCAAGGTGATTGATGGAGTGTCAAAAGAGGGTTTTGAAGACTTGCCATTACCATCATCGGCCATCGTGACATTATTGCCAACATGTATTCTTTGGCACAGTACCAAGAAATTCACATCCAATGGATTTCATCCCACTCTGGAATCTCAGGCAGCGAGGTAGTTGATGGAGTGGCAAACAACGGTCGTGAAGACTTGTGATTACCATCATCGACCAGCTTGACATTCAGTGAAATCTTCTCTACTTTGAAAGTGCGGGGCAATCAACTGCTTCCTTTCCATGACTGGTATATGGGTGGTCGGCCCAGGGCAGCTATGAAATTTTGCGATGACAGAATGTGTCACACGACTTGCTTCAGACTGCACAGTGGACACCTGAGATCCTTGAGGTTTGTAAATGAAACTAAGACTTTTCAAGACTGCTCTAAATGCTAGAGGGATAATGCCTCACAACGACACATCAATTCTTGTGTTGGATTGAACAGGCTTTTTCTGTGCAACAAACCTCTGCTTGTACTAGAACAACTTGAGAAGCATGTTCTATTGGACTTGGTGCAGCAGTGGGCTTTCTAAATGGGATGAGTATTAAAAAAATTCATTTTTATAAGTGAATTAATAATTTGGAGTAAAGTTATTATTTTACCTTGAATTGTCAAAATAACTACTCTACTCCAATTTTGAGAGCATGAACCAGCCTTCGTCTGAGGTGACGAGAGTAAGGTAAAATAATTACTCTACCAAAATGTATAAAGCAGTATTCTTCGTCAAAAGTAACAAAAATTGGTAAAACAATTTCTCTACCTAAAAGGTATAAAGCAGCCTTCTTTGTCAAAGGTGACTAGAATATGTAAAATAATTACTCTATATGGGTTTTACGGTATAAGACTGGTATAAAGCAACTTTTTTCGCCACGATACTGAACTTAAGGCTTCTGTGTACTAACCCTATTGGATTAATTCACCTCAATGTTAACCTATGGAGAAAAAATAGTATTTTCAGGTAGCCTGAACTTTTCTGCACCTTTCAACAGGATTCATTTTATAAACTGAGCCCATCAAAGGAATTTAGGAGCGTTTAAAACACACTAGACCAATAATTTAAATTTTAAAATATTATTTGCTTTTAAAAAACAAGCAAACGAAAAATGCCCCAATGTGTAAAATTTCTTTCTCTATTACAGAGTACAATTTTTTAAAAAAAATCTTTCAATCCAAGCCGGCAATCCTTGGAGATATTTTCTCCATAGGTTAACAATTAGGTGATTGAATCCAATAGGGTTAGTACACGACAGCCTTAAGGGTACGCAGCATTTAGAGAATATTTCTAATTATTCTTCCACTGGTAAAAACAAATGAAATCTAGGCCAACTTAGGTTGACACTTTACTGAAAGTAACTCCATTTTCAATACAACAATATACTTGCAAAACTTCTATTAGTTCGAAATATATTGGAAGGGATAATAATGTAATTAATTATATACAAATAAAAAGGAGAAAAGTTAGAGTAGGAATGCTAATGTGTTTTCAATGCCAATTAAATGAATTATTTCTATTGAAAAAATAATATTTATATATGAGATTAAGAAATGACTTATTGCTTTTCTGACGCCTAATATTTCATCACGAACATTGACGAATATATACTTTTTGTCTTGACAAAGGAACGCCTTACTTAACGCTCAGTCGACATTTCTCTGTTTACTTTCTGCATATGACTCTCTCATTGAAAGCGATGAGGATTACTGAAAGAAGAAAAAAAGAAAGATAAATATATTGTGATTCCGTTGAGAAAACAAGTTATTATGCGAATTACTTGACCGTATATGGTTTGAAATTTGCCTCTGTCTCCTTGCGTATGCAACATGTGGAAGAAAGCGGGGATTTTCTCCGATTTAATAACAACATTATGTAAACAGTAATTTAATACACCTGCTGGCTAAGAATTTAACGAACCTACCTTTTGTTTTAATACATTTAGTTAGTGCCAAGGTTTACCTTGATAAGGTAAACAACAATGATTATGTTGTAACATTTTACTTTTATAAGTGAGAGAGTAACTATTAAATTTTTGTAAACAGTTACTGTAAAAATGTTGTTGTTTCTAACGGCTCCTGGCGGGAATTTATTCCACATCAGGTCCATATAGGCAGTGGTCCCCAACTCCCGGTCCGTGGATCAAATAGTACCGGGCCGCTCAAGGAACATTAAATTATTTCCATTTTATTTACTGTGTTGTATTTCTCTCGGGTTAGTGCGACTTTGTCGGGTTTGTGCTAATTTATACTTTTGTAACAAAAGAAATCTTGTAACTATTTTAAATTAGTTTATTGTTTATTAAACATTTCAAGATTATGAATTAAAATTGCAGTCTCAGCGGGCCGCGGTTAAATTATCAAACGTTGACCGGTCAGCGGCGATTAAAAGGTTGGGGAGCACTGATTATGTTGTAACATTTACTTTTATAATTGAAGCTATATGGCCGCAACTCCGGTTTATGATGGCGCCACAAGGGTCTGAATCCGATTTAGCCAAGTGCCACCTCAATTTTCACCGAGCACCCCTAGGGGCAGCATCTGGGAGGATCGTACACTCTCCCACCCCCTCTGACCTCATAGAGGGACTTATCGGTCTACGGATTTACCGCGCCCATATATGGCTTAGAGACGGAGGTATTTAATGATGCTTATCGAAATTCGATCCGAGCACCCCCCAGCACCGAAAGCCGACGCGCTATCACTAAGCTACCTCGAGCCCTGTTATGAAAATACAATTAATGATGATAATGTACCCATATGACAAAATGTTATAAGTCACTTTTTTAAAAATTTACGTTGCAGCAATTCTAAGATTTAAGATGTCATGAAAAATCAGTAATTTGTTTTATATTTGTATTATATTGTATTTACAGTAAAATCTCGACTATAATACGCACCCGAGTATAATACGTATACTTGATTTTGCGCGAAATTTTCGGAAAAAAAATTAAAATTCGACTATAGTACGCACCCATAACTTTTCGGTATTTTATTTAAAAATTGCACAAATATTTATTAGCATAAATAAAATTTGCAATAAAAAGAAACGGAAACGTCAAATTCGGCAGGGAAAAAAGTTAAATTGCTAATTCAAAACAAACAATACTGTCAAATTATCAGTCTTAATCACTTTCACTAGAATACAGCTCATTTATTGTTGCTGCGTCCATGTCATAATTATTGTTGCCATGTTAATATATGTCACCATCACCATCCTCCCTTGACGATACGAACTGTGAGTTCCGTTTGTTTAAAAGGAATACCTACTTAGTAAACGGGTGGATGAATCACGGAGGGCAGATGCGCACGCACCCGTGTTGCGACAATCTCTTACAGCTGTTGTACGTTCGTTTATCCAATGTTTAAAACTACGCTTTTTTTTTTTTTTGTACTCGAGTATAATATGCACCCTCATTTTTGCGGACTAAAATTTGGAAAAAAGTGCGTATTATACTCGAGATTTTACGGTATATATGTATTAATAGTTCGCTATTACTTACAGTAGTCACAGTAAATAGAAAATATCGGCGAACCAGAATCCGGAATGTGAAAAACTCAATTTTTTAAGAAAAGGGACTTATAGCATTTTGCCATCTGAGCACAGATTTATTAATCGGAAGGTCGCGTCATCTCATGAAAATGATGGGAATTACGTTTGGAAATACATACTGTGTATGATGTGAAATTAAACTCTCAAAAATGCTTTCTCTTTATTTGATTCATCCGCATAAATTCAATCATGAAACTGAAAATAAATACTTTACTTTGTTTTCTACAAAGTAATTAATTACTTTAAAGCAAAAGTAACAAGAACGCACAGCCAAAGTTACATGAAGCAGTGCCATCTTGGGGGAGAAATGTGAGTTAAAAAAGTAAATACATTGAAAAGCAATTAATTTAGATTTTAGAGGACTTACAGACAAAAATATATGAAATAATCGTGTCTTGACACACTTAATTGTACTAAAAATTTTAAAAAATATGCAGGATTGATGAAAGTATATTTTTCCATGTCTAAAAAATTATATTTTATCCTGTTATATATAATTTTTATTTGTGCTATACATTTTTGAAATTGTTATTGGTATTACCTTGGATTCGAAATTTTTTTCTCCCAAAATAACAAAAAATTGAAATTAATTGTTCATTCCAGTAAAAATGAAAAAAAAAAATTGCTTTAGATTTGTATTCTCTTGTATTTGCACTTAAGTTTAATACTATATGTCAATGTACCCTGAGTAAAAAGGACTTTATTTTTTTATATACTGTTTGAGTGAAATGTTACAACCTGAGATTTGAGCAACGTTTTAGTTTAGCCTTTGTTATGCTCTTGGAAAGTGGTGAACAAGTTTATTGTTGCTTTCATCGCGTATCCCTAAATTATTGCTTTTATACTGAATGTGCGATCAAAGGTATCCATGCATTTGAATGTCGCATCGTATTTTCTTGACTAAGAAAATAACTAATAGACTGTAATCAAAATTATCCATACACTTGGATAGATATTTTTTTTTCTTCAATAGGAATTAGGAGAGTGTAGGTTCACTTGCCGCTGTTATAACCTCTCTGCAGGGGAGACACGCTATCTTGTTTCGAGTTGCTATTGTTGAAATTTTTCTCTATTTTTCCCATTCAAGTTCATAGAGAGACATTAGTTGTTGTGATCTAGCTATGAAAAGCTGTTTTAGTACGTTCGATAGGTCTGAGATCTCTGGACATTTGTTTAATCAAACCGGTGATGCACGGCAGGCAATTAAACGACCGCTGTGTTATAAAGCTGGAGTCCTTGGGAATCACTCTTTAACCTTTTCAGAGGCAACAACATCCGCCGTTTGCACGGAGTAGATTTTTTTCCTGATTTTTTTTCAACCTAAAGAATCTTGAAAAATTTTCCAATTAAAAGTTGCAAAATGTTTTTACTTCTTTAAACAGATAACAGATAGCAGTACTAGCCATTTTTCTGCTCATTTAACTGGAATGCATTGAATGCAAGTGAAAAAGGACTAGATTTAGACGTCTGCACTGTGCAAACGGCGACCCGACCCTGAATGGGTTAATCCTTGGACTGGAAGGAAATTTAGAGAGTGTAGGTACACTTTCTACAGTTACAACGATTCTCATCCGCTGATGGAAATGCTATCCAATTTTGAATCATTGTCGTGGGATTTTTTTCTCCCATTTTTCCGATTCGTAAGTCTGATGTTAGACGTTAAGGCTTAGCTCTAAATCCGAAGACTTGTCCGTAATAGGACGCAGTTCTAATACGTCCCATGGGACTGAGATCAGGTCTCCGACAAGATCACAAGTTCTTTGCTTCAATAAATGACCATGAATATTTACAAAATTAACCAGTCCTGCACGGCTAGCAATTTATTACCGTGTTATCACCCAGTATGAAGAATGGGCTCTTTCCAAACTGTTGTTACAAAGTTAGATACGGTGTCCTCGAACCTAATTTGATCCTTGTGAAAGGTTGCGTGCAAATTTTCTAACTTCAAACAACTTATACAAAATGAGTTTCTACTCCATAACAGATTATAAAGTTCCAACTCAGCTGTTTAAATATACAAATCACCAGCGACACAAATACTCAGACTTTGGACCAGTGCAGTCCAGACTTTTTAGTGTAGTGGTGCGCAAACTGTAGGTTGCAACCCACGGGGATGGGGGGGGGGGGGGTCACAAACAAACTTCGAGGGGTCGCTGATAGTTTGAAGTTGTATTATTGAATTATTTAATTAAAAAAAGGGTTGCGTTTTCTATAATAACATATTTTTAATATTTTCTTTTGCATTGTAAAAAATACGTATTAATATTTAAATTATTTACCTCTGGAGATGCGGGGTCAATTGTTCTAGAGATGCGACATCGATGTCGATGTTTTCAAAACATCGATGTTTTGATAAAAACATTGATGTTCTAAACATCGATTTATCGAAGCCGGTGTATTTTTAACATCGATGTTTTGTGCTCGATGTTTTACGTTGTCTCGATGTTTTTTTTAATGGAAAAGTACCATAGTAAAAAAATTACCACGTAGCATAATTTTCACTCAGTAAATGTAAGTCTGTATTCTGAGAAGGACGAATGCATAGGGGGAACAATACTCTAGCAGCGAGACAAATGGAAATCAACAAAGTTAACAAACTTCTTTTTTTTTAAAACTAAATAATAAATATAGGGCATATAATAATTATATGCCCCAATAATTGTTATTTACAGTAAAGAAAAAATAAGCTTGTTCAGTTTTCCTCCATACCCTGGTTTTGCATCAGTACTTCAAATTGGTGTAAATATATGTAATTTTCTTTTGTATTATTTAATTTGAAAATAAAAGATTTGTTAATAAATTTTTCTTATAATTTTTTTAATATTAAACTCTGTTGAACCAAACTCAAAAATTCTTTTAAATAATTTTGCCTTATTATATACTTTATTGATATGAAACCCATCCTGTGTTGTGTTAGAGTCATGAACTTCAGAATTTTTAATTTTTTTTACTAAATTATTTAAACCTTCTGGAAGTAAATTATTCTCCAACTTGTAAATTAATATGACAATAATTTTTCACATTCAACCAAGTTAAATTAGAAAACATCACGGATATTTCTTTATGGCTTTGGTCCTATCAATTGTTTTTATTGAAATAATTTCTTCTTCTATTTTCTGGTAAAAGTTATAAAATGTACGATGGAAATGTGATAAAAAAAAGTAAAATTAAAGAGTAAAATTAAATCCCCACGACTAACCGAAGTAACATTAATGTTAGAGGTTACTAAACCAGTTTTAAAAAAATGGATATTTTAAAACATCGATGGTTTTTGGGCGATGTTTTATTAGCATCGATGTTTAAATATTGAATATCGATGTTTGAAAACATCGATGTTTTACTGTCGATGTCGCATCCCTAAATTGTTCAGGTCTCGTCACTTGAGTCGGTTCTAAATTACGGGA
The DNA here is from genome assembly GCA_907164885.2 of Dolomedes plantarius. Classification (NCBI taxonomy): domain Eukaryota; kingdom Metazoa; phylum Arthropoda; class Arachnida; order Araneae; family Dolomedidae; genus Dolomedes; species Dolomedes plantarius. Next base: position 16,953,411 of record OU015499.1, read on the forward strand.
CTGGCTTGTAAGGGGTAATGCTGGCCCCCTATACGGTTCCCCCTTAAATGAATGGCCAGCAGTCTCGCCCTTACTGCGAACAAATGGCGTCATAGCCAATCTTCCAGGCATTTGTAATAATAATAATAATATTTAAATTGGATATTTAAATTGTCACGCAGAGTGACAATATAAGAGCACGCACTGGTCTGGTATGAGGTGTGTTTAGAAATCAGCAAGACTTCAGTTAAAATATTTACGTTTATTCGAAACTTCAATAAACATTTAAAAATATTAAAAGCAATAACTTAAAACATTTGTATAATCAAAACAATCTCACACAGACTTCTAACATACTAATCTCACTAGCTCGTGAGTTCAACTGTGTCTGCTGCTAGCGGCCCCATTGCTCTAACTCGAGCAGTATTTATACAAGCCAGTAACATAACATTGACATATTTGCATAAAATATACTGGAAAGGAAAAATAACAAACCATGGGGAAAATAAACGAAAAACAACATTTCTCATATGTATGACGTCAAAGTTGCTGTGACGCCATTACTTGTTAGATAATAAGTGCAACATCAGTCTAAAACGATAGCATGAATGTCGGAAAGTAATACAAGTAAATGATCTAATAAACTGAAGTTTAGATAGCCCTTTTAAGGTTCATTTTCCTAACATAAATCACACTAGATTTGCCAAAAACATGTACAGCATGTAAGCAAGACTTTTTTTTCATGTTGTAATGCAAAATAAATAGGTGCCCAAAATTAATTGACTTTAAAAATAGTTTGTCAAAATTAGCTTCTTTCTTTCTTTTTTTTTCTTTAACATTTCCCTAATTTTGAAAAAAAAATTTGCTACGACCAAGAAATCTTCATCGGAGTCGAGTGATTTTTTTTATTTAAAGAAAGTGGATCGCGATCGAAAAAACTTTGCGCACCACTGCGATAAAGAACGAACCCAAACTACGATGCAACTGAGAAAATTGAGTTATAATTACTCATTCAATTAAAAATTGCAGTTGCTGATAGTTCGTTCTCCAGTTTGTAAAAATGAACGGTCGGCAAAAGTTTGCGCACCCAGGGCCCGATTTAGAAAATACTTCACTATAGGCACAACTCGGGATGGAGGCCCCCTAACACCGATGTGGGCGTAAAATTTCCAAAATTGACACACAAAAAAAAAATAATCATGAATCACTGTGAAAGTACCATTTTACCAAGAATTGGCTATTTGAAGCCTAGAAGCCTAGAACATTATCAAATAACAAAAAGCAATACAACATTTTAATTTCATCATTAAAACACCAATACAATACAACCAGAAAAACATATTAATCCCTTGTATACACTATAATATGCGTATTATGAACTATACATATAACCTATACATATGATGAACCAATCAATCAAATTTGAAATAATATGTATATAAAAAAATTGCTATTAAAAAAGGTAAAATTAAAAAAAAAAAATTAATTGGAAATTTTTTTTTTAAATAAAAATTTTTGGGGGGCCCTAGGCCCGGGCCTACTGGGCCTAATCGAAAATCAGGGCCTGTGCGCACCACTGCCCTAGTGGGCTCGGACCTTGAAAACCGAACCCGAGTTCACCTCTAACTCAAACTCACCCCGCGCAACTTCGAATTCTTCAAACTAAATTTTCTTCCTTTTATAAACAGTTTTGTAGCAGCTGCTAAGCTCCTCTCCCAAATTAGATTCGAGCTTTTCGAAATAAGCGAGTTTGCATATTAATTATATGCATTAGAACTCACACGCACGTGTCTACACGTATATCTCCTCACGAATACTTTTCTACAATGACCGTGTTATACTTAGAGAAAAAAAAAATACTGTAGACTAATTTTTTAATGAAATGTCCTTGAGATTCATTACCGTTGTTTTATTCTGTACTCTAACGTCACGAACTTGGCAACGAATCAGTTTCTTGCAGTTGTACTGATAAGCTCCTGTGGAATCTCAATCGGCTACATTATTTAAAATCAACTTCGAGTTGCACTCGGCCATCAGGCTTTAATTGACAGTACTAACACTTGTGGTCTGTTGCTTTTCCACGCGATCATCATGCCCTAATAGACAATGCTAACATTTGTGGTCTGTTACTGTTTTAATCTGAGTTCGATGAACTGACTGTCTAGGATTTTGGGTGCTTTGCGGTAGATGAATATTTCATCGTACGTCTCAGCTCAACAGGTTTAGAAAAAGAAAAAAAAACCGTTGTTCCAAAGTACCTTCTGAAAATTTACAAGTTTTTACTTGATTTTTTTTCTGTGTTATTTATAGCAAAGAATTTCAAACATGGAATATTTGTCAATATTTTTTAAATTTGCGTCCAAGCTCTCAAGAACAGATCTGCCAGGAAGGATAAAATAGATCAATGATCCGCAAAATATTGCTCGCGACCCACGGGTGGGGGGGGGGGGGGGGGGGGTCGCTAAAAAAAATTGGAAGGGGTCGCTGATAGTCTGAAGTAAATTTATATCATACTGAATTTAGTTTAAAAATGTGCTTTAAATATTCGATAATAACATTATTTTTAAAATTTTCAAATTTTTTTATATGTTAAAAAATATGTCATGATATTGTTAAATAGGGTATCAAGCAGTCTTATAATAAAAATTCCTTCAGCAAAGACTATACAGTAAAACCTCGTTTATCCGGACTAACTGGGACCATAGGCAATCCGGACAATCTAAAATCCGGATCATCCGGGTAATATTGGTAATAAGCAAAAAAAAAAAAAATTAACTCGACAGACCGTTTATTATGAAAAAAACGATGTTTTGTTACAAAATGACATAGTATTGTTTACAAGACATTAAAAAATATAAAAATAACTTTTCACATCATTTCTTAACAAAGAATTGGTTAAAGCTAGTAAAGCTTTCTTAAACTCAACAAAAAGCATTTTATTACCATAATTTACTGTACATTCTATGTAGGAAATGTACATTGAATCAAACTAAAAAGCGAATATTTGGCGTACTTATAGTTATGTTCTTGTTATCATAGTTAAAAATTATTATCCAATGTGAACATTAAATAAATATAATGTCGACAAATCTGATCCGGATTATCAAAAGATTCGGATCAACGAGGGTCGGATAAACGAGTGTTTACTGAACTTACATTGCTTCCACTTGCTTCTACCTATCTGTGCGGGACTGGGTTTCAAATCTGGATTTTTAAAATAGGTTGACAATGTAGTTTTCTTTTTTTGTTAATATTTTCCTAATTTTTTTTTTTAAATTTTGCTTCTACCAAAAATTTTTCGTTTGGGGGGGGGGGGGGGGTTAAGTGATTTTTTATTCAAAGAAAGTGGGTCACGGTCGAAAAACATTTTCGCACCACTGAAATAGATTATTAGATTTTGCACTTCATGCAACAAAAATATTTGACTATAAAAAGAACAATGTAACTATTCTTATAGGAGCGTTAATGTTAAAGAAGAATGACATTGATTCTTCGTAGAAAGTAAATAATAATTTACTTATGCTAAGTGGAATATAAACTACAGGTAACCCTCCTATAACACGGTAGATAGGTTCCTAGAAAAGGCCGTGTTGTGTGAAACCGTGTTATATGAGACCCAGAGACAGTTCAAAAAAGGGGGGTTACGTACTTAAAACTCATTAAAAACAAACATTTCATTAAAAATTCCATATAAGCAACTTAATTTTTATTGAAAATATAAATGTATGTATAGCACAAAACGAAAAGAAACAAAAAAATATTATTTTTATTTAATGCGACCTTAATTTAATAAATTTCTTCCTCATCACTGCTCAGTACAATCAAACGAGAACGTTTTTTCGATTGAACGATATCACCTTCACTTTCAGAAGCTTTTTCTTCATTTAGATTTTTTGCACCTTCTATCCTCTTTAAAAAATCTGTAATTTTGGTTTATTTGCTGGTTTTTACAAGGTCATTGTAGATTCACGGTATGGAGTCAGACAATTTTGCAGCTCCCTTTTGAATTTTTGGCTTCTTTCAGCGGAAGGCTATGCATTCGGGAAAAATGATTCAAGATTATCAGCTAAGCTTACGCCTTCTTGCAATTTTATAGAGTTATAAATGAATAAATTATAATTTGTTGATACATTTTCATGTAAAGCCACTATAGATCATTATTCCTTCCCGTCATTATTTTAAGGTAATTTAGTTTTTAAATGTGTTAAACAAAAATCATGTTATCTAGTGTTATGGAAGTACAGTGTTGTACAAAGGTTTTCGCAATTTATCTGATCGTGTTAGAGCGAAACCGTGTTGAAAGATGCCGTGCTGTAGGAGGGCTACCTGTATATTTAAATTTAATTGTACTTTTATTTATACAGAACTTTTAAGCTATCCTTTTGAATTTAAAAAAAAAAAATTTGGGGGGGGGGGGAGGAGGGCTATGAAATGCTTTTTTTTGTTCGTTTTGTCGGACAAATTTCCAACTCAGGCGTCTTCTTCGTACTATTTTTATTTCAAAACTTTTGATTTCTTAAGGCTGCTGTGTAGTAACCTTATTGGATTCGGTCACCTCAATGTGTTTCTGTTCCCATAAGGGGTCCGGGACACGTTTAAAAAACTTTTTTTTATTTATTCAGTTAAAATTTTGAATATTTTGTGATGGTTAACCATATAATTTGTAAATAAAATCGCATCATAAAACTTCTCATGAAGTTTTTTAAAAATTTTTAAATTCAAAATTTTAATTTAATTAAACAGAAATATATAACTTTTAACTTTGATTCAGCATTTTTTTAAATATTAATTTTCAAAAATTAAAAATATTTAGAGTAAAAATTTTTAAAAAAATTATGTAACTTATTTTAAAAAAATCATATTTTCAAAAGTAAATATTTTTTTTCAAATTTTCTGAATCAAAATTAAAGTAAAATAATTGAAAAAAACATGTTCCAAGTTTGAACCCTTTATCTTTAACGGTTCTTAAAACAATTTAAAGACGAGAAATGGTGAAAAAAAACCCACCATGTAGAAAAACGCATTTAAAGGTTTAAACAAAGATTGGCTGCTATTAGAATGTTGCAAAACAAAAAATAAATATATCCTGTTCTAATTAAGATAAAAACATGATTTAAACGTCATTTTAAGCGAAAAAGAACAGAGAATTTTTAATGCAATAATTTTTTTTTCGAAAATTTGAAGAATTTTTTTACCTGGACCCCCCCCCCCCCTTAAACCAGTTTATTAAAAATCAAGTTCTTTTATAGAATTAATGTTAAATTTCTCTCTTAATTTATACATAATATTTAACCATACAATGTAAAATTCCTGGTTTTGTAAGTTTTTTGTTTTCTGACTGTCCAACAGAAATTTTGCCCGCTAACTTTGAACTGGGGTGGAATGGGGGTGAATAACCCCAACCCCTCATATGAACAACGCCCTTTGGTATAACTTGGCTGGGTTTGTTTTGGAGATGCTGAATTCCCTTAGCAACGTAATTGGATTAATTCCTTAATCGCAGAGCTGACGGTGTACCCAGCGTGTAAGTAAGACTTCTCAAAGTGGAAGCGACTTTATTTATATGTTGCTCATAAACATAATTTCGCCAGCAAATCTTCCCTTTGCGAGTACCATAAATCTTCCCTCCTCTAACATAAATATGAAAGGGCGGGTGGGGGTAGAAACCGCAATATCTCTCCACAATCTCCATTTCTGTACAGAGTCCAGAGCGATGACGTCATCTTGTCGAAATGTTTAGACAGCGGGCAATCATATCCGCCATATTTGACCCAGAATTAATGGCGTTTGTTCTCACTCGCCCTGGAAAGGTGCTTTGACTTACTTAAAGTTTACAGCCGATGTGTTTAGCAATCACCTTGGACTGGAATTTGGGAGGAATTTTTTCTATCAAAAAGATTTTATCTCATGTATGCTATTTATCGCGACCAAAAGAGTGGTTTGAATGCACGACATCAGCCGTGTTTATTGTTGTAATTAATTCTAATTATTCCTACAATCGATCGTTCTCTGAATCAGAGCCGGTCCCATAGGTGAAGCGGCAAGGCGACCCCCTCAGACGCTGAATTAAAATTTTAACGAATACCGAAAAATATAAATAGTTTAATCTAATGATCGAAGAAATTCATAAAAATGTATAAATATAAGAGAATATTTTAACTCTTTTTTTTTTATAAACTGCTGAATTTGAGATTATGAGAATAATATTTTGAATGCCTATTTCCAAACGCTGCTGTATCTCTAAGAATTCTACTAGCTCTACCTGTAATTTTAGCAGCAGCCAAGAGCAGTTTTTCTAAACTGGAAATTTTTAAGAATTATCTATGAACAACAACAACAACTCAAGAGCGATTGAATGATCTAGCCCAGGGATTCCCAAAGGGGTCCAGGTGCACTCCTTGGGGGTCGATGGAAGTTTAAAAGGGTCTATAGTATTCCAGAGGTCTATTGAGGGTCGATGATAAATTTTTCTGCTTTAAAATTTAATTTAATTTTATAGGAATGTAATTATTAGATAATAATATCCGTTTTAATATGTATAAATACAGATTTACAGTATAAATACAGATTGCATACGCATAATAATTGCAAGATAAAAAGAACATTTTATATACCATGTTTTTAAATTTTCTGTTGAATCATATAAACTTGACAATTCTATGTATTAATAAATACTTTTGAAATTTTTTTTTGATGAATTATCCTATCAACTTGAAACAAAATGATCAAATGCGTAATAAAGAGGTATCAAATGCGTAATCAATTGCGTTTAACTTTTCGTTCCCGTCCCGGCCTACAGATGGCTGCACCCTTCTACAAAACAAAATTAACTGAAAATGAATTCAATCCTGCTTAAAGACGGTTAAAAGTATCAAAAGAATGCATTGCCATTGTGTTCTGAGCTATTCTAAAAGTTTCCAATGTCTAGCTAGTCAGGAAGTTAGTTAAAAATTGATTGCAAGATTTGTACAGGACAAACACACAAACACACAAACAAACAAACAAGAAAGCGAGTTAATAAAAACATGGTAAATACAGATAAAAAGTATTATGGGAAAGCATCAACCACAACCGTCGCATTAAATTTTTTGAAAAATATATTATAACTAGCTGAAAACCCGCACTTCGCTACTGAGTACATTCAAATTAAATACAACGGTCAATGTATGCAATTGATGTAATATATATATATATATATATATATATAATTTGCTATACTAATTATATAGCTATATAACTGTATAAGGAATTTTTATGATCTTTCTCGTGATATAAATTTTATAACCCTCAAATTATTATTTTAAATGCAAACTTAAAAAAAGTTACAAAAACAGCTTAAAAATTTAATTTTGAAAAAATCTAAGAAGAATTTTTCAAAAATCTTTCTTATTGCACCCCAGCACCATAAGAACAATCGCCATGCAAAATTTCAGCCCTTTAGGTCCAGCGGTTTGGTCTGTGCGTTCTATGTCAGTGAGTGAGTCAGTGAGTCAGTCAGTTACGGAACTGTTTTATATATATAGATTACATATAAGTTAGTAAATTTTTTTTGTAAAATATGCATTTATATTTGTTATGTTAGTTATTGTGATTATACGATGATAAGCAATTGCTGGCCAAACTTTAAAAAAACTATATCAATGCATCAAGCACTACCACCACTTAATTGAAATCGAATTTTTGCCCAATTACAATCTGTGTTTCTGAAATCGTGTTTATATTTGTGAAATTAAAAATGAAAATAGTACAAAAATAATAAAACGTAAACCTAATGAACCCCTTTTTATAATTTTTTGTTCATATTCTTAGTCAAATTGTTATCTTTTAGAGTTTTATGTGCAATTATTAGTGTTATAATTATGTTGTATGCTGTATATTATAGAGAAAAATGTGAGGGGGTCGATGAAGAAAATCATTCTTTTAAAAGGGGTCGATGTAGGAAAAAGGTTGGGAACCCCTGATCTAGCCAATCATTTCTACAGAAAAATGGCATGATAAACAGTAAGTCATAGAGATGCAATCCATCAATTTGCTGCTATAAAGGCTCAAAGAATAATTTAGAATTTTTTTTTATGAGATAACAAATTATATTCAAATTTATTTAGCTTTTCTACTTTTTTAGAGTTCTGCAATTTTTCTAAATTTTATGTTTTTTTTAAAAATAAATAGATATTTTCCCCAAAATGTCCGTTATTCTATTAAGTAGACTAGATATTCCTCGACTTACGACCTTTATAGGGACCGAGGCATTGGTCGTAAGTTGAGTTGGTCGTAAGTCGAGTTTCAAACTTTTTTTTTGTTTGTATATGCACATACATACATTTTTTACATTCATACGTAATTTAAAATACATTGTATTAAGAAGACATAAATCATTCTTCGTCATCACTACTTATTATGTTAGTACAATCCATTGGTTCAGAATTTGCTACAGAAGATACGTTGAAAGTTTTTTTAACACAGTTGTCCAAGGTAGTTTGCACAGTTTGCGTCTTCTTTTCCATGTATATTGTCTGGTAGCAAGGCAGATTTTCCTGAATACGACGATTGACACTTGTGAATCTTTCTTCATTTGTATCCATTGCTTTTAATTGTTGTAGTCCTTTATTAATATAATGAAAAGCTAAAGCCATTTCTGAAACCAATGAAGGTTTATTTGATTTATCGTCTGGATATCGAAACTATTGCATCATACATTTTTATTATTGCGTCATAAATTTCTGCAGTATTACAGAATATTGCATCATATTTTTTAATAATTATGTAGTACATATAAGTATGTACTGTACATTCGAGAAACAGTATTTTTGAGGGAAAAAATAAAAAATAATTTATTTAAAAACTTTGGTCGTAAGTCGAGCGGTTGTAAGTCGAGGATTACCTGCATTTCAAATAAAGATACATTCATTTCTTAAGAGTCTGTCGAAAAACTTGTAAGGGCGCCGTTTTTAGAACTTGCTTCAGGTGCCACAATGGATCGGCTCGGCCCTGTTTCTACCCACATCAATATGGGAAGGAAACCATTGCAGATGAAATACATGCTTTGTAAAGGGAATTGCTTAGCACAGAGAAAAACACTTCTAACAGTACGATCCAGAATGTTGTGCAATTAAATACTCAAAAGGTATAGAAAACTGCGGCTGTCGGTAAATATCCATGTATAACTAGTTGGTACCCCGCAAAAGATGACGGCTGGATAGTAAATAAATGTACTAATACACAAATTATACCCAACGCATCATTGCCAAATGTTGAAAATCATAATATTAAGAATAGAGAAATACGCTATAAAAAATCCCTATTGAACACAGCAAAAAGAAATAAGGTTACTGAACAGCATGAAATAAACAATGTCCGTCAGGTTGAATTCTATATCTCACAAACATAATTAAAAATAAAAATGGCAGAGAGACAGCTAGAGAGATTCTTCGGAATAAACAAATTAACGTGTCTATGCAGCCTCGTGCTTAGAAGTACCTAAAGTTAGATTTAAACGTGTCACTTAGCATGCGCAGATACAAATTAATGTGTAGATGCGGCCTCGTGCTTAGTGAGTATCTAAAGCCAGATTAAAACATGTCGCTGAGCATGCGAAGAAAGCAATTTTTAATTGTAAATTATCGCTAATTAATAGAAATTGCGGTTACAAACAGGAAATTTGATAAATTTATAGATCAAAATCTTTCGTTTAAGACCAAAAAGAAGTAAATTGATGCAGTAGTTTTCTCTCACGGATTGCCCAAATAATCGGCTTAGCAACTTAAAATATATATAGATTATTCGTTAGGTTCCTGACTCGAAGAAGGCAAGTGCCCTGACCGTTCGCCTGTGTTAATAGAGATACATTCATAATTTAAGAGAGTCTCCGAAAATTTGAAATGGCGCCGTCATTAAAACTTACCCCAGGAGTCAGAATCGATCGGCCCGGCTCTGCCCTGAATCAGCGTTTTCCCGGAAGTGTCCTTTATTTTCTTACAGTCCCTATGATCATATTTCTTTGTTATGTTCCCGCATCCATAGGTTTCCAACATTTTTCGTTCAGTGCGATCGGTTCCTAAACGGTAGATCGAGGTACCACTGTTTTTGACCTTGGGGATCAGGCTGTTACATTAACTTTTCTTTAAAGCCCGCTATAAAGGGCTGGAAATTTGTTTCTCTCGTAAGCATTATATTTTTTCGATAGCTTAGACCAGAGCTCCGCAACCTTTTATCTTCCACGGCACAACAACGTTTTTTTCGATAATTCCGTGGCACACTACAAGAAAAAGCTTGCAAATACACTGGTGTGCAAAACTTAAGCAACAGGTGGGTTTTTTGCCATAACTCCACGAGAAATCATCTGAGAGACATGAAATTCAGAAATGAGGGAGAGTATTATGTACGTAAAGATTGACGAAAGCATCGGCGCTGAAAAAGGAATACAATGCATACGATATGGAATAAAACAAAAACAAGCTTTATTGAACGCATAATATCGTGACTCATGATTGTCTATCCAAGATGAAGAACAACAAGCAGATGTTCCTTAATATGGGATATGCCCTCCCCTCACTGCAATGGTTGCTTCGCACCGTCTCCGCATACTCAGAACCAGCTGGTGCAACATTTCTTGCGGTAGGAGTGCCCATTCCTTAATCAGCATCTGTTTGAGTTGTTGGGTGTTCTCCAGAGGATGTAAGCGTGCTTCAATGCGTCTCCCCAAAGCATCCCACACATGTTCGATGGGATTTAAATCTGGGGAGTACGCTGGCCAATCCATTCGAGTGATATCTTCACTTTCCAGTAGCTCCTCAACAGCAAGAGTCCGATGTGGCCGTGCTTTGTCATCCATAAAAATGAAGTCTGGGCCAATGGCACCTCGGAACAAACGCACATGGGGAAGGAATACCTCCTCACAATAGCGATCCCCGGTTACAGACCCTCTGTCCAAAACGTGGAGCTCAGTTCGCCCGTTCAGCATAATGCCTCCCCAGACAAAAACTCCAGGACCACCGTTACGGTGTCTTTCCTTGATGTTACTGGGATAAAACCGGGTCCCGACCTCTCTCCAAATGAAAACGCGTCGAGAATCGCATCTGGTACTGAACCGACTCTCATCCGTAAAGAGGACACGACTCCATTGATCAGTTGTCCAGTTTTTGTCTCTCTGCACCACTGTAAACGGTTGCCAACTTTCAACGGGAGGCAGCGTTCAGGACGGCGGCGAATAGGCCCCCTTTGTGAAGGCGTCTTGCCACAGTAAACCGCGACACTTGTCGCCCCGTTGCTGTACAGAGTTGCTGAGCAATGGCGCTTGCTGACTGTTATCGGCCTCTTTTCGCCTGCAGGACGATATATCGGTCATCCCCTGCAGTTGTCGTCCTCGGGCGGCCACCACCAACCTTTCTAACAGCTGTACCTGTGGTTTGGAACGATTTCCAAGCGCGCGAAACGACACTTTTGTTGATTCCGAAATCTGCAGCTACACTGGTGACAGTACGCCCCTCCTCCAGCTTTCCGATCATTCTTCCACGTGTGAAGTCGTCCAGGTGATTTTTTCTAGCCATATTTCACGAACTGACTCACTGGCACTTGCAGTGAATATGTTGAATTGACCATAGTACCATAGGACCATAGGACAACTAAATTAACTGAGTTGCCTAGGCCAACGCCTTCAAACTCAGATTTTTCTTAGTCGTATCATCGGAGAGCTGGAAATGTTCAGGAGTAGGTAAAAGTTCGTTTTTGACATCAAAGTTCATGAAATTGCTTCACCAAAAGTGTAGCAGAGAGATTTCTGGTCAGTAGATTGGAGGGTGAAAAATGGGCAGTTTTTATTGGTTGTCTTCTGGATCTTTGTGATGATTTGCTGATGGGGGTGGAGTCAATGGCTGTCTGTAAGCTGGATTTCAATTGGCAAGTGTAGAGAGAATAGAGTAAAGTGATTGGATAGAGAGATAAGGTTTGGAATCCGTGAGTTCTATTACTACAAAAATGAGCAAAGCCAAAAGGATTTGCTCAGACAAGAGTAATTAAGTTAAAAGAAAGTTTAGGAATAGAAAAAATATTTTTATTTTATTTTATAAAATTTTTAGTTGTTTTTTTGCCTTGGCAAGCCAAGTATTGTTTTTATATTTTTATATTTTTATTTAAATGACGAGGACAAACAAAAAATTAAGACGGAAGACTCAGGATGGCTCGAGGCCTTTTTCGGTTAGTGGGGTCAGCGTGATCATAGTTTACAAGATTAGATAAGAGTTCACTGTCAATTGAATTGTGAAAGTTTATAGCTTGATTTTTGAGATAATTTCGAATAGTAGGGATATCTAACTCCCTGTAAATACAAGTATTTCTGAAATACCAGTCCGCATTAACAATTTGTCGAATGGTGCTGCTCTGAGCAGATGCGAGTTTTTTAATATGGGTGTCTGCACAATATGACCACGCTGGCCCTCCATAAGTTAATATAGGACGAAGATAGGAGTTGTAAATGAGCAATTTATTGGCTAAGCTTAATTTGCTATTCCGAGAAATTAGTGGGTAAATTAATCTTCTGGCTGCTCGGAATTTGTCCCTGACATGGAGGATATGATGTTTCCAAGTGACATTTTTATCTAATACGATACCTATAATAGGTATTTGACAGTATCAGACCAGGGGATTTTTGTGTTTCCTATTTGTATTTGGTGACTGTTGAATGTCTTTTTACGTTTAGATGTGAACATGACAGCGATGCATTTCTCAGAATTAATTTTAATTTTCCATTTGTCGAGCCAATTTTGAATGGAGGACATGTGGGTATTGATGTATTTTACTGTATATTTAACATTTTTGTTGGTGCATAAAGGGCTGTGTCGTCGGCGAATATTGCAATATTTGTGTTTATATTTTGGGGAATATCGTTAACAAATAAATTAAAAAGAATTGGGGATAAAACCCCACCTTGTGGAACGCCTGAATTGATTTTGAATTTACTGGAGAGATGGCCATTAATTCTTACCTGAAAGGTGCAATTTTTGAGATAAGAGATGAGAAGGTGGATGATTTGGGGTGGGAAGTTATAGTTAATGAGCTTGTGGATGAGTCCATCGATCCAAAGTTTATCAAAAGCGAGAGGGACATCAAGAAAGAGAGCTGCTGTGGAGGATTTATTTTTCTTAGCACTGGCAAGGTTTTCGGCAAGACGATATACTTGATGTGGGGCTGAAAGAGATTTTCTGAAACCAAATTGGTACGGGATAATGATTTGATTATCGTCGAGATGCTCGTTAATTTTCTTAACAATAAATTTTTCTGTTAATTTACTTAGAGAATTTAGAAGACTGATGGGGCGGTAGCTGGAGGGAGAGGAATGGGGTTTATTAGGTTTTAAGATTGGGACAATTATTGAGTTTATGTTGAATTGCGTCTCCGTCCTTCCTTTAATTCTACTGTTGAGCTGCGCGCGCCGACATCACGCGTTTTGCGTACGCTCACGTCGCCTCTGACGTTTCGTTCCTGATATTTGCATACGCATGACGTTTCTACTGACTTACGTGTTCATTGTACTGATCTCCAGACCTCCTTTTCTGCAATTTCATGGCTATCTGCTAAATTTTTACATTGTTTCTTAAGTTTTGCACACCAGTGTATATAAATTACAATAAATACGTATATGATTTTATTAGATAAAAAAACACAACAAAATAGCTCTATATATCAAGATAATTATAATAATTTAAGTTTTATATAAATCATTTTGAACTGTACACCAACACAAGAACAAAAATATAAAATTATAGTTACAAGTAAAAAAAAAATTCTCTTTAAATTTTTATATTAAAATTTGTTTTTTGATCCTTACTTAAGCCTAATAAATCAAAGTTAATTTAAACATAACTAATTTATTAATGAGATATTTGAGATTATTTTGATAAATGTGCGTTTTATATTTGCACGTTTTATATTTGGCTCTATAATAGAAAGATCTACAGTTCATGATCAAGGCCCTTGAAATATGATCGTTTGTCATTTTCAATTAGAACCAGTGTCGAAAAACTTTGTTCGCATAAGTATGTCGTAGAAAATGGGAGCAAAATTGCAATGGCCTTGTCAGAAATTTGTGGATATTCTTTCTTAACTGAAATCCAGAAATATGACGCTCGAGCATACATACAATGTATGGCTAACAACATGTTTTTGTTTTGTGTATAATTTCGACCCAGAAAAATTAGATATTAACAAAAAGTTAAAGGAATATTTTACTTAGAAAAATTTCTATTTAATGCGGTGGTTAATTTTTTTATTATCATAATCGATAAAATCACCGCGGCACAGTCAAGATCACCTCGCGGCACACTAGTGTGCCACGGCACAGTGGTTGCGGAGCACTGGCTTAGACGTTCAAAAAAGAGTGTACAAATTAATCATTTTTTTTTAACTGAAGAGTAATTATAAGTTGGTTGTTTTTATCGGGAATTACTGAGACATATTTCTGTTCCAACTACACGAATGATGATTGTTTCTGTGAGTTTCTCTTCGATTGGAAAAAAAAATCATTGCAGGCTCATCTGTTCTTGGTTTTAAGATTTATGTTAAGTGTTTCTGGAGGTATCCTTTGAACTGTATCTGTATTAAGATATGTATCATGAATGGGGCAACTTTGTATATTGGGTCATAGAATTTAAGGGATCTGGTGAAATTAAAAAAGGACTCGAAAACCTATTTCTGTGATTGAAGAGGTATTCTACCTAGGGTGCCCGGTATATCATAAAAAAGGACTTATATCAAAAACAGTGATTTTAATATACCAAGTTATTGGCTTTTATACCAATCGCAGAACAACAATTGCGACTTGAGTCTTTTGAACAAAGAAATGTACTTTTGTATACAAAATTGATAGACTTAAGCCTTTTATACGAGTCAAAAGATTTTTGTCTTTTTTATCAACACTAACAAAAATCTAAAAATCATTGTTTTTGACTTAAGCCCTTTATACCGGGCTTGAAAGTTTTCTCACCTTTTCCCCTTAATCATACACAGTGACGCATCCACTATACGTCACTGTGTAGGATTATTGTAGGATTATTTATATCAGTGGTGCGCAAACTTTTCTCTACAGCGACTCATTTTCTTTAGATAAAAAAAATCCCACGATCGCTATGAATATTTTTTATACTAGCAAATTTTTTTTAAAATATTAGGAAAATGTTAGTAAATATAGAAAAAAGAAATATGCAAATTTTGAGAAACTATTTTCAAAATCAATAGACTGTAGATTTTGGGTATACAGTCGAACCTCCATATATCGAACTTCCACATATCGAAATTTTCTATATATCGAACTCTTAGCAAATCTCCATGCTCATTACATAGAAAAATTGTTTCTATATATTGAAAAAATCTCTATATATCGAAATTTATTTCAAGACAAATTGGGAGATTTTATTCCACTTTAGAATAAAATCTCCCAATTTTTGGCATTTGAAGCAATATGTCGTGGATTTCAATTCGCCGAAAATATCCCCGATTAAGTTTTAGTGGACTGAATAAATACGAACATTTCTTTGAACTTTCCGCAAAACTCACTGTTCAGCAAGATATTCGTAGTTTTTTTTTAAAAAGAATGTAACTGTGATCATTGTAACCACTGTCTGGATTATTGTTTTTTTAAAGGTATGCAGTACTCAATAAATCTTTCATATTAATTCATTTTTTAGTTATTAACTTTCATTTAATGGGATTCGCAAATAAATTAGAAATAGAGTTTCGTATACGAAAATTAGCTTTAATTTTTTTAGGAGAATTATGATAAAACTCAGCTCAATTCTATATATCGAAATTTCTATATATCGAATTTTTTTCCGGCAATTTGCTACTTCGATATATGGAGGTTCGACTGTATATTTACTTTGTATAATAACACTAAAAAAATTGTCTTCTGTTTTTGTCAAATCTCGTGAGACAAAAACTTCATATTTAAATATTAATATGTATTTGTACTTCCTTTAGGTAAAAATTAACAAAATTTAATATTAAAAAAGAGCATTATTTCAAAATTATTAAAAAAAATTATTTAAAGCAAATTATTGGATAGTTGTGACTTGTGGCACGCCATTCATTTTCGGTGTGCGGAAAAACATGAGAATATGCTGAAATCTACAAGTTTTTATTATAGGTTTCATATTGGTGGGTTTTTAAAGCTGTCCTCCAATAAATTGGGATACAAACGCAACAATTATTTACTTGCTGTAAAATTAAACATTTCTAACACACTTTCAGGTGAAATGAAAATAAATTAAAGGCTAGAACCGATAAGTAATGCATCATCATGTTCACAAAACATAAAAAAGAAATATTAGTCCATTGTAAATTTAGTAACAATATATTACATCACTTTTTTATGACATACTAACCTTTATATTTTGTCTGTATTAAGAGATCATTATTTATTTACTGTTTCTTTAAAATAAGCACGCTTAATTCAGGAACCAGCTCTTTCTCCTGTTCTACTCCTAACGAAAGATGAATTTTTCTTTCGTCATTTGCGAATAGTTTTAAAGTGTTATAGTTTTAAAGTCTTATTCATTATGAATATTTTCAGGTATTTCTACAAGGTGCGCCCATAAAGTAACCGCACAATTTTTTATAATAAGAAAAATATTACTTACCTTCAAATAAATTTATCTCCTTCAAAATAATTGCCAAAGGAGTCTATACAATTTTTCCAACGTTTCTTGAAGTCATCGAAACACTGTTTATAGGCGTTGGAACTAACCGTTCGTAAAATACGCGTGACATTTGATTTAATGTACGAGACGTTTTCAAATCTCTGTCCTTTCGTGGCCATCTTAAGTTTCGGAAAAAGTAAAAAATCAGCTGGCGATAAGTCAGGAGAATATGGTGGGTGATTTACCACTGTAAATGAATGCTTAGCAAGATATTGTTGTACAGAAATTGCTGTATGGGGCCTAGCATTATCGTGTAAAAGAAACCATTGCCGAGAATCAAACAGTTCCTGCCTCACTCGCCTTATCCCGTTTCTTAATCGAAAAAGAACCTCCTTGTAAAAATACTGATTAATTGTTTGATTTTCGGGAACAAATTCGTGGTGAATAAGTCTTTTGTAATCAAAAAATGCAAAATCCATGAAAGGACAGAGATTTGAAAACGTCTCGGATTTTAAATCAAATGTTAAGCGTATTTTGCGAAAGGTTAGTTCCAACGCCTATAAACAGTGTTTCGATGACTTGAAGAAACGTTGAAAAAATTGTATAGACTCCTTTGGCTATTATTTTGAAGGAAATAAATTTACTTGAAGGTGAGTAATATTTTTCTCATTTATAAAAAATTGTCCGGTTACTTTATGGGCGCACCTTGTATTACCTGAGAATAGAAAAACTAAAATTAATTTTTAGTCATCCATCACACGATAGCACTTAGCATTTATTTTGACGGGTAATAGTCATTTTTTTATTTCATGAATATTTTTTCAAAAGCAAATGAATCTATAGTTTGACTTTTAAAAGATTCTGGTACAGGAAACCTCTTATCACGTGCGGATACGTGACTTATCTGACGGAATCTTGGAGAAGAGTTTCGGTACCACTTATGTTGATAAACGGTAATTCTCTTCGCAGTTTCTAAAAACCTGCAATGAAAGTTCATGAAAAAATAACTAAGTAATCCACGTTAAGGCTGCTGTGTACTAAACCTATTGATCCGCCCACCTCAATGTAACCTATGAAGAAAATGTGTCCAAGGATTGCTGTCTTGGAATGAAAGATTTTTTTTAAATTGTACTCCGTAATAGAGAAATAAATTTTACACTTTCTAAAAAAAAAAATTGCAAATATTTTTTTTTAATTTAAATTATTCGGGGAAAAATTCTGGTATCGCGTGTTTTGGTGCTTACAAATTCCTTTAGTAGACGAAATTTACAAAATGAATTCCGTTGTAAGGTTCAGAAAAGTTGAGGTTATCTGAAAGTACCATTTTTATTGGATTATCGGCATTTATGTAGCTGTAAATAGTAGACACATTTTCTCCATAGGTTAATACTGAGGTGAGCGCATCCAATATGATTAGTACACAGCAGCCTTAAAAATTAGTGTAAGAAATACGTACCTAATACTCTCTCTAAAAGAGAAAGGATACGAAAGATGTGGTCGAAAATGGCCGCCGGAGCACGCCGGGCCGTTCGGCTGCCTCTCGACCTCAGCCACATCCGGACGCGTGACGTCACTACGGCTGGATGAAGAGAAGAATGCTGTCTTTGATTTCATCGAATCGTGGGTTTCTCTCCTCGTCTCGCGGTGTTTTTTCGCCCAAGTGGAGCTGTCGACTGAAATGGATGAATGAGTGGCGGAGATACTTCGGCCAGTTGTGCCACAGAGATGCCACTCATACCGCTCTCGATGGCAATTTTTCATTTTTTGTTTAACTGGTAAATATCAGACAGCTGTTCTAATTAACGAGATAAGTTTTTCTGTTGCCGAGGAAATTATGTATCTATTAATATAGACGTTTACATCGGCATGCTAGTTTGATAGAGCAATGTGTGTTATAACCCCTTCCCAATCCTTTCTTAAAACTGTTTTCCGCATGCATGTTTTAAATTCCTAATACAGTGGTTCTCAGCCCTGCGAACGTGCGCCCACGGAGGTGTTGGAATACGCCCCACGGAAATTATGAAAAATTAGCTAATTCAGTTCAGAAAAAAAATTGTTTAAATGTTAAATAATATGGACAGCACATTTCTTCTTTCAAAGATTTTGTTCTCCCATCATCAGCATAGTAACGGACTTGAGCAGGCATGATGACCAGAGCCTGACTAAGGCAGGGGCATACGGGGCAGTTTCCCCGGGCCCCCACTTCAGAGGGGGCCCCCAAATCAAATAGAAAGTTTATTTTACGTTTCCTTCTTTAATAAACTTTTTTTAAACAAAATATCAGTACAGTGTAAAATCCGTCAGTTTTATGTTAGCTTCTTCATTAATCTATCGTATGAACACAAAATATCTATATTTCGTAAATCCATGGCTTTCTAGGACGAAATTTAGCTGAATTCCGCCCTAATGTTAGGAAGGATATGAATTTTTCGCAGCTAGATAACAAAGTTAACAATCAGAAAACTGCATTTCGGAAACTTGTGAAAAGTTCACAAAACTGCAGTGATATGATTGTTAACTTGGTCATCTTAATCGCAACTGCGAAAAATTCAGTTGCATCGTGTTCAGTGGATTCTGTTGGATTTTCGCAACACTGAGAAATCACATTAATCAATTATAAGTTGTATTCTCTCAAAATTCTCACAAATGTCAAATATTCTTTTGATTAATTAATTTCATAATACCTTTGTGGGGGACTTTATAGCTATTTTGGGTTCTAGTCAGTTTTCTTGTTATATATCTATAATGAGGTGAAAAATTTAAATACCTCCATAAAGTTCGGTTCTTCATTACTGAAGTAGTGAATCAGAGGGGGACCCCAAAGAAGTTTTTGCCCCGAGCCCCAATTTGGCTAAGTTGGGCCCTGATGATGACACACATTGGAGATTTGATTAGAAGTATTTTGCCGGATTTAGCCAGAGAGTGGAAAGAGAAGACGATAAAGATGAGAGTTTACATGGGAGGAAACTTTACTTAGAAGCTGCCAAAGTTACAAGAGCAGAAATGTCCTCCGTGCAGGAGTGTATAAAATAAGAATTTGTCTATTTGACCACCAGGGTTAGTATCATTCAGTTGGTTAGAATTCATCATGTGCTGTATATCAGTGTGATTTTCAAGGGATTACAATTTGTTGTGCAATACTCCAATTGGGGCGAGAGGATTCCGAGTCTTTGTTAGTGAATAATTATTTGAAAACAGGACTTATTTATTATATACCAAGTTATAATGGGGTGCATTGTTTCACTACCATATAGGGAAATGTTATAGAATTTTAAGCGTTGGTTGCACGGTTGGGGTATTTATAGAGTCCGAGAAAGATTCGGCATGTGCATTAAGGGTTAATATAATTTATCAATTAAGTCATTCCTAGGTCATGATTTAGAAAAGGGGTTATACTTTGTTAGAAAAGAAAATTGGGAATACGCGTTTGGTTATATATATATATATATATATATATATATATATATATATATATATATATTGGGAAAAGAGCCTTAGCTCTGCTGATGTATGTATTTAAATGTGTGCAATGGGGGTATGGGAGGTGCACAATGTCTGCATTAGGTGAAGCCATTGATCAAAGTTCCATTGGCACCGACATTATATGTTAGGACAGTGGTTCTCAACCATCACATGGTCGAGAGCACATCGAAGCTTTTAGAGAGCCTGGCGTGTGTTTGGACCCACCCATATAGAGGGTGCTTTGTGCACAAGAGAAGGAACTTTGTAACGTCCTAGAGTTTGTCACTCGGACTTTCGGTTCTCACCTGACAACGAGCAACATGCTGCTCTTGAAATTAAGTTTCTATTTGCAAATAGATGTATATAATACACCTAAATTTTAAGCTCTCCCACACTGGAATCTTTATTGACTTTGGACTATTTTACTTGAAATTTCCCAGACATTTTCGTTTATTTTTTGATACGTTGGATTTCGGTCGGCTTCAGCGGGCACAGCCAATGATTTTTGTATCACCGATGATCATTATTCATATAATTGAAATATTTTTTATTCAACACTACGTTACCAACCTAATATTGTTGCAATAATTATGTTTTGAAAAATAATAATAAAAAGGAAACAAATAAAATTTTTATTACTTTATTTTTATAAGTAGGTAAATAGAAATTTAAAAAAAAATCAGTTGTATAAATAGGCTTATTACTTATAAATACTTTACGCATTCTCTTTCCATACTCCGGCTAAGTACGGCAATATACTTCTAATCAAATCTCCAATGTGTATCATCATGTTTGTGTGTCATCATGCCTGCTCAAGTCCGTTACTATGCTGATGATGGGAGAATAAAATATTTGAAAGAAGAAATGCTTTGTCTATATTATTCGGCTCCACTACCGTGTCCCTTTATGACTGTGAATCACCAACGGAAAAATATGCATTAATTAAAAAGTTAATTTATTTAAAAAATCTATTAAAAATACAGAATTTAAAAAAAGCAGAAAAAGTAAATAAATTTGAATATAATTTGTTATGTCATAAAATTAATTACTAAATCAGTCTTCGAGCCTTTATTGCTGCAAATGGCTCGATTGCATCTCTATAATTAATTGTTTTAGGTACCCCCTTTTCAATAGAAACTATTGCTAAATCTTTCAATCAATCTTAGATTATTGTTCGTAGATAATTCTCTAAAATTTTCAGCTCAGAAAAATTACACTCGGCAGCTGATACAATTTCAGGTAGTGTTAGTAGAATTCTTAGAGCTACAACAACGTTTGGAAATAGGCATTCAAATTTTATTTCTCGTGATCACAAATTCGGCTGTTTATTAAAAAAAAATAGCCTGAATATTCGGTTATATTTCTGTAATTTTACATCAAATTTAACTATTTTTTTTATTTATTCACTAAGAATTTCGTATTTTTACTTTGACTCACTTTGGCACCTCTTTGAATTCCGCACCTCACCTATGGGTCCGGCTCTGGGTATCACATATAAATTTTTTTTCCGTGGGAATTAACCTAATTATCCATTTGCACAAATGTAGTACCAGCGGAGCACTGACCTGGAAGGCTCTCATTTGTTGCAGAAATCCCCCAATAAATATGTTGATGTTGATTTCATCGATATAGATCTTTGAGAGAGCTTCTTTTTATTTTCTCTTCCTTTTTGACATAAAAATGATCAAAGCTTGTTGAAAAATAAAAGATAAATTAGTTCATAATTCAATATTTAATTCTCTAACGCGTCAGGGTATCTAACGCCCGAAAGGATCGACTCCATGCTACGAGGACTTTCCTATCAGAAATATCCAAGAGTCTTCAGGCTGCTGTGTATTAACCCTATTGGATTGGCTCCCCTCAACGTTGACCTATCGAGAAAATGTGTCTACTATTGACAGCTCCATAAATGCTGATAATCCGATAAAAATCGTATTTTAAGATAGCCTCAATTTTTCTGCACCTTGCAACAGGATTCATTTTACAAATTTCGTCCACCAAAGGAATTTAGGAGCGTTTTGAACACATTAGACCAGATTTTTAGACCCGAATAATTTAAATTTTAAAATACTATTTGCATTTTTTTAAAACTGAAAATGTTCCAAGGTGTAAAATGTCTTTCTCTATTACGGAGTACCATTTAAAAAAAATCATTCAATCCAAGTCGGCAATCCATGGACACATTTTCTCCATAGGTTAACATTGAGGTGAGAGAATCCAATAGGGTTAGTACATAACAGCATTAAGGAGGCGCCTCGCTTGACAATGCAGATCTTCAACCCCCATGTTACGCAATGGGAAATTTTACTCTCAATATTTTCATAATCATGGGTCAGCTATTGCAAATTTTTGGATTCTGTTTCTTACATTTGATGGTAGACATTTAACTAAACAGCGTGTAGCTTTACAATATTTAAAATTTTTCCATAGTTAATTATTAACAAAACATTAAAATTACTGACGTCTATCGCTACGAAATTCGAAATTGTTTTTCGAAAAACTTAGATAATAAGAGTTTTGAAAAACATGCTCATGGCCTTTAAGGCTGCGGTGTACTAACCCTATTGGATTCGGTCGTCTCATCGTTAACCTATTGAGAAAATGTGTCTTAAACGCTTAAATTTCACCGGAGAAAGCGGATTTGATTGCCTGTATCTTGCCTGTCACTAGTATTAAAATAAATTTTTTTTCTTAATATTTCAGGTAGTCTTTTCTAACGAAACTACCGCGGGTTATTAACGTAGGATTACTTATCGTTGTTTACCTCTTTTGTATGTATATATGTATCTATATATATGTACGTATATATATATATATACATATATGTATGTCAAAATTTTGAAGCATCTTGGTACTTTTCTGTTTAACTTGTCCAAGCGATAGACTGGGTTTGGCACGCTGCCAAAATTATAACTCGCGAGGACGAACGGACGGTTTTAGCGTCTGAAATTTTCCTTTCCGGAAGACCCTTATGGAGGAACGTAATCCTACGTTAAAACTGAGGGATATTCCGCTCTCGTAAAATTTTTTTTTCGCTCCTGCGTACTGCCAGTTTGAGGACTCCTCCTCAAGCCCAACGTCGAACGTTGACTCGAGTGGTTCAAGTACGCTCCTAATACTATGAAGATTTTTCATTCGTAAATTAATTAACTTATTGGTTCGTGCCCAGGAGAGGCACGAGTGGATATTCAACGCGACCCTCCCCGGCAATAAATACTGTAACCTCTCAATTAGCGTTTGTGAATGCATATATCGCTGCAGCTAGGTCTCTCCTAGCATAGGAATCGATCCCAGAGGTCTCTAAAAGGCCTTGGAATATGTGCGTAGGTTTATTTCCGAAAGTGAAAAAGTAAAATCATGGAATACTATACACCAGCGGTGGAAAAGGTGTGGCACGCAAGCTATCCATCCACAAGTGGCACGCTAATCACGTTCGGTGTGCGAAAAAAAAAATATTATTAAGGTGGGAACATAACCTTTGCACTCGCACAAATACACTGATTTTACTACCAAGCTTAACGTGTTGTCAAACAGTTAATTTGCAATTAATTTATACCAATTTTTTAGGGTGAATTGTACAAAACTTTATCTATTAGAAAAACAAAAGAAGAATTATTGGGAAATTGTTAGAAATGATTTAATGTAAAAAAAAATGTTTTATGAATAATGAATCTTATGTCAATGCATTACGCGGAGATTTTTTATGTAGTAAAAATAATGATTAAATCATTCTTCGAGCCTTTATTGCTGCAAATACGAGGTATGGAACTTTAATAGTGGCAACACTGTTGTAGAGTCCCCGCGCAGCAGAACCCATGAAAGCAGTTTATACCACACGTACGTCACATACCTGCCTTACCTGAGAGCGAATGCGCTCTCCCCACAAACATCACACGCCTGCACAGTGACAGCACGAACACAGCCATGTTTTTAGTTACCGGTCTATCGTACGAAATAATGTGTTGCATCGTTTTGACGAAAGGAAAATGCTTGTGCTCACACTGTGGCTGATGTGTTTGCTCTCTTGGGCTGGGAAGTGCTCTACCATCCCCCATATTCCCCGTACTTAAGACTCTGGGACTTTGATCTCATCCCCAAATTGAAGGAACCGCTCCGTGAATTCCACCAGAGATTCTTCAAGCTGCAGACCGCTCCGTTCGAAGGATCAACAGATCAGTTGCTGCAAACGGCATCCTGCAGCTTCCAGGACGTTAGCAACGGGTGCTAAACAGTGCTCGTTACTACTTTGAAGGGCTGTAAAAGTTTCACCCCTGTATCTCTTCTGTATACTTTGTACATACCTAGTTGCCACTTTTAAAGTTTCATCCAATGCAGCTTGATTGCATCTCTATAATTAATTGTTTTAGATACTGTTTTTTCAATGGAAACTATTGCTAGATCTTTAAATCGCTCTTGACTCGTAGATAATTCTCTAAAATTTTCAGCTCAGAAAAATTTACGCTCAGCAGCTGCTACAGTTTCAAGTAGTGTTAAAAGAATTCTTAGAGCTACAACAACGTTTGGAAATAGGCATTCAAAATTTATTTCTCGTGATCACAAATTCGGCAGTTTATTAAAAAAAATAACCTGAATATTCAGTTATATTTGTGTAACTTTACTAATTTTGTCATATATCAGATTAAACTATTAATATATTTTTTCTTTTAAATCTGTCTTAAGGGGGCACACCACTTTAAAACTTCAAAAAATTGATTTTTGGTTTTTGCTATATTCTGATTTTGGGGACATTTCTGAACAATATGCAACATACCGCATAAAAAAATTCGCATTATTTCTCAAGTTATGAGAGTTTATGTTAAGCTCACTCTGTTGCCATGGCCATGTATATTCCAACTTTAGTTTTCTCAAATATGTAAATTTTGGGATTACGCATACTGTTACTCCCAAACTATGTGTGCTAGACACACAAAATTTGTATCAGATTTGTATTTTAAGCTTCTTTACATACTAAAACCTAAAAAAATAAAAATAAATTTGTAAAAAAAAATTACACTTAAAAATGTTTTTAAAAAATTGCTAAATTTTAATTTTAAAAAAAATTATGCAAATTTTTCAGTTTAAACTATATTTTTTGTATATTTTTTTGTTTTACATTAAACTTGAGTATATTATTAATATAATTTGACCAAAAAATAGTTTCTGTATGCATATTTCTTAATTTTATGATGAGTGAAATATACAATGATTTTTTTCCCTTTTTAGTAATGTGTACATTTAAAAATAAAATATAAAAATTATTTATGGATTTACAAGTTCTATTTTTGTATAAAATATAAATGAAGAATTGTAATTTTGATATAAACAAAAAAATTATATATACACATATATATATATATATATATATTAATATTATTGGAGTTTCAGTAGTTCGAATTTGATCATGTTTACGGTCATTTCAGTATAGTCAAAGGTAGTGTGCCCCCTTAAAAAGAATAAATTATGCCCTTGAACAAGGTTTGTCTATGACTCATAAGAGACCGTGGTTTATAAAATGTCTAAAAACTACCGTATTTGTAAAAATTCTTCAGAAATTTTAAATAGTGCATTTGTTTGGGCCAGAAAACATAAGTCACAACACAACAAAACGTAAATGGCGCATTTCCATTTAAAAAAATTTACTTATTACATTCCGGAAAATACTATTTACGAAGCCACTAAAAGCAATAAGCTGTTTTATTCAAGAGTGCCATTCAGAACTATTTCGAATTGGAGAGGCGCCAACAATGTCGAAAGTAATGTTAGTTGACGGAAGGATGGATAAAAATGACTGTATTGAGTTGAGAGAAAAAATAGGCATCAAATAAATGGCTCAAGAGGATATTGTTAAGATTATATAAGTACAACTAGCTGAAAACCCGCACTTCGCTACGGAGTACATTCAAATTAAATACAACGGTCAATGTATGCAATTAATGCCAAAAAATATAAATATATATATATTTATAATAAATACGACGATCAATGTATACAATTGATGTAAAAAAAAACATTTATAAAAAAATCGTAAGGGATATTTTTATAGACAAAATAATGTCTAATCGTCTGCCGCATTAGCAAGAAAAAAATATTTTTTTGTCTATTTAGTTTTTATGCACGTGACGATAAATTTATTTAAAGTACCAGAAAAAGAAATTACGTGATCAGCATTTAATAAATTAAATTCTAAAAAATTAATCTTTAAAAATTCACCAAAAATCAGAAAAGGGAGATAAAGATTCGAAAAGATCTCATTTTGAAGGAATTTCTATGATCTTTCTCGTGATATAAATTTTATAACCCTCAAATTATTATTTTAAATGCAAACTTTAAAAAAGTTAAAAAAACAACTTAAAAATTTAATTTAAAAAAATCTAAGAAGAATTTTTCAAAAATCTTTCTTAGTGCACCCCTACACTATAAGAAGAATCGCCATGCAAAATTTCAGTCCTTTAGGTCCAGCGGTTTGGTCTGTGCGTTGTATGTCAGTCAGTGAATGAGTCAGTTACGGAACTGTTTTATATTTATAGATAACATTGCAGCAAGGAAATCGTAGAGAGATTTAACGTTATTAATACCTGATGGGGAATTTAACCACAAAATTTCAAAAATTTATACCATTAGTAACTTTACGAGGGTCACACTGAAATTTTTTAGATGCGGATAAATGGTACAAGTTAAACTTACCATCTCTTAGGAGTGTGCAAAGTACAGTCGAACCCCGTTTTAGCGAACCTGGTATATAACAAACTCAAGGATATAATGAACGAAAATTTTGATCCCGCCGTTTTCCTATTGTCCGTAATTTAATTAGTATTGTGTCAGTTTAATGTAATCGATTTTAGTCGATTTAATTCATTAAATGATCATTTTTAATAGATTTTATCATTTTTAATACATTATTATTGAATATACATTGCAACTAATGAGTTATACATTTTGCGAACTCTAGCATTTTTCTTAACGGTTCCGATATAGCGAACTATCGGATAAAGCGAACAAAACCTTCGGTCCCTTGAAGTTCGTTATAACGGGGTTCGACTGTAGTTTCTTCCAAGATCAATGCACTTTTGTAGGCGAATTTTCCAAAGATTAAATGCTTCAAGCCATCCATTTCTTGGAATAGATGAAAAATATGTTTTCATCGCCTCATCAATCTCATCTTCGGATTTAAAACGACTCCGAAGTATATTATTTTTTAGATTAAAAAACAGCCAAAAGTCACACATAACAAGATCAGGAGAATGGGGTGAATGTTTGCTGGATATCGTTAACCGATGACGTCTCTTCACCATCGGCTGCTGCAAATTTTTAATTTAAGTTTCTTTTGCCAAAGTGACAACGTTTATTTTTCCCCCATCCGTCGGCCCATAAGAATCATACATGTTATGCATAAATGCTAAGGTCAGATAAAAAAAATTTTGTGTGCTTTCTTGATTGTCTTACCTGTTTACGTCGTTTGTTGTTGTAATCATCTCATGATGCCTTAGCTGTTGTAATATTCCTGATGCCCAAGATGCCCTGAGTTGTATAGAAAACAGGTTGTGCCTGCAGTTGCTGTTGCTTGTCGAAAAGATAAACCTCCATTCAATTTCTGTCAATATCTCCTCATCATTTTTGCTATATTGCTTACCGAATAAAAGATGTGTTTAATTGGAAAAAAGAGTATTTAATTGTATCTGTTGTCTGCATTAGAAGATTTTCTAGCTTTTAACCTTTACAACAACAAGGATTGTTTTTAAGAGATTTAACATATCTAATATACATTTTTGAGATGGCTTTTGCCATTAATGTTCCATTACTTTAATGTGTTTTAGTTCAAGAAATTCGACAGAATTCTTGCTATATGAGTAGATGCATTATCATGGTGAAGCATGAGTCCCCTAACATTTTACCTCTTGAAGAATTTCTTGAAGACCTTTATTGGTGTACCAGTTAGCTGTAAATGTCTCCTGTTCCTCTAGCTCTAGTTTTATCTACCAACTGAAGGGATGAAAGGCTGAGTCGACTTTGCCCAGTCACAGGGTTGAACCCTGGACATGTGGGATGGCATTTTGACTCTTTTAACCACTACGCCACCGGGCTTCAAGGTATTGTCTATATGCACTAAAATTTCGAGGGAAAAAATTTCAGTGTTACCCTCGTATAATTTTAAGTTAAGGTATTGTCTATATCCACCAAAATTTCTAGGGTAAAAATTTCAGTGTTATCCTCGTATAATTTGAAGTTAAGGTATTTTATTATGCAAAGAACATAGTTAAAAAGAACATGCATTTGCTAATCTGTGATTATAAAAATACGGAGGAGAAAATTCTTCATAGCTTAATATTGGAATTGGTGGTTTGCGTCCTAAACTGATGTGCCCCCTTGGTTGACAAGAACGGGAAAATAAACTCATTTACCAATAAAAATAGCCGTAAGAATTAGTCTTATTAAATATTAACCACAGTAATTATGAAAAGGAATGTTGCTCGCTAATGATTGATTTAACCACTTTCGGTTTCTTTACAGGCGAACAAAACTAAAAGGATGCCTCAGATAACTTGTTTTATGAGTCCTTCGAGGTTCCCATTGTTCTCTGTTATTTAAAGAATTCGTCTTCAACCAAAATGGCGTTGCCAGTTTCAATATCCCTGAGTAGTGTTACTTCGGCAGACGACCTTCAAAACAAATTGTGGCCGGAAGCTTTTGTCACTGCGAAGGCTACGGAAGAATAAAATAATATTTTCATAGGCAATGGAGTGACAAGGGAAATTGAAATGGTTAAAGTCATCAATTTAAGCGTGAATTACGGATCAAAATATTTGCTAGTACCGTATTTGCCGGCGTATAAGACACCCCCCCCCCCTTTTTTATATACATTTTTAAGGGGAAAAGTTCAGCTTTTTTTTTTTCAAGAAATTCCATAATGATTTATACTGTACTAATTTTATAGTTATTTACAACCATAAAAAATGTAACTAGGGACCATTGTAGTTAGGCACCTTTTAATCAGAATTCTCAAAACCCCAAAATTCATTTCCAGATCCAAATGAAGAATGAGTAGGGGTCTTTAACCCGTGGCCCCGCCGATAGTACAGGGTATCTCAAAAAACCTTGACACATTTTAAAAATTTATATAAAAAAAAATTCTCATGGTAGGAACTAGAAATTTTCATACGTGTTACCTTATATATTGGAGTTTTTTAGTATAGTCAATAAATTTCAATATGTGTTCCTTTTATGGCACGGAGAATATCCAGTCGGTAATCCATTGCAGTCCATGTTCGTTCCAAAATTCCGTAACACATGAAATCGTAGCAATTATACGTTTTGTGAGTACTTTAAGACTTCCACTTTTGTTGAATAAACATTGTCTTTGACAAATCCCCAAAGAAAAAGTCAAGAGGTATAATGTCTGGAGATCGAGGCGGCCATTGGATGAGACCAATCCACCTGTTTGGAAATTCCTCATTTAAAAAGTCTCGTACAATCATACCCCAATGAGGCAGTGTAACGTCTTGTTGTCAAATGATTTTGGGATGTAAATAAGAAATTTGTGGGACAGCAACAATTTTACAACTTTTACAGCCATTTTACAACTTGCGCTTTCACGGAATAACTAGCGCCCTCTGTTGAACTTTTTTGACACAGAAAAACTCTAATATATGTGGTAACACATCTGAGAATTTCCAGTTCCTACCTTGTATACCTTTTTTTATAAATTTTTTAAATGTGTCAAGGTTTTTTGAGACACCCCGTATTTTAGTGGCCCGCCGAAACATTTCGATCATGCAAAACGAAAGTTATATATAAATTTGAGCTGTTATCGAAATTTATCAATTGCTAGTGCCTTATTTTC
Organism: Dolomedes plantarius; assembly: GCA_907164885.2. Classification (NCBI taxonomy): domain Eukaryota; kingdom Metazoa; phylum Arthropoda; class Arachnida; order Araneae; family Dolomedidae; genus Dolomedes; species Dolomedes plantarius. The sequence continues at coordinate 16,983,318 of OU015499.1, forward strand.
TTTTTTATCATCTGATTTGGTTAGGTTTGTGTGAAACAAATATCTTAAAATCTACCGAAAAATGTGGGTATTGTATAATAATAACACATCATCGAATTATCACCTGCGAGAAACGTAGAAATAACCTCTTACTGATGTTATTTCTTTACTAAACGTTGTATGTTTTAAAGAAGCTCGTTCTCCATTAAATTTTTACTACGTGGCCCGTGCGAAGATTTCGCATGAGAATAAAATACGATAAATTTCATAACGACGTTGGTGGTTTGTAGTAGGATGAAAGAAGAACCGATTCATCTGTAGCCATTGTTTATTTGTCAAATACCAATGGCGCGTAAGGATAATACAAAATCGCGAGCCGAATCTACGCTCTAGGGACAAAAGTCAATTTTCAAACAAACAATACAATGTAAGTAGGTAGGCTGAAAAGTAATGCACACATGCTTGTAGAGCGCGAACGAAATGACCTTCAAAACAGCGCCAAGTGGCATTTGGAAGTTCCATCCCTCCTCAATACGCATGCGCAGGTTTGAAATCGTTGTGTTCATCCTGTGTATTTTGAAAAGCGGTAGTATGGAGACGTGTTCTAGTGCTATGTCAACGGCGAGTTATACAGCGCGCTGTTATCGAATTTTTAGCAGCTGAAAAAGTGAGTCCTACTGAGATTCATCGTCGTTTAAAGGCTGCTTAAAGTGACGATGCTGTTGATAGGGGTACTGTAAATCGATGGGTAATAAAATTTCGTGGTTTCGAGCCTGCAAAAGCCATAATTGTTGATGAAACACGCAACGGACGTCCGATCACTGCCACAGACGATGAACATCGCAAACTCGTCGACGATTTGATTCAAAATGACCGGCGAATCACTCAAAAGCGTATCGCAAACCATAATGGAGTATCCAAGGAATGTGTCTGCTTCATTATAGAACGACTGGGATACCGTAAAATCTGTGCTCGATGGGTACCACGCCGTCTCACAGGCGAGAACAGCGTCGGACTGGAGAGGCTCTGCGAAACCTGAAGTTAGAACCGATTCCACAGCCTCCTTATTCCACCGACCTTTCGCCTTGCAATTTTTATTTTTTTCCTCTACTCAAGAGAGACCTAAAGGGTAATCATTACACCTCGGACGATGTGGTGAAGGCAGCTGTCAAGTCGTGGATTCGAGAAAAGTCGGAAGAATTTTTCAGTGACGGAATGAGAAAACTTGTTACACGTTGGGAGAAATGTGTTAGCCTTAACGGTGACTATGTTGAAAAATAAATATATGATTTTGAAGCTTAAGAATTGTACTTTAAAGTTCTTTTTGTCCGATCTCGCTATTTCTTTTTGTTCGCGCTCTACAAGCATGTGTGCATTACTTTTCAGCCTACCCTAGTACAATTCTAAATTAGCAATTTGCTAGAAGCGGAAAACTTAAATTTTTAAAATGGTACCTCATTTATCGATTTTGGTTAAGTATGAAGGGAGAAAAATGGATCGTCGCCAAAAATCACCTTCTAGAAATAATATTTATGATGACAGTGTAATTTTATTGCTAATTTTTTTAAGAATTTCTTTTTAAAGTTCCTGCATTCTTTAACAGACTATTTCATCCATAGGCGTAGCGTCGGGGGGGGGGGGGGTTACTTGAAATAAATTAAAACGTTAATAGAAGTTCAATTAAAATCAGAAAATTGTAGAAAACTTTTAAGAAAGTTGAAACTGAAGAAAGTGTGAAACTGAAGATTCCGATTATGTCTTTAGCCTTAACATAGTTCTTAACAGTGATATGATCAATAACAAAAATTCGATGGTATATTTTTTCTCCTTTTATTTATATTATATTTTTCTCATTGTATAACTTTTGAATACAACTCAAACATCAATTCTATTGTTATTCAATTTTTTAAAAAATCATAATATTTCATATTTTAAGGACTGTCCGGCAGTCAATGCGCTGAGGAGGGCCCTAACTGCATTCAATTCGTGCCCCCCCCCCCCCCCGAAAAAAAAAAAAAGAAGTTAGAAGCACGCTACGCCTATGATTTCATCTGTGGCAGTCAGTGGTAATAAAGACTCCAAATAATTTCTTCCCAAACACACTATCTGCATTACGAAAAAAAATTTCTTTGAGGGGAAATTGAGAATTTATGATGAATAATTTTTTTCCTTCAAGACTGTTTTATTTATGTAGAAAAAAAAAACTTCATATAATTAGAAAATTTTCTTTAACCCTGCACTGGTCGCGCGGCGTCTCACAGACTCACAGAACGGCGTACTCACAGAAATATGAGTATTGATAATAATATCGGCTATTAATTTCGATATCAATAATATATCGGCACAAAAATATCGATATTTCAAAATATTGACTATATTTCAAAATTTAACTGATATTTCAAAATATCGATAACACATTTTTCCTTTCAATATGCAGCCAATCGTATTCGAAGGAATGATTGTATAGCAAAATTATATATATATATATATATATATATGGTAATATAACGATAAAAAAAGATCATAATTTATTTTAATAATGAAATAACATTTCAATAAACAATATTTTATCAAATTAAAAAGTTTCTATTTAGAGAAAGAATGAAATCCTAGTTTGGGTGAAGTAATGGCAACACTGAGTGTATGTAAACAAATTTGGAAGGAGACTTTTATTTAACAATGTATTATAGTTTTTTTTGTTTTATCCATTTGTTTCGACAGTTGAGTATAGACCCTCATTGATTAATTTTGCAATTTTTCTGTATAATTTTCTTGAATCAATCATTTATTTTTTCCCTTTGGTTTTGAGAATTTTCAACCCAAATTTTTATAAATTATAATTATTTCAAATAAATTTTTTTCAAGATATGTAATCGATAATATCGGGAATATAATATCGATATTCCCATATTATCAGAATTCAAATATCGATATTATAGTATCTAATTTCTTAGGGGAAATACGATATTTCGATAATATCGATACCAATATCCCATCCTTACAGCAGATGTAAGTACCTTCGAAGAGTTTATGTATGAGTTATAGCTAACAAACAAAACTCCTGCAGTTGCTATCATTTTTTTTATAGTAAACGGATATATACCAAAACACCCGATTGGCCTTTCACCAAATTTGTAAAAATTGTTTAATTGCCAATAGAAATAAATCTTTTAAAAAAATTACTTCATTTTTATTTATCCTACTAGCTAAATACCCGTGATTCGCTACGGAGTACATCCAAATTAAATACAACGGTCAATGTATGCAATTAATGCCAATATATATATATATATATATATATATATATATATATATATATATATATATATATATATATATATATATATTTATAAAAAATCGCAAAGGATATTTTTATAGACAACATAATGTAGAAGAAAATGTTGAAATGAAATCTAATAGAACATACTAAATAATATAGTACAGTTAATATAATACAGTTTGAGGAATATTTCTTTTACTATATTTAAATTTATTTTTTTTTTTTTGGATAATGTCCAATCGTCTGCCGCATTAGTAAGAAAAAAAATATTTCTTTTGCTTATTTCGCTGTTATGCAAGTGACGCAAAATTAGTTTAAAGTATCACAAAAAGAAAAGAAACCACGTGATCAGCATTTAATAAATTAAATTCTAAAAGTTAATCTTTAAAAATTCACCAAAAATCAGAAAATGGAGGCAAAGATTCGAAAAAGATTTCATTTTAAAGGAATTTTTAGGATCTTTCTTGTGATATAAATTTTATAACCCTTAGATTATTATTTTAAATGCAAACTTTAAAAAAATGTTACAAAAAAGGCTTAAAAATTTAATTTTAAAAAATCTAAGAAGAATGTTTCAAAACTCTTTCTTAGTGCACCCCTACACTATAAGAAGAATCGCCAGGTAAAATTTCAACCCTTTAGGTCCAGCGGTTTGGTCTGTGCGTTATCTGTCTGTCAGTCAGTCAGTCAGTCAGTTACGGAACTGTTTTTATACTATAGATTGTAAAAATTGCTTATAAAAATAATTTTTTTCCATTTGATTGGTTTTCATCAGCCGCCCACACGTATAGTGGATAGTGTCCTACTCTTCCCCGCTGTGGGCTTGGGTTCGAATCTCGAATAAGGCTTGGTCGTTACCGTGATGTCTCCTCATGGGAAGCAATGCCGGCTCACCTAAAATGGTGCTACCGCAAAGAAGTAGTCAGCAAGACATCGCGGATCTTCATGGGCCAAATGTCAGAAGAAGAAGTACCCATCATCAGTAGACAAGTGCTTCCGCATTGGGGAAAAAAAATAGGTTTTCATCAGTAAAAATTGCTTAAATAAATTTCATTTGATTTAATTTATTTTATTGTAAAAAGTGCATATAAAATTACATTTAAAGAAATTGTTTTTCATTTACATCCATCATGTCTTTAAGTTACTGTTGTAATAAATATTTATTTTTACAAATAGAATAACTAATGTTAACAATAACTAGATAGTGTGAAGTCTGTCAGACGCCACGCGACCATTCCTGCAATTTTTATATAGTGTAAGGTTAGATAATTTTTGTTAAATATTGGCACTTATAATTAGCCCGCTTAACCTTACATTCTAATACTTGTTTTATGATTTTGTAACACTGAAGGATTACGTTTTGTCGAACAGAAAAATATTCTATTCCAAAGGTTCTGAACCTAATCAAGCTTGAGAATCCGTTTTAAGAAGCCACTATCTTGGCAGCAACACCACCTATTTTAATGAGTTATTTTTTAGACAGTAAGTTATGTACAACTTTTTGTCTGGAGATGCATTTACTTTATTTATAAATCTAGCAATTGCATCTTAAGGCTGCTGTTGCTATTGGATTCGGTCACCTCAACGTTAACCTATGAGAAGATGTGTCTACTATTTACAGCAGGGATTCCTAAGGGGTCCAGGTGGACCCCTTGGGGGTCGATAGAAGTTTAAAAAGGGTCTATAGTATTCCAGGGGTCTCTTGGGGGTCTATGATAAATTTTTCCTTTTTAAAATTTAATTTATTTTTTTAGGAATGTAATTACTAGATAATAATATCCGTTTTAATATGTATGTCGTGAACCCTCACTTCTCTTCAACGAGGTTCACTTATGTTCTTTTCTATGGTATAGGGACAAATGAGGTAGTGCAAAAACGAGTCTCTCTTAACGACACGAACATAAATTTATTTACAGTTTTAAACAGTTTCACGCTTAACATAAAAATTAAAGAAAACTCTGAGCACGAGGTGGGCAAGCCTACAGTATGTTGCCAGACCCCGACTCCTACTACTGCACTCTAATTTAGTTACAGATTAACTCTGTTCTGCTTACAGAACTAATTATTTCACTGGAGGCGTGACGAGCCTGCTTAATCTAGCCAGGCCTCCTTACAACTACTCTCAGATTCTCTCTCTCTGTCTCAATTCTAATTAACGAATAATTAACTCACCAGATGTGAGACGAGCCTGCATACATCTCGCCAGACCTCTGATCCCTACCAGAGACGCTCTCCTTCTGTCACTTTCTTACTTACTGACTCCCCGCGATCCCAAGCACCTTCTTGGGTTCAACACCCCCACAGCCCATCCTCTGATTGGTAAAGGGGTATGGAATCACGGGGTACAACATTTTCGCTTTAACAAGCGCTCCGTCTCAAACATTACACTACAATGTATAAATACAGATTTGCATAAGGCGGAGTGATCTATGCACCTAAAGTTGAATGTCATGACACTTTTGTATATATGTCGAATGCCGCCGTCGGCTTTTATTTGTGTACTAACACTAGGCAGAACTGGTGAAATCCGCTGGACCTTAAACAGCAAATTCAACCATGAGAAGCAGTTTCGTTTTTCTCTTCGCGATGTTTGTGCAATTACAATCTGTGTTTATGAAATCGTGTTTATATTTGTAAAATTAAAAATGAAAATAGTACAAAAATAATAAAACACAAACCTAATGAACCACTTTTTCTTATTTTTTTGGTCATATTCTTAGTCAAATTGTTATCTTTAAGTGTTTTATGTGCAATTATTAGTATTATAATTATGTTGTATGCTGTATATTATAGAGAAAAATGTGAGGGGGGGGGGTCGATGGAGAAAATCATTCTTTTAAAAGGGGTCGATGTAGGAAAAGGTTAGGAACCCCTGATTTACAACTACATAAATGCTGTTAATCCAATAAATTGGTATTTTTGGATAGCCTGAACTTTTCTGCACCTTGCAACAGGATTCATTTTATAAATTTCGTCCACTAAAGGAATTTAGTAGCGTTTAAAACACACTATACCAGATCCCCCCCCTAAAAATAATTTAAATTTTAAAATAATATTTGTATTTTTCAAAAATATATAAATAAATGAAAAATGCCCCTACGGAGTACAATTAAAAAAAAATCTTTCAATCCAATTCGACAATCCTTGGACACATTTCCACCATAGGTTAACATTGAGGTGAACGAATCCAATTTGCCCTGATAAGTTAAAAGGCCCTAACTCCAACTGTTACTTGTTTGTTAAGTAGAGCCTTCTTTTTTTTTTTATCGAAAACGACCTCAAACTGGAGTTAGGGCCAATATAAATTTCAATATAACTCATCACTGAATTAGATTTAGGGCTTTCTGATGTCATAAAAAGGTCCATTCTATTAGACCGATTCGAGAACGCTACAAAAAAGCATTCAGAAAAAAGTTGGAGTTAGGGCCTTTTAACTTATCAGGGCAGCAATAGCGTTAGTACACAGCAGCCTTAAAATAGAAATATCAGCAAGTCTGTCATTTAAAGAAAAAATATATTTTACACGTATATACGAAGTTGAGTCAATAATTATTGACTATAGATCTTACATTAACATCTTTTTTCAACGTAATCTCTTTGCTTTTCAGTTCACTTGATCCATCGTCGCGTGGTTCCCTTAAAAAGAAAATTTTCTACTGAGAGGTGAATCACCGCTTGCTTCAGTTTTTGTCTTATTTTTGACGGCCCTCTAAGAAGGATGGCCAGTTCTTGTTCAACCAACAGCGAAATATCCACTTTGAAAATTAGTAAAAAATATTAAAAAAATAACTAATACGCTTTCATATTTTTCATTCGTGCATCAGATTACAAAATCTGTTGTCAGATTAAGTTACGTGCATAATTACAGTACGTTATGGATGTATCGTGGCATGTTGATTTTAAAATAGAGTTTTTTTTAGAATAAATTAAATGCTTTAAAAGTTAGAAAAATGTTCATTAATTTGTTAAGATAAGATGAAATAATAGAAGCGATCGGCCAAACTTATTTTTCTATCATGATTCAGTATAAATGATCATTAATCTAAAATTATGCTGATAAAATTCTTGAAATAAAAATAGAAGATTACATCGACACAAAACTGATAATATTGTGGGTAGAAAATCAAACAACTTCGATTTCAATATTCCGATATGTATACATCTACATATACGTTTATCCATCTATGCGTGAAATTGGATCTAATAATTAGAATCTTATTTTTTTTCCCTTTCCTCAGAACGTAAGACAAATAAACCTTTAAAATATGCAGATGATGATTTATTTTACTTAACATTTCCATATACATTTATCATATATTGACTAATGAATTTCTAACTGCTATTATGTACAATTCATTAGAATATTTTATTTATGTTTTTCGTTGAATCGTAAATGGGGACACATGGCGTCTCCCCTGAGGCGCCAAAAACAATCATCAGTCTACACTACCCACTCGACCATTGTCCAACGATTGCCTGGGGACGCAAGATCATGACTGCACAAAGGATGATTCAATAGCTCAAACGTGAATTTCTCTGTTGGCAGCCGTGTGGGGACGGGTATTGTCGAACAGCAATACAACGCCTGTCTATGGTAGACATCGACCTTTCCTTCAATTGCAGGCTTCAGCTAGTTGTTGTGGGTATAAAATGGAGTTCCCTGGTCCGATTGGACTTTACCTCCAGTAAGCAAGTTAATGGTGTCAAGATATCTGTGCTCAGTAAAGTAAATCATTAGGTTGAGAGAAGTATTAAGTTAATAATACATAACTTTAAGGTTAACTTAAGGGGAGAGAGAGTAGGCATTTTAGTTAACTAGTGGATTAAGTTGGCTCAGAGTAGTAAGTTATTAGTTAATTTAATTTAAGTTAGAGTAGTTAATTAATGTTTCTTTATTTATTAAATTATTTTTTTTTAGTAGCCAGGAGGAAACGAAAATAAAAAAGGCCCTCGTCAGGGTCGTACAACTACATAACGAGAAGATAGCGAAGCCTCTATGGAGAGGCTAAAAATAGCAGAAGGGAAAATTTGGAAAATGGGAGGACTGCACAGCCGAGGGCCGAACCCCCGACCTGCGGGTCTCGAGACGCGAGCGATAGCAGTGCACAACGCAAGCACGACATAAAGTAAGCAGGGTAGGTAGAGTATCGCGGTAGGATCAATTGCAGGCTTTAGTTTTGCGATGCCTTTATATAGAACTCTGCTACTGTAAAACATGTTGGGAGTAGTAAATCCTATGTACTATGACTAATCTAACAATTTGTCTAGTAACCACCAGATGGCACGGATAATATACTCTGTGGGTTTGTTTTTTCACACACACTTCATGATACTTCTCTCTACTCGTTCGTTGTATTGTTGTCGTCCATCCTAGTACTATAATGTTAGTTTCCAAGTTTTGTTTTGGATCTGAATCTATATATATAAAACAGTTCCGCAACTGACTGACTGACATATAACGCACAGACCAAACTACTGGACCTAAAGGGCTGAAATTTTGCATGGCGATTCTTCTAGTGTAGGGGTGCACTAAGAGAAATTTTTGAAAATTCTTCTTAGATTTTTTAAAATTAAATTTTTAAGCTGTTTTTGTAACATTCTTTAAAGTTTGCATTTAATAAATAAATCCGAGGGTTATAAAATTTATATCACGAGAAAGATCATAAAAATTCCTTTAAAATGAAATCCTTTTCGAATCTTTACCACCATTTTCTGATTTTTAGTGAATTTTTAAAGATTAATTTTTAGAATTTAATTTATTAAATGCTGATCACGTGGTTTCTTTTCTTTTGTGATATTTTAAACTAATTTTGCGTCACATGCATAACAACGAAATAGACAGAAAAATATTTTTTTTTCTTGCTAATGCTGCAGACGATTGGACATTATCCAAAAAAATATTAAAATAGAGTAAAAGAAATGTTCCTCAAACTGTATATTCTTTAGTATGTTCTCTTAGATTTAATTTGAATATTTTCTTCTAGTGCATTATTTTGTCTATAAAAATATCCGTTACGATTTTTTTATAAATATATTTTTTCGGTTTTTTTTTACCTTAATTGCACACATTGATCGTTGTATTTATTATAAATATATAGCGATATATTTTTTGGCATTAACTGCATACATTGACAGTTGTATTTAATTTGAATGTACTCAATAGCAAAGTACGGGTTTTCAACTAGTAATGATTTAAAATCATTTAAAATTTAGCCATTGTTTTGATTTGACTACTCAGGTATTCACAGGATTAGATGCTAGAAGGAATAGTTTCTCCAATCACATTACTCCGTGTACCAGCAGATATTAGGTAAGTGAACTTTTCACTACCACTTTTGCATGGTTCAAGTTTGGAAGAACGTAAAGTGACAACAAAACACTGCTGGATTTTGACCTTTGATCGACAGCTAGACCACAAAAATTGAATGCTGCTCTTTATTCGTGCAAACGGAGAGCGAGACGGAAATAACTCATCTAGATTGAACCTGAGAGGAGGCGATATCGGGCAAGTCAAGGCAAATATTGGCTAACTAGAGCACCTAGCATTGAATTTGCCCCTTTACCTCCTATCGGAAAAGGGTGTGGAATCGAAACGAAAATTTTGATGTTCAAAATTTGTTTTAAAAAAAATAAACAGTTTGCTTAGCTCCAAGGAGCAACCCACCAACCAGACAAAGCCTTGTTGTTGTTTCTAATGTCCCCTGGCTGGAAGTTCCAGACCAGGTCTATGTAGGCTTAGAGCTGAAGTGCGCGGCTCCGGTTTATATAGCACCATAAGGGTCGGAATTCGCCTTACTTAGTTGCCACCTCATGTTTGACCGAGCAACCCCCCAGGGACGACATTTGGGGGGAGTCGTACCCTCTCCCACCCTCTCTGACATCATAGAGGGACAGACTAAGGCCTTGTTCACATTGAATCAATCAGTGTTATTCGTATCGAAATAATTTTAACCAATCATTTTTTTTTCAAATGGCAAGTTTAAAGACAACTGAGCCGGAAAACAACAAAAAAGAGAGAAAAAAAACGTGACATAGTAACAAGTCGGGGACAGTAATAGTCTAGGAACTCAGTAAGTCCCTTGCTTCCTCATAACGATTAGAAAGGGAAATCTTTTGAAGAGCAGGACAACGAAGCAGATGAGTCTTATTCATCATCTCCTGAAGATCACAGAACCTGCAAAAAGGATCAGCGACGATTTTGAGGCGATACAGATATTTTGATGAACAGTCGTGGCCGGTCGCCAGGCGAAATTCGGCAACAGCTCTACGCCTTGGCCACTTAGGAATGTCTTTGATTCTAATCCATCAGGGCTTTTGATAGTTGCTTTCAAAGAGCTGTTGTCGGGTGGCTTCATTGACTGACTTACGGATAAGGCGTTTGACAGTACTAAAGGGGACATCAGCATTGGAAATCTACAAAATGGATGCACCTTTCTTGGCCAGGAGATCAGCACTCGTCGCAAGAGACTCCGCAGTGGCCCAGGATTTTTATGGTGGCTGCTTAAAGCTGCTGTATATTAACCCTATTGGATTCGTTCAACTGAATGTTAACCTACAGAGAAAATGTATCTATTATTGACTGCTACATAAATGCCGATAATCCATTAAAAATGGTATTTTCAGATAGCCTGAACTTTTCTGCTCCTTGAAACAAACAGGTTTCATTTTATAAATTTCGTCCACCAAAGGAATTTATGAGCATTTAATACGCTCTATACCAGATTTTTTTCCTCGAATAATTTAAATTTTAAAATATTTTCATTTTTTTAACCGAATAATGCCCCAAGGTGTAAAATTTCTTTCTCTATTACGGAGTACAAGTTTTGTAAAAAAAATCCTTTAATTCAAGCCGGCAATCCTTGGACATATTTTCTCCATTTATAAACATTAAGGTGAATGAATCCAATAGCGTTAGTACACAGCAGCCTTAAGCGCCGCAGGAGCTTCTTACACTCAAGGATGTCAGTAGAGGGGGGTGTATTATAAAAATCATTTGCAATTAAAGCAGCTTTAGGGTCACAAAAAATAGCTACATTGGTGAAAAGGTCTACATGGCATTGCAGTTGCGCAAGTGCTACACGTATTGCAAAGACCTCTCTGAACACAGTTCTGGCCTTTCCAACCGGAGTAGAAAAGGAGAAAAGCTTACACAAAACGCCTGCTCCTGCATTGACACAATTTTCCATATAAGAGCCATCTGTATAAACATGCATTCAATCCCGCCTTTAGCCAATCATAGACCCCCAATAACTAGTCACAAAATTGTTAAGGTCTGTGATGAGTTAAAATTATTTCTATACGAGTAAAATTGATGCTACGCTACGCAACGCTGACGGACTACATATCAACAAGGCCTACTCAGTCAGTTAGAGAGCAGATTCTAAGTTACTAGTAAAAACTCGAAATTTTTTTTAAATCTGCGAGTAAAAATCATGTCTTGCCTGTACCGTAACAGCTCAGTGTTCAATTAAGCGAATCTGTTAACGAAACGATGAAAAAGATACTGCATCACAGCCGTCGAGGTCACTCAAACAGATGAGCAGTGTCGAAACCAGAAATATAACACCGTCATTCGGATACAAAGCCAGGAGAAACGCGTGCGAGTTCCGTGTCTTGCTAGTAATTTTGAATTGTTTGTTGTGCCGTCTGCTTCTTTTTTTATATTTTAAGCAAGTCTCAATTCATTTATTACGTAACTTAATTGTTTTTTGATTTGCTAAACTTTCCACTTTCATTTTTTATTATTTTCACTACTTTTCTATGGCTTCTGATTCAAGCAGCTCTGATTGGTCGCATCCTTGCACTTTGATTAGCTCTTGAAACCAGCCTCAAGATCCGATCGTCTTATATTGCCCATTTTCTTCTCAAAGTTCGCTATTTTCCTATTGGTCCACGGGACCTTGTCGGATTCCGTTGGCACTCTTGCTCTACGTTTCAAATATTTTATCCTTTGTTATAATTATTAATTTTTCCTCGGTCTCTCGATATACGAACTCCATATTATATTCTTTTTCCTCTGTTCTTTTTCTCATGGTCGTTGTAAGTTTCTATGCGTTTATAGACAGAAATATCTACTTTTGAGGGCTAAGCAGGCCCTGATTTTCCATTAGGCCAAGTAGGCCCGGGCCTAGGGGCCCCCGAATGTTGCCCCCCCCCCCAATTTTTTTTAAAGAAAAAATTCCCAATTCAATTTTTTTATTTTACCTTTTTTAATAGCAATTTCTTTATATATCCTTTCAAATTTGATTGATAGGTTCATCATGTGTATAATTATATGTATAGTTCATCATATGTATGTTATAGTGTATATAAGGGATTAAGTTTTTCTGGTTGCATTGTATTGGTGTTTTAATGATGAAGTTAATATGTTGTATTGCTTTTTGTTATTTGATAATGTTCTAGGCTTCTACGCTTCAAATAGCCAAATCTTGGTAAAATGGTACTTTCACGATGATTCATGATTATTTTTTTTAGTGTGTGTCAATTTTGGAAATTTTATGCCCACATCAGTGTTAGGGGGGCCCCCCCATCCCGAGTTATGCCTATAGTTGAGAATTTTCTAAATCGGGCCCTGGGGCTAAGCCCATGTATTCCACAATGTTTCCTGTAACGTCCTGTAAGCTCCATGAGATGCCGAAAAGGCAAAAACAAAGTTAGCAGGCAGGAGGAATTCCGAACAAGGTCATTACATCTGTCGGGATACACTGAAATTAGTTGATTTAATCCACTGACGTTAGAAAATGGTTCGGGGACACCTACCCGGTGTCTCTTGATATACCGATGGAAGATACTGGAAACTGTCTTTTTCCTGTTTTATTATATATCCTTTTCTATACATATAATACCTTTGAGACAATACCCAGGATTGCTCGATGTTCTCTCTCGGAGAATCACAGTTGTACTACTAAAAACAAAAACCATATACCGACGCGCATGCGTCATGACTTCTCCCAATCAGCCTCTTCGAAAACATCTGAAGAGACGGGGAGGTTTCTCCCTCTATTGGGCAGAATGTGTATGAAAACTGACATCCTCCCACCTGAATTTACCTTTGGTAAATTCACCTAGACACAAAATTTACTTACTTTTGGCATATACAATTCTAAATATCAATACTCTTTCTCACGACTGAAAAAATAGTACCTAAAATTAAAAGACATAAAAAATATTTACAATAACTATATACATATGTACAACATGAATTACAATAATTAGAAAAAAAAGAAAAATTGTCTTTTGAATCAAAGTTTTTTGAATGTCAATAAACGAGTCTTTTGGGCGCGACTACGGGCCGCCCACTACGGGTATGGACGATTGGTTCGAAAGGAGAGTCAATGTTCACCTCTAAATTGTAAAGTCTTTGAACCGGTCGGATGAACTCTCCTTGCTGCGTTTTTACTCTAGCCACTCGTGAATGACCGTCTTTTCCTGGAAATAGTTCCACTATTCGGGCTAAAGTCCACTGTGCCCGTTTTTGGTCGTTTTCAATGATGACCACATCGTTCACTGACAATGGTTTAACATCTCGGCCAGATGTTTGTTGTTTTAGTTGTCCCAAGTATTCACTCCGGAATCTCTTCCGGAGATGATCCCGGATCCCTTGTACATGTTTTATTCGGTTGTTTAACCCCTGACGGTCCACCAAATCGATGTCTTCAACATCGGACAAGCTCAGGGTCTGGAGAAACATAGCCGGAGTTAAAGGAGACGGGTCCTCCGGACTCTCTGACACATAAGTGAGAGGTCGTGTATTTATTACCTGCTCACAGTCACAGATGACGGTCAGGAGTTCTTCATAAGAAAGGACAGCCCTTCCTAAAACCTTTCTCAGAATCCGTTTTACTAACTGGATCAAGCGTTCCCACCAACCGCCCCACCAGGCGGCGGAAGGGGGATTGAACTTCCAACGGATTTTCTGCAATGTCGAAGCTGCCGTAACAAGTTCCCAATCGATGGAAGAAAAAGCTGAATTAGCACCGACAAAGTTCTTTCCGTTGTCACTATACACGGTGACAGGCCTACCTCTCCTGGCAATGAATCGCCGGAAAGATTGCAGAAACGATTCGGTTGAAAGCGACGTCACCAGCTCCAAATGTACCGCCCTGTATACTGCACAGGTGTACAAAACGATCCAAGATTTCTTAGCTCCTTTAAGGAATAAGGGGCCGGCAAGATCTACACCCGTCACTTGGAAGGCTGCAAAGTCTTGCACTCTGTCAGCTGGTAACGAAATCGGTATGGACTCTGTCTTAGTTGCATTAAACCTTTTGCACCGTACGCAACGGTGTATAACAGCTCTGATTGTTCTTCTAGCCTTGATGATCCAAAACCGCTCGCGTAAATTAGACATCAACAGGGTGACCCCAGCATGTAACAGTCTCTGGTGTTCCCATAAAATCAGGAGATGTACTACCCGATGATCGGAAGGTAAAAGTACCGGGTACTTAAAATCATCTGTATCATGTCTGTACATCACTTGAGTTTTTACTCTGATAATGCCCTGTTCGTCAACCAGTGTTCGAAGGTTCTTAAAACACTGTTTTTCATTTTTCGAAAATGATTCTTTCTGTATCAGAATGAAAATTGTTTCTTCAGCTTTCTTAAGTTCCGAGATCGACAGTTCAATTTCTTTGCATATGTCTGTTTTTCTAACGTTGTTCAAAAAACGTAATATCCACGCAACTAATCTCAAAATTCTCGGGAATGAAGAGAAATAACGATAAAACCAATCATTCGGCACGAAAATCCCTTCAGTGGCGGCAAGCACCGATTTTCTCTTTTCGGAGTTCACTACTTCTTCGTCAGGTTTCTCAACCTCGGAGGGCCACGACTCCTCAGGTCCTTTCAGCCAGTTGGGTCCCTCCCACCATTTTGATCGAAGAAAGTGCTCTACTGAACAGCCTCTCGAAGGCAGATCTGCTGAATTTAGTTCAGTCGGAACATAACGCCACTCTTCTACTTTTGTCAACGTACGGATTTCCTGTACTCGATTCCAAACGAAAGTGCCCCACTGAACATCTCTCCGGATCCAAGTCAGTGCTGTTGTGGAATCACACCAAAAGAATCGCTTTATTCCAGCAATTCTTAAATCTGAAGTTACTGTGTTTCCCAGTCTGGCTCCTATAGTACAGCCCAGCAACTCTAACCTTGGAATAGTTACGTTCTTAAGTGGGGAAACTCGTGTGCGTGATTGCACTAAATTAACACTAACATGTTCATTTGTTTTTATCCTTATAAAAATAGCAGTAGCATATGCTTGCCTACTCGCGTCACAAAAACATGCAGGCTGACATCTTCGGGTATCGAACCCCGAACCTCCATCCATCTCGGAATCTTAATTTCTTTCAGTAATGTCATCTTCGTTAGCCACGTAGAAAACTGCTTTTCTAACGGTTCTGGGAGTTTCTCGTCCCAACTCAATTTTTGTTTCCAGCATTCTTGTAAGGCCAATTTTGGGAAAAGAGTAACGGGAGAAGTGAAGCCCATGGGATCGAACAATTTATTCGTGCATGAAAGTAGGGACCTTTTACTAGCGACCATGTTCCCTTCCGTCTTCGTTTCTATTTTACATGACAACGTGTCATCTTTTAGATTCCAATCTAGCCCTAAAACACAAACATTTTCCTCTAACCCCGCCTGAGAAATTACCTCACTTTCTCCGTTCGTCCTCCATCCCCTTAAATTAAACTTTGCGGCCGAAAGCAGCGTCCGCGAAAGCATCACAAATTTGTCTAGTTCTTCAACTGTCTTGAAACTCACAAGACAATTGTCTACATAAAATGACTCCTTTAAAGTTTTTGCAGTGTCTAAAAAACACTCCGTAGCATTATCTAAGTGACAATTTAGAGTAGCCGCCAACAAAAAAGGACTACACGTAAGCCCGAAAACCACCCGTCGGTGGCGATAAACCTTAATATCCTTCTCATTCACACCTTTCCACAAAACCCGTAAAAAATCCCTATCTTCTTCTCTAATACTTATTTGTAGAAAGGCCTTCTCTATGTCCGAAACTACTCCTACCGGAAACTTCCGGAAGCGATTTATCAACGAGGGTATGATTTCGAGGAGGTTCGGACCCGTTTCTAGACATTCGTTTAACGAGACGGTTCCTTTGCTATGTGCTGACGCGTCGAAAACCGGCCTAACTCTCGTAGTGCCAGCTTCCTTAAAAATTGGACGGTGGGGAAGATAATGTTCATTAGGTACATCACTACGTACCTCCTCAATAATATTTTCTTCCAACCAGTTATCAAATACCTCCTGATAGGCCCCAATTTTATTCGAGTGCATTAGTTTCTTCCGAGTAGTCTCTAGGCGTTTTTCCGCCAATTCTCGGTTGCTAGGTAACCTAGAACGATCTAAAACCCATGGTAGTGCAACCTCATATCTACCTTCGGAATCTACTCTCAACCTTTTCTCAAAATATAGCATACTCTCTTTTTGCAACTCTAGTTTTGTTTTCGCTTCGACCGGGTCAGTTATTCCTATAGTATCTAATTTCCAAAAATTTTCTGCTGATCTCTCGTTCAACAGTAACGAAACACATGTGTGGGTATCCTTCTCGTTAAAATTTGGTACTTTTCCCATGATGACCCATCCCAATTTTGTTTCCATAGCTACGGGACCACTCTTTAAACATCTTAATTTTCCAGTAAATAATTTTCCCGCGACGTCAGAACCGATAAGCATTTTAATTTCATCTCCCACTTCCGGAAAACAACCCTGCATATCATTCACATAAATACCATAAGTTTTTAATTCCTCTGACAACGACCCGTTTGAGGATATCCTTTTTACATCTGAACCAATAATTGCTTTGTTTAAACATAACATCTCACAACTAAAATCATTATCAAGACTATTTACACAAATGTTATACATGCGATGTAACTCTTCACCTGTCTGTACGCCACCGAAAAGTTGATGAATTAATCTCTTTTCCCCCACGCTCTCACATCGTAAATACTCAATGACGTCATTACAAATGAACGACTGCACCGCTCTACTGTCAATTATAACTCTTATGTTTTTTTGCCTGCTCCCGTTGGATATTCCAACCACTAATGTCTGCAATAAAACTCCCTCATCTTGTAAACAACTCGACGAAAGTATTTGATCATTGCCAACCGTTTTCGCCTCCTCTCTAGACCCAGAGCTTGCAAATGTCTGTTTACTCTTGTCTGGCGCCGTTGGGCAAAGGGTAGACAAATGACCTACTTTCTGACATATACCGCATCTGACCTTCAATTTTAACCGACAGTTGCGGGAAATATGATTTCCCCCCTTTTTCAAACATACATAACAAACTCCTTTTTTATATAACAAATCTTTCTTTTCCTGATAGGAAAGCGTTTCTGCTTTAAAGCATTTTTCTGTCGGGTGAGGCTTCTCACAGAAAAAACATAATTCTATTTTTATCTTATTAGGCGTCGATTTTTTCTCTCCTACCCACAATTCGTGACATCTGATTCCATTAAATCTTTATTTTTTGAACTCCTTTTGGGTTTATTCAAACCGAAATCATCGTGCGCTAATAGCATGCGTTCTTCAGTTAATACTTCAGTTTTTAAAAACTCAAGAAGAGAATCTAAATCTGTCTTACCTCTAATTTCTGTGGACTTTTCCCTTTCTCTTTCCCAAATTCGTAATATATCCGTGGGCAAACAGGATTCAACTAGAGGGAATATTATGCTGGCATATTTATCCTTAGTGACACCAAGCGATTCCAACGCTCGTAATTTAGTCTCTAATTTGTCGTAAAGCGATGATAATGAAAATTTTTGATTTGACGTATAATTGGCCAGAACTAACTGTAATAAATCTCGAACATAAATTTGTATAAGAATCTGGGTATTTCCAAATCTAGTTCGCAAGTGCTCTATCACTTTTGAATAATTATCAGCTGTGCAGGGGTAACTGTTCACAATCTCGCGTGCTTTGGAATTCGGGATCGTTGACTGTATTAAATACACAAATTTCGAATGGTCGTCCAACGTATCGTCTTCATGAATTTTTATGAAGGTATTCCAGAAGTTTAGCCACTTTCGGGGGTCTCCATCAAATTGAATTAAATTAATTTTCGGCAACCTGATTTGAACTTGCGAAATTCTAGCTTCGGTTTCGTTTTCACTATTTTCTTCCACTTGACTTTTTTGACCTCTTGACGAACAAATTTGCTTTGCTTCTGTCTTTATTTGTACGAATTTTTCCACATATACTTCACAAGCTTCGAATTCTTGAGCGTATTCTTTCTCTTTTGCTCCTGAAGTTAATAAGGCATCTAGCAGTTCTTGATCCATTTCTCGGAGCCGGTTTGACTTATCCGTCAACTGTTCCAGACTTATTTCGATGTCTGTCATTCTTGGTTCTTTTTCTGCTAATTTTTCCTTAAGGAGATTATAAACTTTTGTAAACGCCGTACGGAGCGGTGCTCTCTTAATCTTCAGTAGCTCCATTTTTCAATCAATAATTAATCTTCCATCAATAATCAATCCTGCCGTGACTGCGCCACTAATGTCGGGATACACTGAAATTAGTTGATTTAATCCACTGACGTTAGAAAATGGTTCGGGGACACCTACCCGGTGTCTCTTGATATACCGATGGAAGATACTGGAAACTGTCTTTTTCCTGTTTTATTATATATCCTTTTCTATACATATAATACCTTTGAGACAATACCCAGGATTGCTCGATGTTCTCTCTCGGAGAATCACAGTTGTACTACTAAAAACAAAAACCATATACCGACGCGCATGCGTCATGACTTCTCCCAATCAGCCTCTTCGAAAACATCTGAAAACGGGGAGGTTTCTCCCTCTATTGGGCAGAATGTGTATGAAAACTGACAACATCTTATATTGCACATAAGAGTTTTACGATACCTCCAGAACTTGCACCAAAGCCTGTTAGTCTCCCCACCCCCTAAAAAAGTAGTGTTGCGGATAATTATTGACTCGCCTTCGAATAAACATGTAATTTTTTTGACAGCTAAGCGCTGGATTTCTTTTTTTGCTTATTACAACAAAGGGAATGCCAGTTTCAGTTTGCGATACTGAACTAAATACTGAACTATGCCAATTACTGAATTATCCGCAACACTATTTTTAAAGAGGAACGGAGAGACTAACGGGCTTTGTCGTCAATTCTGGGGGTATCGCTCAACTCTTATTGTTAGTCATTAAATTAGGTAGTTTAATTAGGTAGTTTTTAATAGCCATTAAATTAGGTAGTTTAGCTTTATCTGTAAAAACATTAACTGTAAAATATTCATTTGCTAATCTGTGATTAGGAAATACTGGTAGGAAAATTCCCCACTGTTTAACTTGGGACAGAAGATCTGTGAGGTCAACGCATCTATTTCCTTCAGGACCCATCTCCACGGCAGCGTAACATTAATACTGCTCGGATATCAGATTTTTACCGTGTTTTTTATTAACTCGCTTTCTTATTTGTTTGTTTGTGTGTTTTTGTGTGTGTTTGTCCAGTACAAATCTTGCAATCGATTTTTAACTAACTTCCCGACTAGCTAGACATTTGAAACTTTTAGAATAGCTCAGAACACGATGACAATGCATTCTTTTAATACTTTTAGCCGAAAAAATCCGCAAGGTGGTGCTTTGATAGAATTCAATGCTTGCACTTTTGCGTAACAGCGTTTGACGATTTTGAAAACAGAATACATGTGAATTTAGTTTGTTTACAAAAAATATTGAGCGAAAAATTAAAAAAATATATAAAAATTAAAGTTTATAAAGTCTGTGGATAGTCGAAGCGACTAAAAAGTGATTAAAATTAAATAAAAGAAAGTGAAAAAGAATAATTAAGTGAAAGTTTGTGCAATTAAGAGAGAATTGTCAAGTTTATATAATTCAACAGAAAATTTAAAAACGTGGTATATAAAAAGTTCTTTTTATCTTGGAATTATTATTTCATAAAAATCGGTTTTCTTTCGATTATTTTTAAATATCTTTCAATTTTTAAGGGTGTCCGAGACACATTTAAAATTTTTTTTATTGAGTTAAAATTTTAAATTTGTTTGTGATGGTTAACCATATAATTTGTAAACAAAATCGCATCCTAAAACGTCTCATAAAGTTTAAAAATTTTTTTTAATAATATATTTTTTAAAAAGTGGGGTAATTTAAAATTGTTAAAATTCGAAATATTATTTGTCGAATTTCGAATTTTTTCCTTTAATTAAACGGAAATATATAAGTTTTAACTTTGATTCACCATTTTTTAAAAATATTAATTTAAAAAAAATTAAAAATATTTAGATTAAAAATTTCAAAAAAAAAAGATAACTTATTTTTAAAAGAATCATGCTTTCAAAAGTAAATATTTTTTTCAAATTTTCTGAATCAGAATTAAAGTAAAATAATTGAAAAAGACATGTTCCAAGTTTGAACCATTTATCTTTAACGGTTCTTGACTTATAATGATTTAAAGACGAGAAATGGTGAAAAAACTCATCGTGCAGAGAAACGCATCTAAAGGTTTCAACAAATATTGGCTGCTATAAGAATAGCGGCCTTTACACGTACGTTCTTTCGCGAGTGTTTGGAGCGTACGGGATTGCGCGTGGGAAAACTTGCAGTACGCTCCAAAGCAGCTTTCCCTTCTTCTCCGACACCTTCACACGTGAACTCAATCGCTCGGGATCGTGGTTTCACGCGGGAAAGACCGTACGTGTAAAGTGCGTTATTGTTGCAAAAAAAAAAGATTAATATCTCTTGTTCTAATTAAGATAAAAACATAATTTAAACGTCATTTTAAGCGAAAAAGAACACAAAATTTTTTAATGCAATAAAAATGTTCTCGAAAATTTGTAAAATTTTGTGTCCTAGACCCCCTTAAGCCCAAAAATCCTGTCAAAATTTTATTTCAAAAGTATTTTTTTTGCGACCTAATGGACAGTAATTTAGTTGAAGGAAGGCATCATCCTTAGCGGAAACTCTCCCTTGTGTATCATCTTTCTGATTCCTTATGAGTCCGCTGACCTCTTGCACCGTCGGGATTTACCCAGTGGGGCTTCGGCAAGGTCGGGCCCGATGCGTGCTTTTTGGGAGTCCGCTGACCTCAGATTCATAACTTCTGCTGTATTCCATAATCCTTTGGAATTTACTGATCGTCCATTTTGGCATCCATTGACAATAATAAAAACGGCGACATTAGCATAGGGCACACATGGCAGGAAAAATTCAATCGCAATTTTAGAGAGAGCTCACTTTGTCTCTAATTTTCTGAATTCTCCTACTCCGATTTTGTTTCAAGTTAGTTTTCTCGTGTCTAGGTTGGATATGGGCACGTTCAATCCGTAGACCGGGAAGTCTTTCCTTGAGGTCAGTAGGTGGGGAAGGTATGGACTCCCCTGATGTCGCCCCTGGGGTTGCTCGGTCAAAATTGTGGTGGCATCTAGCCAAGTCGGACTCCGACCCTTGTGGTGCTATTATAAACCGGAGCGGCACCACTCAGCCCATATGGACCTAGTCTGGAACTTCCGGCCAGGGAGCATTAGGAACAACAACAACATAACAGTTTTCAGTATCAGTTAAAAGACCTATACAGGGTGATTTTTTTTAAACTGACACTACTCAGAGCCACTTGTAGCGCGATCTATCAAAAGAAATTCCACCAAAATTGGTAGAAGAACTAAGGACGACACGGGAGAGTTACCGCGGGAAAAAAAAAAGTTCCAAAAGTCGCCGATAGAGGAAGATATGGCGCTGTTGTCGTCGACGCACCCGAGAATTTGCACAAAACCCGAGTAAAACATCAAAATGCAAATTCACGACTACGTAGTCGACAGCAGCGCCAGTATTTCGGGCTATAAAGATAAGGTGTGAATAACGAAAAAAGTTGTAACGAGCAAACAAATGAATAACAAAACTATTTCACTGTAGCACCGCTTTATGCAGCAAATTCACTTCTCCCTCCTT
The DNA here is from genome assembly GCA_907164885.2 of Dolomedes plantarius. Lineage (NCBI taxonomy): Eukaryota > Metazoa > Arthropoda > Arachnida > Araneae > Dolomedidae > Dolomedes > Dolomedes plantarius. The sequence goes on from OU015499.1 coordinate 17,005,518, forward strand.
CAATGTGACCACCATCCTGGTGGACGGCACATTGCATCCTGAACACTACGTTCTCAACGGCCGTGCGTAACATGTCACCAGGAATGTTCATCACAGTCTGGGATATACTATACTTTAGGTCACCATGTTAGAGACTCCATGAAGAGACACATTAGACTTTAAAAAACCCCACAAAAAGAAGTCATATGGGTTAGGTCCGGGGAGCGAGGTGGCCATACAAGTAGGAAAAAGCGACTGATGAGCCTTTCTTCTATAAAGCGATGGCGCGACAGATTCCGCACCTATCTTTATAGCTCAAAATACTGGCACTGCTGTAGACTACGTAGTCATGAATTTGCATTTTGATGTTTTACTTGCGTTTTATGCGAATTCTTGGGTGCACCGACAACAACAGCGCCATATATTTCCCTATCAGCGACTTTTGGAACTATTTTTTTTTTTCATGGAAACTCTTTCCCGTGTCGTCCTTAGTCACTCTATCAATTTTGGTGGAATTCCGGCTGATCGATCGCGTTACAGGTGGCTTTGAGTAGTGTCAATTTAATAAAAATCACCCTGTATTTTTAAAAAATCTATCCGAGTAAATTCATTGCGTGATTTTGAATCTAATCTTTTCTTTTTACTTAACTTTTGTTTTAACCCAACTTAGCAGGTTCAATCTCATTTTTTTATTACCATGTTTTTATTAACTCGCTTTCTTGTTTGTGTGTGTGTTTGTCCAGTACAAATCTTGAAATCGATTTTTAACTAACTTCCCGACGAGCTAGACATTTGAAAAATTTAGAATAGCTCAGAACACGATGACATTGCATTTTTTAATACTTTTAGCCATCTTTAAGCAGAATTAAATTTATTTTCAGTTATTTTCAGTTAATTTTGTTTTGTATAATGGTGCAGCCATCTATTGGCCGGAACGGGAACGAAAAGTTAAATGAAAGTTAACTTCCAATTAACTTCATTTTCTTTCAAGTTGATGGGATAATTCCTCAAAAAAATTTTAAAAAAGTATTTATTAATACATAGAATTGTCAAGTTTATATGATTCAACAGAAAATTTAAAAACAAGGTATATAAAAAGTTCTTTTTATCTTGTAATTATTGCACGATTTTTAGGTAATTCTTTCAGTTTCTTTTCTGTTTTTGTTTTATCAACGAGACCTCCAAAAGACCTACTAAACAAATATAGGACGTAGAAAAATTGGATATCGTGCAAATCATGTAGAATATATTGCTATAACTTGGGACCATCTCGCTTGGATAAATTTAACGGAAGCAGGAAGTCTACGCCGTTATCAAATGAACTGATAACTTATTTAAATTGTTATAAACTATCTTATGAAGCTAAAAAGTGATACATATTTATTGTATTATAATTATTCCTTTCATTAATAGTTCTTGTTTTTATGCTAATGAATGTTTTCGTGTCACAGGATATTTTAAAACACCCTTTTCATGCGCGCTAACTATTGTTAGCAATCTTTGTTTGTCTAGAAACACTAAATAATTCAGTGTATTTACAAGATATTTTCCGAAACTTGCAATACGTTAAAAATCTTTTTACTATTAAAACTAGTGCTGATTAATGTATATGAGAAATTAATCCATTTAAGAAAAAAAAATTGTTGCCAACATTTTAAGCCAAACTTTATCGTCGTCGTTTAAAATACGTTTTCGAGTCATTAGATGTGTGCATCTATGCATGTAAATGGATGTTTTGCATCCATTTCAGGCATGCAAAATATTTTAATAATTTTTTGTTTATTTAAAAAAAATTTGTATTTTCCAAAAAGTGCAATACATTTATTTTATTTTTTTCTAGTCAACAAAGTGGTGTTGAGCAGCGTATAAGACAAATTTCTTCGCGCGAAAAAAAATTAATAAAGAAAACTAAAATTTTTTTTAAGGCTGCTGTGTACTAACCTTATTGGATTCGCTCACTTCAGTGTTAACCTCTGGCGAAAGTATGTCTACTATTGACAGCTACATAAATGCTGATAATCCAATAATAATTACACGATAAAAATAACTTTTTATATACTATGTTTTTAAATTTTCTGTTGAATCATATAAACTGGACAATTCTATGTACTAATAAATACTTTTTAAAATTTTTTTGATGAATTATCCCATCAACTTGAACGAAAATGAAGTTAATTGGAAGTTAACTTGCATTTAACTTTTCGTTCCCGTTTCTGCCAATAGATAGCTGCACCAGTCTACAAAACAAAATTAACTGACAATAACTGAAAATTAATTTAATTCTGCTTAAAGATGGCTAAAAGTATTAAAAAATGCATTGTCATCGTGTTCTGAGCTATTCTAAAAGTTTCAAATGTCTAGCTAGTCGGGAAGTTAGTTAAAAATCGATTGCAAGATTTGCACTAGACAAACACACACAAACACACAAACAAAAAGTTCTTTTTATCTTGTAATTATTACTTTTCGTTTCTTCCCCCTTTTGCAAATAACACAAATATTAGCTCTTCGGAAATATTGGTGTTGAAAAATAAGACCTGCTCAAACCATGCATATATTTTTACCACGTTTTTACTAACTCGCTTTTTTCTTTGTGTGTTTGTCACAAATCTTGCAATCGATTTTTAACTAACTTCCCGACTAGCTAGACATTTGAAACTTTTAGAATAGCTCATATCACGATGACAATGCATTCTTTTAATACTTTTAGCCATCTTTAAGCAGTATTGAATTCATTTTCAGTTAATTTTGTTTTGTATGGAAAGTTAGTTCGGAAAAAATCCGCAAGGTGGCGCTCCGATCGAATTTAATGCTTGTACTTTTGTGTAACGGCGTTTGACGATTTTGAAAACAGAATACATGTAAATTTAGTTTCTTTAAAAAAATATTGTGTGAAAATTTAAAAAAAAAATTACAAAGTTAGGAGTTTATAAAGTCTGTGGACAGTGGAAAAGACTAAAAAGTGATTAAAATTAAATAAAAGAAAGTGATAAACGTGGTATATAAAAAGTTCTTTTTATCTTATAATTATTACGGATAAACCATATCAGGTTATCAGCTCGGTATACCTGCATGAAAATATATCTAAATATATACTAATTTATTATATATTGGTACGAAATAGTTCAAAATTTAAAGTATGTAACCATTTTTAAAAAAAGAAATATTTAAAAATTCTTGATTTTATTTTTAACCGTCAAAATTACGGTGTTCAGTCTTTTAGTAAGAAAAAAAATCCAGTCTTTCTAGTGTTAAACGCTCATAGATTCCTTTGGGGGGACGAAATTTATAAAATGAATCCTGTTGCAAGGTGATCTTGCAACAGGAAAAGTTGAGGCTATCTGAAAATGTCATTTTTATTGGATTATCAGCATTTATGCAGCTGTCAATAGTAGACACATTTTCGCCAGAGGTTAACATTGAGGTGAGCGAATCCAATAGGGTTAGCACACAACAGGGCCGGTCCCATAGGTGAGGCGCCAAGGCAACCACCTCAGGCGCCGAACTGAAATAGACGCCAAAATGAGACACAGTAAAAAGACGAAATTTTTAGTGACTAATGAAAAAATATTAATAGTTTAATCTAATATATGGCAAAATTCGCAAAAATATACAAATATAAGCGAATATTTAGGCTATTTGTTAAAAACAACTGAATTTGAGATCATGAGAAATAAATTTTGATTGCCTGTTTCTAAATGTTATTGCAGCTCTAAGAATTCTACTAACTCTACCTGTCACCGTAGTGGCAGCCGAGAGCCGTTTTTCTAATTTGAAAATTTTTAAAGAATCATCTACAAACAACTCAAGAGCGATTGAATGATCTAGCAATAATTTCTACAGAAAAGACGGAATGAAAACTAATAAATTATAGAGATGCAATCAAACAATTTTCTGCAATAAAGGTTCGGAGAATGATTTAGAAATTGTTTTCATTACATAACAGATAATATTGAAATTTATTTAATTTTTTACCATGTTTTTATTAACTCGCTTTTTTGTTTGCTTGTGTGTTTGTGTGTGTGTTTGTCCAGTACAAATCTTGCTATCGATTTTTAACTTCCCGACTAGCTAGGCATTTGAAACTTTTAGAATAGCTCAGAACACTATGACAATGCATTTTTTTAATACTTTTAGCCATCTTTAAGCAGAATTAAATTAATTTTCAGTTATTTTCAGTTAATTTTGTTTTGTACACTGGTGCAGCCATAATCGACCGGAACGGGAACGAAAAGTTAAATGCAAGTTAACTTCCTATTAACTTCATTTTCTTTCAAGTTGATGGGATAATTCATCAAAAAAAATTTTTTAAAGTATTTATTAATACATAGAATTGTCAAGTTTATATGATGCAACAGAAAATTTAAAAACATGGTACATAAAAGGTTCTTTTTATCTTGTAATTATCTACTATTTGAAATTTCTGTAACGATATTTCACTAAAATGACGATTTTTGCGTCATATGCGGGAGTACCACTTTTAAAATATCACGACGCTCTCAAACCCCGATTGCATCATCGCAATTCGCTTCCCCCTGACAGATGAGAAAACTTTACGAATTCCTTTTTTTGCGATTTCGGTTCTCAAATTCTGGAGCTGGGCAACAAACACATGGAATTCGATACAGAGCGACACCGTTCTAAATAAAGAACTAACTCTTCCTGGATCCGAGCGCATCGCGACCTTTCCGCCCCGGTCACATTCGTCAAAAGGGCGCATAAAGAGAGACTTCTTGTCAAGTCCGCATCTGGCATGCATCATTGTGCGTTGCGAAAGTGGTGCTCTCGACTGCCCTGCTCTCTTTTTCGCCAAAGTAAGGGGGAAAATGCGCGCAAGACGTAAACATCGTGGATGTACAGAAATATTGTTTTCTTGCTCTTTGCTCTCAGGACTATAGAGCGAATGTCGTTTTTAAGTACTTCTGAGGAACCTGAAAATACTTTATTCAATTTTTTTAATGGTCTAAACTTTAAAAAACTCTTAAATCATTTCTGATTCATTTGCATGTTCACCTTTTCCTTACGCGGTGGGATAGCAAGTATCCAAAGAATACGGGCTTAAGAATGAATATATATATATATATATATATATATATATATATATATATATATATATATATATATATATATATATATATATATATGTGTGTGTGTGTGTGTGTGTGTGTGTGTGTGTGTAAGTAAAAAAAAATATATGCACCCAGAAGAAATCGAGCTACTATCACGAAACTTGGCAGGCATGTAGTCTGGTAAGAGATATGCAAATGATTAAAATTTCAACGCCAATGAGACAAGGGTATGCGCATATGAGATGCGCAGGTGGGAGAGTTTAAAAGCATGATTGCTCGAGCCATAGGGTTATTCAAAGAAATCTGTCGACTTGGATGGACGGTATTGTGATCAGAGATGCCTCTGAGACGTAACCGGCGACAGTACGAACAATTGTCGGACTTTGAGACGGGGCGTATGGTAGGCCTCAGAGAAGCAGGTTGGTTGAACAGGCGTATCGGCCGCCACAAAAGAGTACAGTTATATGTGTAATTCAAATTAAAGTAACTTTAGAGTGACTTCTGTTGTTGCAGATTAGATGACAAATAACTTATATTAGGGTAGTAAGATGTTGCTTTTAGCAGAATGCATGCTGAACTGGAATCATCTTCCAAACGGTTTCTAAGCGAGTTTTTAATGTTATTCATCTCTGAAAATAATGACTCGCAGGCATAAGTAGATGAAAATATTGTTAAAATAGCATGAGCCAGCTTCTTCAAACAGTTAAATGTATCTGGAATCGAATTCCATGTTGCCAAAATTTCGTTACTGGCATTTTTACTTATATTGCTTCTTAGTCTTTCTGTTTAAATCAATTCGACCTTTTTCCTTGTTTCAATAAATTTTTGAATCCATATTGAACTAGACTGGAAATCAATCAGCTGCATTTCAAATTCTTCAATTTCCAAGCAATCGAATTGGGACAAGTTCAGTTTATCAACTTGAGCGTTTCGGATAATTCTTTGAACTGAGAAAATATCGCTGAAAATTCTTTGATTGATACATCAATTACGGAACTTAATTCATCAATAACTTTTTCTTCGTCTTCTTTCTCATGTACATTTAAATCTTTGATTTTTTTTTTCAAGTTTGTGAAATATTTGTAGTTTTTTGTAATAAAATCGTTCCTGAAAACATGCAGTTTAGCGTCAAAAGCGCGAGTGTGCTATTGACGTGTGAATATTTGTGCCTTGAAGCTTTATGTTCAATTCATTGAAATGTTGGCATATGTCTGTAAAAAACATCAATTTTGAAAGTCACATAATAACCATTAATTTAAATGCAAACCGTTTTCATCGGTGGCGTGCCCAAAATATTGTGTTGCGTGCCATCAATGGCACGCGTGCCATTGGTTCACCACCCCTGCCCTAGTATATATATATATATATATAAATATATATATATATATATATATATATATATATATATATATATATATATATATATATATATATATATATATATATATATATATATATATATATATATATATATTTATATATATATAGGCATTAATTGCATACATTGACTGTTGTATTTAATTTGAATGTACTCCGTAGCGAAGTACGGGTTTTCAGCTAGTATAAAAGTATAATTAGATGCTCCATGCGTTAAATATTACTTTGGCTGCACATTACATAAAAAAACCCTTCTAATAAAATGCTAAAAACTAAAATTAATTTAAAATAAAAAGAGAGACAAAAGCAAAAATTAATGCAGTCTCAACATGAAGCCATAAAATATTTATTTACGTTTCATTACACATATTTATTTCCTCATTTACAGAACACAGATGTATGAAAAAACAGATATTAAAAGTTATAATTAAATATTTGGCAAAACAAAAACCAGAAGTATTGCATAGTGTCATTTCATGACAACCTTTCCTGCACTGTAAACAGGTATAATGACAGGTTATTTTACTTTAACCATTTTGGCGGGTCAAGTATCCCATCAAGGATCGTAGGACATGACCGATATCGCATGGATATACACGATGCCCGGTATAAAGGGCTTAAATCAAAAACAGTGTTTTTTATATACTTGTTAGTATTGATAAAAAAATCTTTTCACTGGAATGAAAATTTGATTATGAAACAAGAAATGTAATATTGTATAGAAAATTTATAGACCCAAGCCTTTCATACCAGTCAAATATATATATATATATATATATATTTTATCAATACTATCAAGTATCTAAAAATCACTGTTTTTGACTTAAGCCCTTTATACCGGGCATCATAGATGTATAAGAAATTTTTTCAAAAGAAAAATATCATAAAACAGTTAATTCCAAAACATAATTTCGTACGATATCTCCTTTAAATAAACACCATCAAACCAGAGTTTGAATTCCAATTTCAGGGCCATTTTCATCACGCTGGGAGAAAAATAATTTCTTTGCGCCAAAAACACTAGATAGTATAGAGTTGGTTACATCCCTGAATGGGTAGATAGATGTCTTCTTCATCTTTTCTCAAGCCATAAACCTATCTTTCATATCCTGCAGATGAGAGGGTATATCTTTTTAAATTACCCTCAGCACAAAATCTTTTCTAACATATCGTGCAGATCTAGTCTTTCGTTCATGGATAAGCAGATGCATTTTCAAATTCCTCTGCGATGAATAATTTTTCTCATATACAGTGCATGCCCAAGGTTTCTCTCCCGTTTGAGTGGAGAGATGTGTTTTTAAATTATACTGATGAGAAAAACTTTTCTCAGATACCGTGCATGCGAAAAGTTATTCTCCCGTGTGGGCGCAGAGATGTGCTTTAAGAATCCCCTGAAATGAAAATCTTTTCTCAAATACAGTGCATGCGAAAGGTTTCTCCCCTGTGTGTGTGCAGGGATTTTTTTAATAGTACACTGTACAGAAAATCTTTTCCCACATATAGTGCAGCCGAAAGGTTTCTCTCCCGTGTGAGTGCTGATATGGCTTTTTAACTGACCCTGTCCGGAAAATGTTTTGCCACATGCAGTTCAGTCGAAAGGTTTCTCTTCTGTGTGGGTGCAGAGATGTGTTTTAAAAGCACTCTGTACAGAAAATCTTTTGTTACATATATTGCATGCGAAAGGTTTCTCTCCCGTGTGAGTGCGGAGATGTACTTTTAAATTACCCTGTTGAGAAAATCGTTCCTCACACACAGTGCATGCGAAAGGTTTCTCTCCCGTGTGAGTGCGGAGATGTATTTTAAAAGCACCCTGTAAAGAAAATCGTTTGACACATATAGTGCATGCGAAAGGTTTCTCTGCCGTGTGGGTGCGGAGATGTTTTTTTAAACTACACTATACAGAAAATCTTTTCCAACATATAGTGCAGGCAAAAGGTTTCTCTCCCGTGTGGGTGCGGAGATGTGTTTTAAAAGCACTCTGTACAGAAAATCTTTTGTTACATATATTGCATGCGAAAGGTTTCTCGCCCGTGTGGGTGCGGAGGTGTGTTTTTAAACTACTCTGTACAGTAAATCTTTTCCAATATATAGTGCAGGCGAACGGTTTCTCTCCTGTGTGGGTGCGGAGATGTTCTTTTAAATTACCCAGTCGAGAAAATCTTTTGTCACATATTGTGCAAGCGAAAGGTTTCTCTCCTGTGTGGGTGCGGAGATGTATTTTTAAATGACCCTGTTGAGAATATCGTTCCTCACACAGTGCATGTGAAAGGTTTCTCTCCCGTGTGGGTGCGGAGATGTCTTTTTAAATGACCCCGTTGAGAAAATCGTTCCTCACACACAGTGCATGCGAAAGGTTTCTCTCTCGTGTGAGTGCGGAGATGTTCTTTTAAATTACCCTGTTGAGAAAATCTTTTGTCACATATTGTGCAGGCGAAAGGTTTCTCTCCTGTGTGGTTGCGGAGATGCGTTTTAAAAGCAGTCTGTACATAAAACTTTTTCTTACATACAGTGCAGGTGAAAGATTTTTCGGTATAGGTACAGCGAGGATTATCAATGTGGTTCGAATGATGCATATTTAGAGCGACCAACTGTGAAAATGTTCCATCACATAAATTACATTTGAAAATTTCTTCGGAGCGAAAGGAATCTGTGCACTGGAGCTTTTTACATTTAAACTAATTCCACTTATAGAGTGCATTCATATTCGGTGTCAGTAGGGTTCTGTTCGCCGGAATTGCATTCATTGGAAAGTCTATTTACACTGGATATACACATTTACTCTTCTGGCATACCGACGTTCCTTTACACGATGATTAGAAAACTAACTGGCAGCAATACGTTGAACTTCTAAATTTGTGGACACCCCAAACATTCCAGTTTCGTATCTAAGAATCTGTACCGAGCACCTGCAAAGACAGAAGAAAGGAATTTGAACGAGATATACTAACACTACTATCACGTTTTAATCGTATTTTTCACGAGAAATCAATAGCAATATATAAAAGTTTGCTCTAGGAAATGATACATCTATAAACTAAGATGTTATAAATTATCTTACGGATGAATTAAACTATTGAGCATTAAAAATTTATTGTAATTAGGAACGAGTTTTCTTAGCCACCCTTTTTTTTGTCCTGGTTAATCATACGGACGTGTAGGGATTTGATATGCTTCGGTTTGCAGGGATCTCACAAAACTACTGATGCCCGATCAATAATAGATAACAATACCTAAACTCCAAAACCTCTCAACTGAAAAATTACAAATTTTTCTGGAGAGCCAAAAAACATTTTAACAAATAAGTCACAGCTGTTCATTAAAATGCCTTTAGAATGCACTTAACACTATTTATTGAGTTTTCTCATGAATCAACAAGATGTATTACCCGCCTTCGCTCGGGATTCAGTTTCTGTTATTATTTTTTCAATGATTAGCCTCATGTTATGATGTTCTAAAGTTTTCGCTAAAATTCTTTTGCGGTAGCAAATAGCATTAGTTTGCTGTCGGTGCTGTCGTTGTTCATCACTTTCCTCTCCTTTCGATGTTGAAGCTCGAAAACGATCGTGTGTTCGACGCGTTTAAAGTTTCTTCATCAGTTTCACTGCTTTGGATCACTACAATTCGAATTCTGTTGCCTTCGAGCTCTTGGGAATGTTTTTTTCTTCAGATTCTCGTGTGCGTCTAACTGCATTTTGAATTCTGTTAGCTTCGAGCTCTTGGGAATGTTTTTTCTTGAGATTCTCGTGTGCGTCTAACTGCATTTTGAATTCTGTTGGCTTCGCACGCTTGGGAATGTTTTTCTTTAGATTCTTGTGTTCGTGTAACTGCATTTCGAATTCTGTTGGCTTCGCGCTCTTCTGTTTTTTTTCATCACATTGCTCATTTCTCAACAATCTTTGACATTTTGCCCTTACTTCTGCAGGATAAAAAGTTGCTCTTCTCTTTTTGGGCATTTTAAAGCATTAATTTACAGCTAGTCAATAACGTTTGAAGGGATTTATTATTATAGAAAAAGAATCAATGTTTGAATGGATTGAGATCATATTCAATATTAAAACACAGCAAATCTGATAATTAGTATAGAAAAAGTATATACACGTATTTCCTGCTCGGAATTCTTTCTCAAAACTAAATCGTCTGCTACGTTTCAATGCCACTTTCAGACTTTCTTAATTATAATATACACGCATTTCATGATTGTAATTCTTTCTCAAAACTAAATCAACTGCTGTTTCAATGTCACTTTAGTTATATAAATCATCGCGTCAAGTCTAAACACACGTGTTTCTAGCTTAGTGAACGTGTACTTCAGTATATTTGAGTTTGAACAGGTAGCTTGGGATAGTTTCTATTCATGAAATGGATAGATAACACAGTCATTGAAAATGAATGACTTTCCATCCTTATATTTTCATTTTTAAAAAGAAATATTCCGGCGTTGCCACGTATATGAAAATAATATATCAAATTCATTCTTGCACGCGCCAATATATGAATAAATCATGTTTTCAATTCATGTCTATTTATTTTTACGGAAATGTTATAATTTAATTGGCAACAATGAAATGTTACAATGACTTTGAACAAATATATCCGTTGATACCGCGCAAACTTGTTCTAACATAATTCGGGAATGGAACGTCGTAGCCGGATGAAAATAGTCTATAACCTTCGCGCAAGTTCAAGCAATAAGTTGACCAAGTTTCATCGCAATCGGATGAACAGTACGGCAGAGAATAAAATACGAACAAACATTCATTTTTATATATATAGATAGATGGAAGCAGCTGTGGGTTATCGTATTCCCACATAAAATGAAAACAGAAAAAAATAGTAGTTGAGAGGCTTTGGAGTTTAGGTATCGATAATATTAATATTTCCCCTTTATATTCATTTGTTGTCAGTAATTCAAAATAATTTCATCTTTAATTACGAAGTGTAATACTCTGAGAAAGTCCAGAGATAACACCTGACAATAAAGCTCGGTTACCATCACATTAAAACCCTTTATGTGCCACATTATGAATTGATAAACCAAAACTCTCATAAATTTTTATATATGTTAATTTAATAATAAATAACTAATAAATATAAAAAAAATACTCACCTTCTTAAAATTTAATTAATTATCACTAGTTAATTGAAGTGGTACTTTAAAGTACCGCCAGTATTATAGGCTAACACAAATTTTCATACTTTGAAAAATAATCAAAACTTTTTAAAAAATCATAATTATTTATTTTGAAATTTAGACCAATTTGAAATATAATGTAACTTTAACTTTGGTGATATTCAAAAAGACAATTTTTATTTCATTCACACATAAAAAAACATTACATGTGCTGCATTTAGAATGGTGCTTCGATTGCACTTTTCTTTGTGCACAAAGCTCGCAGCGACCTCGACTGGACACAAATATTGGCCAGTGACAGCCTCTATTTTCAAGTCTCATATCATTTGAAACAGTAAAGTCTCTTTTCTTTTTTTTTTTGGTGGCATAGAATTAGAAGGGGATTCATCATTTATGGATGACCTTGGTCTTCCTTTTCGTTTCGGTTCTGTTTTCGCTTTTACAAGTAATCCCTGTGTTACGCGTCTTTTGCATTCTAACAGGGAGATTGATTATCGTGTTTCTGCATAGGCTATGTATGAATTCACACATGTTATCTCCAACATAGCAAAAAAGAGCCTATGTCACCACTTTTTTGATTTCCTATCTCTATCATAGAAGGATCGTAGCATATCGGATTTATCTACACCACCCATATGTGCGTTATAATCTTTAACTATATAAGGTGCAGATACTTCCAGTTTTGTGCCATCCTTCTGAGTCCTGTTGATTTTGCATGTCTCATTTCCATGAAAATTTGATAGAAAATGCACTGATCGATTATCTTTCCACTTGAAAAATGATATACCTTGATGAGTGATTCGGTAATCAAATTCTCCCCGTTTTAGCTTTTTATCTTCCAGTAGCTTTGGCAGTCCAACTCGATCATGGCGTATAGTACCAACAGCGAATATACTTTTTGTTTTTAAATATTCATATAGATCAACTGATGAATAATTGTTCATCGTTATGATGTGGTTATTGCCTGCTAGATTCTTTGTCATTTTTACGATAACACTTCCTCCCAGCCCAAATCTTTTTTTCGTTGATTCATTTGCAGACTTTCCTTTTCCTTGATATACATCAAATTCATATATATATATATCCAGACATGTCAGCTCTACACTACAGTTTATAACCCCTTTTTATCGGTTTCATTGGGTTATACTGTTTCAAAGATGAACGGCCTTTGAAATGGACCATACTTTCATCTATGGACTGGATTTGTGATGGCAACCGAAATTTTTGAAAATTTTCATTCAAACGTGTCATTAAGGGTCTAAGTTTGAATAATTTATCTCTATTTCCTGCAGGAATTAATGAATTGTCATTGACATGAATGTTTGATAAAATTTGGAAATATCTAGTTCGTGTCATAGTTTGCGGGACCACACTTACAGAAAAATCTATATCGGATGACCAATAATAATTATGAATTCGGGGTAATCTATGATAGCTGAACAAGAGCTGCAAGCCTAAAAAACCATAAAGAAGTTCTTCAGTAATCAAAGAAACAGATCTTTGCTTCTGCGTTATGTAGAGATTAGTCTGAAACACTAAATTTTGGATGATTGTATCATCTAGAAAGTTCAAGAAGAAATCTGTTGGAGTAGTTAAATTTTCAAAAAAAATGTCGACAAATCCTGTCTTTGAGGAAAAAATCAGAACTTGTGTAGAGCTGTTCAGAGCCGGATTCAACATCACTTTTCGGTCCAGATGAAGGTGTAGGTACTTCTCCATCTGAATCTGCATAATCATCAGAAGAGTCTTCTATCGGCGTACCACTATTATCAGATGGAAGATCATGTAGCATCTGCAATGCTTCCTCTGTCGTCAAGAGTTTCTTTCCAGGCATACTAAATGTATTAAAAAATAATTATTGAAAGCTGATGAAAGGCAATTACATTCAAAAATATCATCTTTCGATAGAAAGTGGAGAGAAAATTTAAGGAAATGTAAATTTATAATGTACTCAAAGAATGTGTATCTGGGGTTCTATATCAGAAAAATAAAATACAGAAATCATAAAATAAAAAATATACATTAGTATATTGGGCCCTAAGATCTTTCATGTAACACCAAACTCAATATTTCAGTTCAAATGTTTAATAATAATAATAATAATAATAATAATAATAATAATAATAATGATAATAATAATAATAATAATAATAATGATAATAATAATAATAATAATAATAATAATTACAACAACAACAATAATAATAATAATAATAATAATAATTACAACAACAACAACAACAATAATAATAATAATAATAATAATTACAACAACAACAATAATAATAATAATAATAATAATAATAATACCATTTGGAATTCTCATAAATTCGTTTTGAAAAACTCATATTTTTTCTAAATATCTTATTTATCTGCATCCATATTTTTCCTGTTGCATGCAAATTATATCTTCCTGTCAAATTTGAATAATCTATTTCAAACGTCAATTTTTTCTTTAAATTTTCCAAGATGCCTCTGTAAGAATTGTTCATTACATAAAAAACAATAAAAGCGTAAAAAGACCCTATTTGAAGCATCTCTACACCGCGAAAGAATAATAGCCAGTTTTCTGTTCCATAACTAATTCCACGTGCTTTACAACTCTCACAGTACTGGCGGTACTTATAAGTACCAGAAAGAAATTTGGTCAGTAAACAAAATATAAATGTTATATAAATAAACAATAATGCAAAATGATATTCTAAGATCATATCAAACATGGAAAAAAAATATACACTTACCTTCAATAGTTTTTGAGTGGCAAAGGTTTAAGTTTCAGAGAAAATAACGTTCACAAAATGGATGTCTCAGACGCTACAAGGCACGTTGAAATGAATTTTACACCTAAAAACCGGTTAGAAAAACCTGCTACTGCCATCTAGTGAGAAAAAGGAAAGTCTAAAGCATCGATACTTGTCAGTTCCGTTAGTAATATACGAATAGAATCTATTTTATAGGAGTTTAAAGAAAGTGGTACTTATAAGTACCGTCAGTACATAAAGGGTTAAAGTTTATAAATCTAATAAAACATATAAAACTATTACAGGAAATAACAAGAATGTTTGGCTTATGGGTTTGTTTAGGCATATTTATTTGAATTGTAGTTTGGTGGCTACAGATGTTTTTCATCAAGCTCTCTCCATGTACTGTACAATAGTGCTTTTTATGTGATTCTTCACATAATGTGAAACAAACATTTCAAAATAGTTATCTGTGGACCTCTTGTAGTCTATGTGATATATGTCAGGAATACAAAGCTGGTAAGGTGTTATTCAGACCAACAACTTTTAAATATTGTATTACGAGATTATAAACACGTAATAAAAATTCTAAACAAAATAAAACTACACGGTTATGATGCGATGCTCCTTAAAAATTACTTGTGATAACAATTTTAAATTTTCACAGTCAGAAATATCAATTCAAAACTGCTTAAAGGAGTCTTACCCCTGTTATCGTTCACGCAATTTATTTTTGTATTTATTTATTTAATTTTAGACTCTCTGGGTTGTAAATAAAATATGCCGAATGAACGTATGGCGTGACTTGAATCTCAACCAGTCACATGCTGATTTGACGTAGCTCGTTATTATAGTAAAGAAACAATTTCACAGCCGTAACAGAAAAAAAAATTACATATACACTTTAGAAAAAAAATTACATTACATATGTTTCTAATTAAAATTTTGGCTGAAGTACGATACTCATACCGATGCGTGATGTGTGGCAGTAAAAATTTCACCTCGGAAACCTCATATTATAAGGCAAAAGTACTCACTAGTTTCATGACGTACCGGAGAATGTTTCTTTATTAACGGGATTTTTTCGCACTGAAACGTCGCTTTACCGCTCCGTAATACACTCATGTCCATAAATTAAGCATAATTCAGAATCACACGGAAATCGAACTCTAAAGTAAAACTTTCACCTGTAGAATTATCACACACATCATCAGAAATAATATGCAAATTACAGGAAACCAACAGATGACGCCGATAGTACGTCACAATGACGAGAGTGTCAGAGAGGGGTATGTAAGGAATAGCGGCAAAGAAGTAAAATTTTTCACAAGCGTTCTGTAAGCCACGCAGTGCCATAACCGAATAGTTATGACTCAGAGGACGCATGTGGATGATTTTTTACGTGGTAGATTTATCGGCCGCCTGGAATGTGGGCGTACTCAGATGGAAGTATCCGAGGAACTTGGAATTGCCCAAAGTATCATCTCGGCTTTGGCAACGATTCCAAGATGATGGAAATGTCAGTAGACGTTACAGTACAAGCCGCCCCCGAGTTACAACGCGGAATGAAGACCGGTATTTGGCAGTAACTGGCAAAAAAATCAGACGGAGCACAGCATCCGACCCGTGTCGTCAGCTATCTGCAGCCACGGGTACCGCAGTTTCAAGGCAAACCGCGTACAGACGTTTGGGAAATATTGGTCTATATGCTCTCAGGCCTGTCAGATGTGTTCCGCTCACGGCAACTCACTGTCGGAAGCGATTAGCCTGGAGTAGAGAACATGCAATGTGTACATCGCCACAGTGGGCTTGTGTGATGTTTTCCGACGACTCCAGGTTTAGCTTGCAGTCTGATTCATGTCGGACTTTCATATGGAGAACGCCAGGTACCTGTTACCACCAAGACAACATCATTGAATGACACCGTTACGGTGGTGGAGGATTGCTCGCTTGGGGTGGAATTATACTGGGCTCCAGCACAGATCTGCATGTTTAAGTCGGAACCCTGAACGGCCACATTTATCGGGACATCATTCTGGAACAACATGTACGTTTGTTTAGGGGTGCCATGGGTGCAGAATTTGCGTTTATGGAGGGCAACGCCCGTTCTCACCGAGCAAACATCGTAAACGAATGCCTTCAATCTGAGAATATCACCCCTATGGAATGGCCAGCATTCTCACCTGACTTGAATCCGATAGAGCATGTGTGGGACATGCTTGGCCGACGAGTTGCAGCCCGTCAACCACCTCCTACATGTGTACCGGAACTTGGGAGAGCATTGCTTGCTGAGTGGAGTAATCTTCCCCAAGATCAGCTTGGTAATTTGATACTCAGCATGCCTAGGCGTTGTACGGACTGTATTTCATCGCATGGGAGACATACAATGTATTAACCATCATACCAACCATGTAATATTAAGTGTTTGTAAAGGAGATATTTTTTACAATTGCTCCAGGGAGCAAAAATAGTAGTTTTTATGAATGGTATCATACATACACGATCTTTTTTGTTCTTTATCTTTTGTTTAATAAATGGGCTTTATGAATAAGTCACGTTTGTTTTGTTTCTGAACCTTTATTTGCCGGATCTGGCATTATCCTTAATTTATGGACATGAGTGTAAATGATTCATGAATTGATAACAATCGTTTTAACGCTTTATTTGTACATTTCAAATATCTTTTCCCATTGTAGAACATCACTTTACAGAATAAAAAACAAAGTTTTCAGGTGGGATTGCTGGGTGATTGCAGCTAATTAAAGTGTAATATAATTAAAGATATTTTTGGAAAAAAATTGATACTTTTTGGTATTTCTAAATTTAAAAAATATTGGTATATTCTAATTTTCTCAAATTTTTATTTTTATTATCCATTTAAAAAAATTATTATTTTGGAGGCGTCGGAGTGGAGGGGAGTGTTTAAATTTATGTAAGGTTTTTAATTAAAGTTCAATGTTTCTAATAAATCATATTTTTGCATTATTGTGTTTCTACAAAATTTTGCAAACAATTTTATATATATCCTAATTTTGACCCGTCTTTCTCCTTTGTCATTAATTTTTAACATTTTCTCTATTTTGCGGGATGGATATTTACGGTTTGTAAGCTTCTAAATAAAAATTTATTCTTAAAAACCATCATTCATTTCCATGGATAAAATGTTTTTATTTTCTATTATATTCAGAGTTAATGTTAGGCCAGAGCCCTTAACAAAGTCTAGGATTAAAGAGAGATGTAGCGATTAATGACATTCTTTAAGATTGTGTGATTAGAACTGCAAATATTTTTCAAATTCCGACTTGCATGCATCTTTTCAGCGAGCAATGTAAGCACAAAGGAGACTACTACATAATAACTGTACTAGAAATAAATATGCATGGCTATTAAAATGTACACTGGGACCAAAAATGTGAATAGGGAACTTATCTTCTAAACACTCTTCAAACTTTCTGTCGATAATAATAAAACAGTTTTGCTATAAATCTAGAAAAGCCCCCAAAGAAGTTTTTGCCACAATTAGGCTAAGTCGGGCCCTGTGTATATACCGTATTTACCGGCGTATAGGACGCCTAAAATATGGGGTGCATCTTATGCGCCGGTAATCAAAATTATGAGTTGAAATTTCAGTCTGTCTAAAACTTCTGGTTCATATTTTATATTAAAATACACGTATAAGCATTTTATTGCTTTTTTTTCTTGCGAAAAAGTGGTATAAAATAAATTCACACTTTTTTAGGTTCTGTAAAAAAAGTTGCGTGATATATTTTTCGCTTCATGACTGAAAGAGGGATCATTCCAGTAAATTAGAGTTCAAATCCAACGACATCTAAAGTTACGATCGATCATTTACCATGTAAGTTATGCCATCTATTAAAATTTTCTTAAAACAAATTCGCTGAAAATTTAGTTTATGAAAACAATATGTCTGCAACTGCTGCCATCTATCAATTCTTTATTAAAATAAAAACTGAAAGAAAAATTAATAAATAGTGTTAGCGGGTTTTAAGGAGAACGATTCCTTCTAGAAACAAAAATATTTTCTGATTTGAATGAAAGTGTGATTTAGTACTTTTAAAGATCAGAATTAATACTTAATTTAAATTAGGAATGTTAAAAATATTAATTTCTACCAAATGTCTCATTCCCCTTTATCTTGATGGGAAAGTAACAAAAATGTCGAATTTACCTTTTTTTATATATTTCGAAACATTGTATCCAGACATGATGATCCTATGTTGAGATGTCGACAAATTTTGGTACGAATTTGTTTGAATTATCTCTGAGAAACAATTTAGATACTAACACTCGATTCTCTTTTTGAACGGTTTTGAAAGAACACGGTCCAAGAAAATAACCGATTTTTTTTTCTAATTTAACACGGTTTAAAAATATAAAAAGAATTTTTTAAAATATTGCGCTGCACTATCTTACTATTAACAGCTGAAGGTAAACAAATGTTAGTTTGTTAGTTAGCAGACACGGGGACGGGCTAATCTCGCGAACCGAGCATAGCAGGATATCGCGACTGGCACCGATATACGCGGACGGCCGAGACGCGTGCACTGATGCTATCCTCAACTTTCAAAAATTTAAACTTTTATAATTATTCAATTAAAACTGCCGAACTCAATAGAAGAGGACAGCAGAAAAAGTTGACATTCCGGGTGGGCCAGCTCCTTTCCGTTTCTCAAAGTTCCATTCACCGAAGTAGCGGTGGCTCAGAGGTATCGCTCCTGACGTCTAATCCTAAGGCCCCGGGTTCGAAACCAGCCGCCGTCGGGTGCAAGAACATATTAGAAGAACATAATCGAAATCCACAAGAACATAATTGAAATAAATTTGAAGTACCAGAAATAATTTTAGTTTTAGGAAAGGAGAAGTTAGAGCCTTTAGAATTTTTTTGTAATTGAATGAGCTTTTTTGTTTAAAATGCAAAATTTGAAAAAGGAAATTTTAAATAATTATTTTTTTTAAAATCTAATATATTTTTAAAAGGGAATAAACAGTTTTTAATCTTTAAGATATAAAGCCATTTCATTTTAAATCAAAAAAAGCAACACATCGGGTTGCCACTCAGCTAGTAGCTTATATTGTGTGCAATGTTATAAGAGTGTATTTCAGAAAAAGTAGAGGATTCCACTTTAATTCATCGTAGTGACGATGAAGGAGTGGTTCCACTATTTGCATGTGCAATTCTAGAGGGCCTCCAACTAGCTAATAAATTTGGAAATCATTTTCTTACAATTGTTGAATGATCTGTGCCATTCCAACGTGATTTAAAAATGATTATGGCACGTTATGAAGAACTAACATAAACAAAATCACATTGTCTGATAACCGAATTCGTATTCAAAAACAGTGAAACAAAATAAATACAAGATGTTAATTTTATCCAAGATGCACTTGTAGGTATATCGCCATTCAATATGTCCAGTGACGAGAGGGATTTTTCTCCACCGAAAAAACAACAGTAAACGGGCACGTTTATTGTCTAGTACAGTAATACTGAATAACTGGATGCTTATGTTATATGTATCTATGTATAAATAAAATATAAACTCAATTTATTTTGAACCACTAGCATCTGCCGTACTTTTTCAATCTAAAAAATAACCCTATAAATGTAATTAAAATAAGATTTGTGGCTTTGCTCTTACATCTATGTTTAGCCGATCGTATCCATATTTCTTATGAAAATTAACAATTTTTTATTACCATGTTTTTATTAACTTGCTTTCTTGTTTGTGTGTGTGTTTGTCCAGTACAAATCTTGCAATCGATTTTTAACTAACTTACCGACTACCTAGACATTTGAAAATTTTATAATAGCTCAGAACACGATGACAATGCATTTTTTAAATACTTTTAGCCATCTTTAAGCAGATTTGAATTCATTTTCAGTTAATTTTGTTTTGAAGACTGGTGCAGCCATCTATCAACCGGGACGGGAACGAAAAGTTAAACACAAGTTAACTTCTAATTAACTTCATTTTCTTTCAAGTTGATGGGATAATGCATCAAAAAATTTTAAAAAGTATTTATTAATACATAGAATTGTCAAGTTTATATGATTCAACAGAAAATTTAAAAACATAGTATATAAAAAGCTTTTTTTTATCTTGTAATAATTTGAAGTGTATTTGGATAGAACCTATTTCCAATTTTTATATGTTCACTGTATCTTTTTTTAAACGGTTTTTGTTTTTGCAAGGTAGTCTCTGGAACGTATGCCCCTTTCAAAAAGAGAATCAAGTGTAATCTTTTCTCTCCAAACCTAATATGATTTTAAAAACTAGTTTTCCTCAATTTATGATTTAAACTAACCATACAGGTTAAGATTTCAACAAATGCTGTTCAAGTTATAGGAAACATTTCTGAAAGCAGCAATACAATCTCCGTGTGGATATAAGAGCCTGATCGCATAATATGTGAACAGACGACAAAATGTTATAAGTCACATTTTTTAACATAGGATTACGTTCCTCAATAACGATCCTGCGGAGAGAAAAAATTGTCCGGTGTCACGAATTATAATTTTTGCAGTGTGCCAAACCCAGTAGCAGTAAACAGGTAAACAGAAAAAGTACCAAAATGCGTTAAAAAAAAGAGGAGGTAAGTAACGATAAGTAGTCCTACGTTAATAACCCGCGGTAGTTTCGTTAGAAGAGACTACCTGAAATATAGGGTATGCCTAATATGAGACCCCAGCTTATAGGACGTATAAAGTGCTGTCGCCTGGCGACTGGAGCGTAACACAGTAGTCTATTGCATCATTCGTAATCGGTGAGTCAGTCGAGTGTTTGCAAGCGCACACAAAGGTGTAGTATTTTTTCCTGAATGTGTGCTCGTTGACTTTTTTGCATCACCATTTTCATTGGTTGTTTCACCTTTAAGGTAAGACTCTTATTAAAACTGTTAGCATTGGATTGGTAGCTATAAATGTGGAGTGTAAACACGCCTGTTTGTTTTTATGCTAACGTCAATCCAAACCTAAAATATTCTTTGGCGTGTCCAACAACATGGTCATGCCCGATATGAGACCCCAAATCATGCCTAATATGAGATAGGGTCTCATATTAGGCATTTTAGTTTTCACTCTCACAACCTTGTTTCCTCAGAAGCTGCAGATGCAATGACGCCCAGGCGAAATCCACAACCATGTAGCAGTAGTGACAATGTGGAAGGTATTGATCAAACAACAAGTTCAACCAGCTCTTATGGACTCCTGAAGAAATAAATCCCTTGCCCACGTTACCTGAGAAAAACACCTCGAAACCAAGTAAGGCCCGTAAAGCCGATATTATAACATCATCTCCCTATAAAAATAAATGCATTGATAGCATTAATAAAACAACTAAAGCATATTCGAAAAAAACTTTGTTTCCTACAAGAAATAAAGGAATAGACCTAAAAGATAAGAAATCAAAGGATAAACAAGGAAAAGGAGATTAAGATAAAAAGAAAAGTATAAGGAAACAATAAAGGGAAAAGGAAAAGGAAAAGGGGTCCCTACAGGAAGGGGAAAATTAAGGATGGATGAAAATGCAAAACTAGTTAAAAAACAGAGACTGAATAAGCCTAATTATAGCTATGATGTTCTCAGCTCATTTGAAGATGATAAAAAACTTTCTCTCCATGACAGCAGTGATGATAGCATTTATGAAAACGACGCTGAATGCCTTTTTTGTGGTTGTTTATTTTCAGAAGACAAACGGGGAGAGCAGTGGTGTCAGTGTAAAAGCCGATATATATATATATATATATATATATATATATATATATATATATATATATATATATATATATATATATATATATATATATATATATATACATATATATATATATATATATATATATATATACATATATATATATATATATATATATATTTATATATATATACATATATATATATATATATATATATATATATATATATATATATATATATATATATATATATATATATATATGTCGACTCGGACCCTGATGCCCTACGCACGAGCCATACGCATAGGGCCACATCGACCCCCTCCTCACCCCCCTGGCTGCAGGAGATCTAGGGAGAGAAAGGTCGTTGAACGGGGGAGAACGGACTTCGCCATCGGAGTGGCAAGTCGTCTCGGGATCGCTCTTATCGCTCGCTTCTGAGCGGGCTATGTAAAATTTTTCAGAATATAATTGTTGTTTTGTTTTAAGCCTACGTCTAGGATATTCTTTAGTTGTCTGCGTCTCTTTCTGCATTTGCCCCGTGGTAAATTGGTTACCACATAATCTTGGAGGCCCTGCCGGGATTGTTCCTGAAAAAACTGTTTTCATAACGGACTTTATCGTAATCTGCATATGAATTACAACGTAACAACGTCATCGTCTGGATATTCAGGTAGGAAGAACTTTATCTCATTTTTTTGCATCTATAATATTTTTGCGATGTATAAGAATACGCGGAAAGAAGATCTAATTGTGTTGGTTCAGGAGCTTGGATTGGAACTGCCACCGACTCCCACCATAGCAACACTCAAGGGCGTAATTGAAAGCTCAGATAATTTTGAAACAGATAAAGAGTCCGTACAGGACATTTTAAATAACATTGTGGAGGAAAGAAAGCTAACATCCGAGGTTGAGGCCGCACAAAAAATTGAAGAGCAAAAATCGAATTTGAACGGATTAAACTTGTTCAGTTGGAACGAGAAGTTCAATTGGCTAATGTTCGAGAAAACATAACGAGCGTCCGAAACGTTCAGTGAGGTTCACAAGTGAATATGGAACCGATAGTTACAAACACTTTAGAATCGTTAATAAAAAGCATTCGTGTTCTTAGTATGCCAGTCCCTACAACACCAGAGAATTTTAATTTGTTCTTTCAAACTCTGGAGAGGGCATTTAAGACGAAAAATGTTAGTAATAATTCCAAGGCAGAGATATTAATTAATTTACTCGGCGAAAAAGATAATAATATTTTGCGGTACATCAGCGAAGAGGAAATAACTTATTATGAGAAAATTAAAGAACTGGTACTTCGAGAATAACAGCCGACACCGCAGGAATGCTTAAATAATTTCCGAAAAGCTCCACGATATGCAGATGAAAAACATATCCAATTTGCTTCGCGACTTACTGCTAATTTCCAGTATTATTCGAAACTGCGGAAAGTAGCGAATTTCAATGAGCTCTGCGAATTAATAGTAGCGGACAAATTAATGGAAACTTTGGACAATGACACGGTATTTCATATCCGAATGAAGCAAAGTGACTCTTGGTATCGACCTGTCCAACTGGCGAAAGAGATTGATTTTTACTTCGTGAATAAGAATAAATCGTTGGGCGATACGACTCGCACTAAAGAAAGTAGTAGTAAATTTGCATATCGTAACCAGAAAGGCGACTCCACGCGTAGGACAGATAACAAAAACAGTCAGCATTATAAGGGTGAAAATTCTAGGCGAAACTATAAATATGATATTAACGACCAGAGAGGCTATTCGGTCAAACTTGTCTGTTTTTCCTGCGGAGGTAACCACTTCGCAAGGGTTTGTCCACGAAGAATGAAGCCTATATTGGGTGTGTTACAACTAATTCCGAAGATATCGTTGTAAACAAATTAAATTATATTAAAGTCTATGTTAACGGAAAATGTGTAAACGCAGTGAAAGGCTCTGGTGCCCAAATCACGGTCATAAAAGGTACACACGCCAAAAATATGAAGTTACTGAACAAAACAATTAACCTTGTTGATTATCTTGGGGGTTCAACCACAGCAAATCTCGTAAAATTTAATATATCTCTAGAAAATGGCAATCCTATCGAAGTCGTTTCTGCTGTAACAGATAAATTATGCGTAGACTGTATTCTAAGCCCACATGTCTACGAAATCCTAAATTCCCCTCAAAAATGCGCAGCAGGGGGAGAAGAACCGAGCGCCGTTGGCCCCGAAGGTCAACAACATTTTACCAAATTTGATAGCAAGAGTGGGAGAAGAACTGAGTCTCGTCAGGATGAAAATTTTAGCGACGGCGACGCTATGAATGAAGAATCAGAGGGATTCATTTTCACGATTTCCTGTGATAGTGAAAGTAAAGATATAATCAATTTAGACCACGTAAAGAATTCGGACATAATAAAAGAAGTCTTAGGTATTGTAAATAATTATGAACCAGAAAAAGTACTCAGCACAAATTTAAAGTTATCTATTGTCTTAACAGATGATATTCCAGTTTGTAATCGTTCTCGGAGATTGTCTTTGGCAGAAAAAAAGAGGTTGATTCTTAGATTCAAACATGGTTAAAGGAGGAAATTATATTAAGATAGCAATTCTGATTACTCATCGGCCGTGGTTCTAGTGAAAAAAAGGATAACACATAAAGATTGTGTATTGACTATAGAAAGTGGAATGCTAAAACAGTTAAAGACAGGTACCCACTTCCCATAATTGAAGAGGTGTTAGATCAGTTACAAACGGGGAAGGTTTTTACCAAAACTGACCTAAAGAATGCTTTTTTTCATTTGGACGTGGAAGAAAACAGTCGTAAGTTTACTTCGTTTGTCACCCACCGAGGGCAATATCAGTTCAAAAAGGCACCATTCAGATTAACGAATTGTCCAAGTATGTTCCAAAGGTATATCTGTCAGGTGTTCAGGGAATTAATTAATGAAGAAATTATGTTAGTTTACATGGATGACGTAATAGTTCCATCTGAAGACGAACAAGAGGGAGTAAAGAGACTGAAGAAAGTATTGGATGTTGCCTCTAAATATGGGTTAGAATTAAATCTGAAGAAATGCCAATTCTTAAAAAGGGAAATAGAGTTTTTAGGCCACATTATCAAAAACGGTACTGTGCGACCGCCACTCGACAAGACGAAAGCAGTTCGAAACTTCCCGAAACCCAAGACTGTCAAACAAGTACAGTTTCCCCGGAACAAGTACAGTTTCGGAATTACTGGGTATTTCCGAAAATTTATCCCAAATTACGTGAGCATTACGAAACCGCTTAGTGACCTGTTATCCAAAACTTCAACATTTATGTTTGGGCCAGAACAGCAAGCTGCTTTTGAAATTTTGAAGGAAACTCTTATCAAACAACCAGTACTTCACATTTTCAAACAGGAGGCAGAAACTGAATTATATACAGATGCCAGAAAGTTTGGGTATGCCGCAATATTGATGCAAAGAGCTAGTGATAATAAATTTCACCCATTATACTACGCGAGTAAGAAGACCACTCCTCAAGAAGAGAAATATAGCAGTTACAAGCTAGAGGTTCTTGCTGTAATCGAAGCCCTGAAAAAATTCAGAAGTTACTTATTAGGGATAAAATTTAAAATCGTGACGGACTGTTCTGCTTTTACTCAAACCATGACGAAGAAAGAGTTGACACCAAAAATAGCTCGATGGGCATTGGCTTTAGAGGACTTTAATTACGAAATTGTGCATCGAACAGGGACTCAAATTCGTCACGTTGACGTACTGAGTCGTTACCCTATAATGATGGTCAGAGTTGATGCCATAACATCCGAAATAGTACATGCTCAAACTACAGAGGAATATATCAACACGATAAAAAAATTGATGTCTGCGGGCAAAGTTGACCAGTACATTCTTAAAAACCAAGTACTGTACAAGATAGAGAATGATCGCGATGTGCTAGTTGTGCAAACACCTATGCAAACGGAAGTAATCAAGAAAATACACGATACAAGCCATTTTGGGGTAACTAAAACAGAGACCTTAGTCAAACAAGACTATTATTTTCCAAACATACGACAGAGTGTTGGAAAGGTTGTAGCCAATTGTGTTGAATGCATCTTGATAAATAGGAAAAGAGGAAAGGGTGAAGGATTTCTCCATCCTATCCCGAAGGAAGACGTGCCGTTAAGCACTTATCATATCGATTTTATTGGGCCTTTACCATCAACGAACAAAAACTACAAATACATCTTCACCGTTGTCGACGCCTTTTCGAAGTTCGTACGGTTTTATCCCGTAAAATCGACAACCACTCAAGATGCTTTGCAAAAGTTGAAACAACAACAGACTGTCTTTGGAAACCCTCAAAGGATAATTACGGATAGAGGAGCTGCATTTTCTTCAAAGGAATTCGAAGAATACTGCACTAGTGAAAATATTCAGCACGTAAGCATCGCCGCCGGGATACCTCGAGGAAACGGACAAATTAAGCGCATGGACGGCACACTGATACCAATCCTAGCAAAACTTTCAATCGACGACCCAGAGAACTGGTATAAGCATGTCGATGCTGTGCAACGTGTCATGAATGCGACAATTTCAAGAAGCACTAATAGAACACCATTTGAATTACTCACTGGAGTAAAAAGAAAACACAGAAATACTTAAGATCCTAGAAGAAGAACGAATCAATACAATGATGGAAGAGCGTGAAAAACTGCGAGAAGAAGGTAAGAAAAACATTCTCAAAATGCAGGACGAAAACCGCAAAAGCTTCAATAAAACGAGGAAAGAGGCACACATCTATAATGAAGGGGAGCTCGAAGCGATTCGGCGTACACAGTACGGAAGTGGACTCAAACTACGACCCAAGTTTTCTAGTCCATACCAAATTACAACAGCCAAGCCAAATGACCGGTATGAGGTGCAGAAAGTGGGTCAGCATGAAGGACCTAATGCCACGACTACAGCAGCTGATTTTATGAAGCCGTGGAAAGTGGAAAGACTAGCTCCCTCAGTTGATGAGGATCCTTCGAAAAAAATGTTGTACACAGTTTTCTAATCTTTGTTATTTTTAGTTTTTCCCAGGTTATATTCCAATATGGTAGCAGACACTGGGGTCAGTCATATCAGGAAAGGCCGAGAATGTAGACTCGGACCCTGAAGCCTTACGCACGAGCCATACGCATCGGGCCACATCGACCCCCTCCTCACCCCCCTGGCTGCAGGAGATCGAGGGAGAGAAAGGTCGTTGAACGGGGGAGAACGGACTTCGCCATCGGAGTGGCAAGTCGTCTCGGGATCTCTCTTATCGCTCGCTTCTGAGCGGGCTATGTAAAATTTTTCAGAATATAATTGTTGTTTTGTTTTAAGCTTAGCGTCTAGGATATTCTTTAGTTGTCTGCGTCTCTTTCTGCATTTGCCCCGTGGTAAATTGGTTACCACACACACACACACACACACACACACACACACATATATATATATATATATATATATATATGACGCGGTCGCTTCTTACACCCTTCCTATTACGTCGTCTTACATCCAAACTTTACTCCTTCTTAATCTATCTCTACCTAATTATTAAAGTTATAGCAGTCAATGAAGTAAAAGGCCGGTGGCAAAGAACTTCAATTAATACATCTAACATAACTTATTTTCCCAATATTTTCCTACCTGATTCAATCTGTTAATTTTATCAAGAACTCATCACGCTCCTGTGCGACGCGTGACTGTCTTAATCGAGAATTTCCCGCCGTCTGACCAAAATGCTATTGTCTTTTACCATCTAAAGCCATCGCGCATGCCCACAAGAGCTCCGTGACGCATACTCCGGAGATGAACCATGGGCGGTCCTACAGACTGTCAATCAAATCCAAAGAAAAACCCGGGAGATTCCCCTTTTTCTCCCGATGCAATTCGAACTAAGATATGAGAATAGTGGCGAACTACGCCACGACAATAAATTAATTACTAAGCCCCCTTTAAATTTAGAGTAATCATTCTTTCCCCACTAAATCCTTGACACACACATATATATATATATAATCGTAACGAATATTTTTATAGAAAAATAATGTAGAAGAAAATATTCAAGTTAAATCTAATAGAACAGACTAAAGAATATAGTAGAGTTAATATAGTACAGTTAGAGGAACATTTGTTTTACTGTATTTTAATATTTTTTATAATAATGTCCAGTCGTCTGCCGCATTAAATTTCTTTCTGTCAATTTGCTTCGTTGTTATGCACGTGACGCAAAATTAGTTTAAAGTATCACAAAAGAAAAGAAACCACGTGATCAGCATTTAATAAATTAAATTCTAAAAATTAATTTTAAAAATTCACCAAAAATCAGATAATGGAGGTAAAAATTCTAAAAAGATTTCATTTTAAAGGAATTTTTATGATCTTTCTCGTGATATAAATTTTATAACCCTCAAATTATTATTTTAAATGCAAACTTAAAAAAGTTACAAAAACAGCTTAAAAATTCAATTTAAAAAAATCTAAGAAGAATTTTTCAAAAATCTTTCTTACTGCACCTCTACACTATAAGAAGAATCGCCATGCAAAATTCCAACCCTTTAGGTCTAGCGGTTTGGTCTGTGCGTTATCTGTCAGTCAGTCAATGAGTCAGTCAATCAGTCTGTCAGTTACGGAACTGTTTTATATATATAGATTACAAACTTCCAAACGATTAGCCACGAAATTGGTAAGCATCTGTTACTGGTTTAAAATATGTCAATACGAGTAACGCTAACGCTGACGGATTCTATGAGAACAGGCCTTAATGATTGATTTTTTCGTGCTTTAAAATTTTTTATTAAAAGCATAAACTTTGTTTTCGTGTGATTTCTGATTTTATTTACTTTTTTTCTGCTGATCTAATCCTAAAATGAAATATCCGGTGTTTAGATTCGAAGAATAAGACTTCCCCGTTTTAGTAGATAAACTATTCTCAGTCCTATATCCAACCCTGGGATGAATAAATGATTAAACCGAACCTCGCTATACACGAGTTCGACTATGATATACAGGGTGTTTCAAAAAGAATCATCCGATTTAAAAAAAATTATAACTATTCATCTTTTAATCCGTTTTGATCGAATAATGTATAGGCAGAAAGAAGGGAATCTCGAGTTTCACGCAGTTGCCGACAAGTAGCGCTAACGCTTGTCCTTCGCCCGCCACTTCAGTGTTTGTAAAGATAACGACTGCGCAACAGAAATCATTTTGTGTTCTACGCTTTGCGAAGTGTGAGTCCGTAACAGCTGTTCAGCGTGATTTTCGTCGACAAAACCCTGGTAGATTGAAGTTCCTACCTCTCAGAGCATTAGGCGGTAGTATAAACAATTCCAAGACACGGGTTGTCTATGTACGCATAACAACCGTGGAAGCAGCGTATACAGACATGCTCGAAAAGGTTTGGTACGAATTTGCCTGCCGTATAGACATATGCCGTGCATCCAAAGGTGGGCATATTGAGCACCTTTAATTTGGTTTGTAAAAGAACTTTATGATTAGCCTTGTAATATAAAATTAATTTTAAGCATCTATGTTCAATATTTTTCTAAATTTACTCATTTCAAATCGGGTGACTCTTTTTGAAACACCCTGTATAAAAGACCTGAATTTCAGGGGGTTTTCAACAAAATATTAACTTCTAGAAAGTTAACAATTATTTTATTTAAAGTTTTATTTTCTAAATTTCATTTGATTTTGTTTGATAAAGTTTTATCCTGCAAAAAGAAGAAAAAATTGCGTTTAAGGTTTTGTTATATGATATATCCACCAAATTAGTCATAGGATTTTTTTTCATACATTAAAAAGCATTGCAACTTGGAAATAAAAGCTTTTTGATTCCACAATAATGTCGGATCGATCACGGCCCTTCTGCGTGTGGTCGCTGAGGAAACGTTATTAAGCATGCCGAAGGAAGAAGGGAGAGGAAATTGCGGATTAGGTTCTTTTTCTTCTTACATAATCTCAGCTGTGTTCTATAAATGAAACAATCGCGATTTAACGAAATTTCCTGATGTTATCAATACTTTTTGTCCTTTTGACTTTGATAAATCAAGGAATCAGATTATATATAACTAGCTTTAAATACCCGTCGGTAACAGGGCTTTTTAAGGCTGCTGTGTACTAACCCTATTGGATTCGCTCCCCTCAATGGCAACCTATGGAGAAAATACGTCCAAAGATTGCCGAGACATAGAATGAAATATTTTTTTGAAAAAATTGTACTCCGTAAAAGAGAAAGAAATTTTACATCTTGAAGCATTTTTTGTCTTTAAAAAATGCAAATAATATTTTAAATTTTAAATTATTTGGAGAAAAATCTGATATGTGTGTTTTAAACGCTCCTAAATTCCTTTGATGGAGGAAATTTATAAAATGAATCCTGTTGCAAGGTGCAGAAAAGTTGAGGCTATCTTAAAAGACCATTTTTATTGGATTATCAGCATTTATGTAGCTGCAAATAGGAGACACATTTTCTCCCTACGTTAACATTGAGGAGGGCTAATCCAATAGGGTTAGAAAAGGGATTAGTAAAGAAAATCAGGGATAAGAATGCAGGCCTAATATCTTATCAGTCTAAAATTCACCAGACAGTCCTTTGTGGAAAACTTAGTGCTACTCTGAAAGAAGTAATGGACAGCTGGGTTAAGTTGATCAATTTTATGAGGTCTCGTTCTGCTCTTTAGCACCGACAGTACAAGGAGTTTCTTTCTGAGTGTGATTCGGCGTATTCTGACTTACTGCAACACGACAATGTTCGTTGGCTAAGTAAAGGTCAAGTTATTGAACGTTTCTCGCCAATAAAAGAACAAGTAACCTTCTTGCAAAACTTGGATACGCAGAAAGCAAGGAATCACTTGGAGTTCATAACAAGCAAGCGCAATATGCTAGCTGTGACTTTCCTGAAAGACATTCTGAAATATTTAAATGTGCTCAACACCGAGTTACAAGGGAATGGAAAATCAATATGTGATCTGATACAAAGTGTGTCTGCTTTCCGTTGCAAGCTGAATATCTTTGAAAAAGATATTGCGAGTCAAGAATTTATTCATTTCCCAACAATTCTTAAATATAAAAAGAACTCTGAAGAAGGCATTGCAGTATTTTTAAGGTTTATATCAGATCTTGGGAAGGAATTTGCTGAAAGATTCCAAGACTTTGAAGAGATAGGGAAGCTGTCTCAATTCCTTAAATCGCCTTATGAAGTTGCTGCAGTGGTAGAATGGACTAACGTGGCTGCGAAGTTGTTCAGTCTTTCAAAGCCTTTACTTCAAACGGAGATAATTGACTTGCAAGAAGATATTTCCTTGCAAATGTATAAAACTGCATCCACTGAAGAATTTTGGGGTAAACATGTTTCAGAAAAGTATGAAAATTTCATATGTATGTGAATCAACTTTTTCAAAAATGAATTTTTTGAAGAACAAATATCGTTTGAGATTAACGGACGCCCATCTTGAAGACACTCTTCGCATTAGTTTTTCCCCGCGTGAACCAAATTATAAAAAACTGGCTCAAGACCGCAGGTGTAATTTCTCTCATTAATTTTTAAGAATACCTACCTATTGTGTTTTATATAATTACTTAAATGAGTCAAAATAAAAATTTAAAACTAGTAAGTATTATGAGTTTTTTTTCTGGACCTCGATAAACAATTTTAATAGTATCCGGACCCTACTTAAAATTACTTGCCGACCCCTGGTCTATATGCTCGCAGGCCAGTCAGATGTTTTCCGCTCACGGCAACTCACTGTCGGCAGCGATTAGCCTGGAGTAGAGAACACGCAATGTGGACATCGTCACAGTAGGCTTGTATGATGTTTTCCGACGAGTCCAGGTTTAGCTTGCAGTCTGATTCACGTCGGACTTTCATATGGAGAACGCCAGGTACCTGTTACCACCAAGACAACATCACTGAACGACACCGTTACGGTGGTGCAGGATTGCTCGTTTGAGGTGGAATTATACTGCATGGGCTCCAGAACAGATCTGCATGTTCAAATCGGAACCATGAACGGCCACATTTATCGGAACATCATTCTGGAACAACATGTACGTTTGTTTAGGAGTGCCATGGGCGCAGAATTTGTGTTTATGGATGACAACGCCCGTCCTCACCGAGCAAACATCGTAAACGAATGCCTTCAATCTGAGGATATTACCCGTATGGAATGGCCAGCATTCTCACCTGACTTGAATCCGATAGAGCATGTGTGGGACATGCTTGGCCGACGAGTTACAGCCTGTCAACCACCTCTTATATGTGTACCGGAACTTGGGAGAGCATTGCTTGCTGAGTGGAATAATTTTCCCCAAGGTCAGCTCGATAATTTGATACTCAGCATGCCTAGGCGTTGTATGGACTGTATTTCATCGCATGGTAGACATACAATGTATTAACCATCAAACCAACCATGTAATATTAAGTTTTTGTAAAGGAGATATTTTTTACAATTGCTCCAGGGAGCAAAAATAGTAGTTTTTATGAATGGTATCATACATACACCATCTTTTTTGTTCATTATCTTTTGTATAATAAATGGGCTTCATGAAAAAGTCCCGTTTGTTTTCTTTCTGAACCTGTATTTGTCGGAGCTGGCATTATCCTTAATTTATGGACACGAGTGTATATATATATATATATATATATATATATATATATATATATATATATATATATATATATACAGTGCGTCAAATAAGTTTTAAGACTCGTCTCAGAGCGCAGGTTGTAATGGTGCTGTGAGTTTAAATGTGCATGTGTCATTACGTCCATCGTCTTCTGGTACACTGTCAACAAGTTGAGCGCATTTCGTTAAGTAGTTGAGAGAAGGCGAGCATTTATTGCAGAAGTGAATTTTTTTCATGTTGATTTTTTAAGATGGAGCAAAGAGATGTAATTAAATTTAACGCAGAACTTGGTAAAAATGCTTCGGAAACATACCAACTGATGAAACAAGTTTACGGTGACTGTTATTTAAGTAGATCAAATGTTTTTGTGTGGCACAAACGTTTTTTTTGGACAGAAGAGCTACGGTAGAAGATGATCAGCGTAGTGGAAGACCAATTTCATCTAGGACACCTGAAGATATTGAGAAAGTACGAAATTTCGCAACAAATGATCGCTGTGCATGACTGAGAATGATGGAAGACTCTTTAAACATCAACAAAGAAGCAATTCGAACCATCCTGCATGAAGATTTGGGCAAAACAAAAGTGTGTGCTAAATTTGCTCCACACACTTTAACCCCTGAAAAAAAAGCAATGAGAAGTGCACATTGCAGAGACATCGTTTCAACCGCTGAAAACGATCCAAACTTCTTGAAGTCCATTGTTACAGGTGATGAAACCTGGTGTTTCCAATATGATCCCGAAACAAAGCGACAAAGTGCGGAATGGAAGTCACCAAATTCAACGGAAGCCAAAAAAGCAAGAAAAGTTCCATCCAAAATCAAAACAATGTCATTACATTCTTCGATATTAAATGTATTATCCACAAAGAATTTGTTCCAACTGGACAAACAATTTCAGGTCAATACTAATTAGCTGTTTTAAAGCGTTCGATGGCCAGAATTCGTCGCATTCGTCCAGACTACACAAGGACTGAAAGCAGTTGGTGTTTGTTACACGACAATGCACCCAGTCACACCTTCCTTATTGTTCGTCGACTTTTGGCAAAAAATAATCTCTGCGTGTTGAACCATCCACCGTATTCACCTGATTTAGCACCCTGTGACTACTCCTTATTCCCAAAACTTAAAATGAAGTTAAAAGGGTGTTATTTTGAGGATATTTCGACCATACAAGAAGCATCGACATGTGCTTTGGAGGCCATTCCACAAAGTGATTCACAACAGGCGTTCGATTCATTAATAAATCACTGTAAAAAGTGCATTGAAGCCACAGGGTCCTATTTCGAATAAAAAACCAAAACAGGTATTAATTTCTTGTTTCCATTTCTTTTTACAGACCCAGTCTTAAAACTTATTTGACGCACTGTGTATATATATATATATACACTGCTCAAAACAATTAGAGGAGCACATGGTTTAAACGAAATTACGCAAATACTTACACCGATAAGTAACATAAAATAAATCATCCATAATTTAAAGCCTAGCAGGACACAGAAGAAGAAAACTTCATGTGTAAATTATAATTCATGACGTCAAAAACCAGAAAAAGAACATAAGGGCGGAAATCGGGATGTTGCAGAAACGTCTGTTTCACTGCCTTAACTGTGAAATTCGATTGCTCAGTAATTCTTTTTGAGAAAAGGTGACTTGAAAATGTCTCAACAACGTGATTTACCGGAATCCATGGCATGGCGTATTATAGGCAGACTTGAATCCGGGCAAACACAACGTAGTGTCGCGGACGCTGTTGGAGTCGCCAGAAGTGTCATTGCAAGGCTGTGGAATCGATTCCAAGAAACAGAGAATGTTAGACGTCGACCAGGGCAAGGTCGGCCACGCGCCACTACAGCAACTGGTGACCGGTATATACTGTTAACAGCTCTTTGAAACAGAACAGACAATGCTATTCAGCTGCAAAGACAGTTGCTCTTGGCAACAGGACGAAGGGTGTCCAGCCAAATAGTACGTAATAGGCTTCATCAGGGAGGTCTCTATGCACGTAAGCCAATGGTCTGCATTCCGTTGACCTCGCGCCACCGTGCGGCCCGAAGAAGATGGGCTGCTGAACATCGATATTGGGAGCAACATGATTGGAGCCAAGTGCTGTTTACAG
The DNA here is from genome assembly GCA_907164885.2 of Dolomedes plantarius. Lineage (NCBI taxonomy): Eukaryota > Metazoa > Arthropoda > Arachnida > Araneae > Dolomedidae > Dolomedes > Dolomedes plantarius. The sequence goes on from OU015499.1 coordinate 17,040,281, forward strand.
ACGAGTCCCGATTCAGTCTGGAGAGTGACACCCGACTCGTTTTGGTATGGAGGGAAAGGGGCACTCGAAATAACCCCACATTCGTTCGTGACAGGTCACAATACAGACGAGCTGGTTTTATGATATGGGGTGGAATCAGCATAGGTGGACGTACGGACCTGCATATCATTCGGAATGGTACTTTGACGGCCCGAAGGTATGCAGATGAGATACTGAGACCTCATGTCATACCTTACGCTGCAGCCATTGGAGATTCCTTTGTTTTCCAGCATGATAATGCCAGACCGCATACTGCTGGAATTGTGGAGAACTGCTGGTCTTGTGGAGAGCATGCTTGAAACTGAAACAATACAGCGTATAGAATGGCCAGCGTGCTCTCCTGACCTGAATCCAATCGTGCATGTTTGGGAAATGCTCGGACGACGCATTGCTGCGAGACCAAGGCCTCCTTTTACTCTCCGAGACTTGGAGATTGCACTTCTTGAGGAGTGGAATAGTATTCCCCAAAGTCTTATCGATAACATCATCGCATCCATGGAAAACAGGTGTGCAGCAGTCTTAGCTGTTCGAGGAGACCACACGCAATATTAAAAATCTTACATCATTTCTAAACAATACTTTTTTTATCGTTTACATGTACCCAAATTGTTGCCCTAAATCATCTTTCCATGTTTTTTCCATATTTTCAAAGAATTAAAGCTTAATTACAAATTTTTTTACGTCTTTTTTTTCTGTATTGCGCATTGATACGCGTGTACTATCCATTTTACGCTAATACGTGGCTGTCTCGCAAGGTTTTCTTAACTTCTTTGCCTGCTCCCCTAATTTTTTTGAGTAGTATATATATATATATATATATATATATATATATATATATATATATATATATATATATATATATATATATATATATATATATATATATATATATATATGTATGTGTGTGTGTGTGTAATGTAACGGCTTTAACTTTAACGGCACAGGAGATGGATTCACACACAGGTACTCGTGGACGCTGTAATTAACACACTCGACGAAAGAACAGGAACACACTGAAGAGCTGGAGCACTTTATTCCATGGAATTATACTTCAAGACATGAGATAAGGTACACAGCAATACTTAGTTGAAGAAATGGCACAAGCTGACAACATGATGTTTAACAATAACGGCAACGGACAGCCCGGAGTCTTGAGTATCGAATACGGTTACATCATAATTTAGTTGGAAACAATACGTGAACAAGGGACAGAAGAACGAAAGAGCGCGAGCCAGAAGGCTAGCGAGCAAGGCAAAGAAGGGAAGAAGGAAGGGCCGAAAACCGCTGCTCGACGATTTTATATCATGGGGGTTCCAGAAGTCTAAAATTCTTTTAATTGGTTAGAATCAAACACATGAAGGTATGATTCAACGTCGCAAGACTTTCCGAACAGGTGCGGCGCGGCTAGATAGACGCGTGATGCTGACTCATGTCCAAAAATAACTTTACTGCGCGTGCATTGAAGAGAATAGAATAGTCGGTTATTTCGTTTTTGAAATAGGGGCTGTGCTTTATTGAGATTGAAAGGAATTTAGAATATGTGGTAGCTTTTCAAAGGCAATTAATAATGGTGGAGCGTTTTTATTACATATATAAATAAATATATATATAAAGCTTTTTAAAATGAATGATAGACATTTTGAAACTTGCCTCAAGCGCCACAATGGAATCGGCCCGGCTCTGTTCTTATTACTAGAACATCGGCATTTGCAGAACTTTAAGAATTAATATATTCTACGGATGGCTAATTTATCAACAGCTGCGACTGATTTGCATGACTAAAAATATATATGATCTTTAGTCAGACTTAACGAATATTTAATATTTACTTAAGGCTGCTATGTACAAACCCCATTGGATTCGCTCACCTGAATGTTAACCTATGGAGAAAATGTGTCCACGGATTGCCGACTTGGATTCAAAGGTTTTATAAAAAAATTGTACTCCGTCATAGAGAAATAAATTATACATTTGTCTACATTTTTCGTTTTTTAAAAAAAATGCAATTAATAATTTTAAATTTAAATTTTTCGGGGAAAAATCTGGTATAGTGTGTTTTAAACGCTCATAAATTCCTTCGGTTGGACCAAATTTATAAAATGAATCCTGTAGCGCTTTGCAGAAAAGTTCAGGCTATCTGACAATACCAATTTTATTTTATTATCAGCATTTATGTACCTGTAAATAGTTGGCAAAAATATATTTTAAATAAAAAATTTGGGGGCAGCGCTTAACCCCCCTATAGAGAGAGAGCCATTACAATCCCTCAAAATGTCAATCCTAAGGGGGTGGAATTCTCGAACTGTCAACTGGACTCCTCCCACCACAAGAGTCTGCAAGAAGAGGAAAAGGGAAAAACGATTTTTTTTCTTAGTACATAGCAGCCTTAACACTAAGGTGAGCGAATCCAGGGTTAGTACACAGCAGCCTTAAAGTCAGACTAACGAAATTTCTACATACTTAACGAATATATAATATTTACATATAGGGTTACACAAAATTCGCTGACCGATTTACACAAATTTTTTTTTTCTCTCCAATGTTTAGTTTTTTTAACCTCGAATCTTTATACCGTAAAATATGAGATTTCAGTTTTACTATTCCACATAAATGATTTCGAATACAGCAAAACCCCAAAGTTACGCGATAGGTGGGACCGACGAAAGATCGCGTATGTTGAATTCGCGTAAGTCGGGGTACCACTATGCATAGAAATACATATAAATTTTGTCTAATAGGGACTAAGAACTTACAAAAACACCAGTTTATGAAAATAAACTGGTGTTACATATTAATATGTAACACCAGTATGTGTGAAATAATATGTGTACATATAATATGTGTTACATATATGTGTAATAATATGTGTTACATATTAATATTATACACTCGTGTCGCCCAGTGGCTAAGTGGTTAAGGCATCAACTTGCCACTCCCGAGACGCGGGTTCGATTCCCGCATAAGACTTGACTGTATTCTGGGGAACGGTCAGTCTTCCGCCTGCGAAAGGAAGAAAGGGGAGGTAAGGGGTCTAGAAAGGGGAGCTCAATCAACACCTCCTATAAGCTGCGTTTACATGGACAACAATAATACCCGGGATTTACCCGCTAATAGGGAAAACCTTCGAAGCCCGTTTACATGGGACCACATTTTCACTCTGCTTTTACCCGTCTTACCGGAAGTAAAGGCCGTCACATGATTCGGCGGAAGTAATCCTCATACACCATCATTCCTTGTAAATCACGTTATGGGTTCGATCCCAGCCGGTGTCATACTTTTCCGAATTCACTGTATTACTATTTTTAGCTTTCCATCTTCGAACTCCGCATTTATCTCGTTAAGAAGTGTATGGTCCTGGGGAAGGCCTTTTTTTTCCCAATTGCTGTTCTTTTGACCTCGAATTCTTAAATTTTAAAAATAACAACAACAAAAAAATCATAAAACTTTAAAAATCCAAAAACATTGAAAAACTTACAAAAATATTTTTTGTATTCTTATGATATCTGCTTTTCTGGGCCTCTTAATATTATTACTTTTTTGTTTTCCGTGGATTATTCTTCTTATCTAATTTTTCTTCTAAATTTTCTTAACTTGTAAGTCTATATTTTTTCTGTTAAAATTAACTTTTTTGTTTTAATTTAACTTTACTATTAATTTTTTTTCTTTTACCCGCGTTATTCTTACCTTAATATTTTAATTCATTACTTAAAATTTTAACTACTGAGCACTCCCACCTTGATTATATATATCTTGCTTACAGGAGATAAAGTCGACACGACCAATGCACTCCTCTTCTAAAACACAATTACGTCTGCGTCTATTTGTTATTTAAATGCAGTATATGTCAGTCGCTGTTGATAATTATAGAACGTTTACGATTGTTTACTGTTGTTTTTAAAAATAAATTTAGAAAATAGATAGGAAAAAAGGAATATAAGAACTAGAAGATTGATGCGGATATTAGATATAATCGTACGATCTATGGCTTCATCGCTAAATTTAGTTTTTCCACAACAAAGAATGTGGGCAAAATTACGAAGCTCTGTTTGGTGGGAAGAAATTATTTTAAATTCCTGAAGTAATAAAGACTGGAAAGAAAATTTTCCAATCGATAGGTGCATTTTTTTTAAATTATAAGATTAATTGTAAGATACTTATTGTTTTAATAAATCCTTTTATAAAATCAAAATGTAATTTTGATTTCAATTTTGTTTCAGTAATTTTTAGTCATGTATAAATAAAAAAATCATAAATAGATATAAATAAAATTTTATCTGTGAATTCTAAAATAATTAATTTATAAATAAATTTTAATGTTACGTTTAATTATTGATTATACTTATTAAATTTATTAATTTTACCATAACACTTTAAATGAAAATGTTACTGAAATTTTATTGAAATGAAATTTTATTTCTTATTTTACATACCAGATGGCAGTACCATTCTATTTATAATGTAATTGGGGATGGTTCAGATCAAGAAATAAATGAAATCGTCCGGGAAAAAATAGGCACTTTTCTACTGTTTTCTTGAAAATTATGCGATCGTTAAGGGGTTCCAGATCCTTCCATCGATCATTTAGCTGCATTTTCATGGATTCACACAAGTTCAAATCCGCCATGTTATTTACTCCCAGCTTCGAAATGCATCATGGGTAATTAGCGGGTTTTATCCTGGGTCGAAGCAGGGTCGAAAATCCACCCTGCATTTTCCCCTATCGTAGGGAAAAAGTAAGAAACGACCCTGCTTTTACCCGGGTTTTTGGCACATGTAAACGGCACTATAGAAGAAAGCCTCCGCGCTCAAAGCGTGACGTCAGTTGGGTAGTCCGATCCTCGACTCCGTCTTTAGTGTTACGGGTTTAATCTTTTATGCCCTAGGAAGCTACATTAATAAGTGAATAGAAAGACATTTGGAAAAACTAGTTGATATCTTTAATGACATTAAAAAAGTTAAAGACCAGACCTATAATCTTTATGAATGAAATTTCATACATGTTTTTCTTGCATAGTGCTTTTTTATGTTCCAACTATTGCTTTGATTTTCATACCTAATAAAATTATTCTAAATAAAAACAAATTTTAATTCTTAGATAAAATAAATTAAAAAATTGCAATTGATTGAATTGCATTAGTTTAAATATTATTGGCTGTTTTTCATTTCTGTAACTATTTTAATTTGTATTCTATAATAAAACAACACATAAGTAAAACAAACTATAATGAAACTATAATGAAAGGCATTTTTTTTTTATAATAAACTCAGTTGTTCAGTCAAGAACTCAATTATTGTATTTTGATGATCAGAAATTTTATGTCTTAGAACATCAAGCAATTCAATTACCATATTTAATACAGTCTCAGCATCACACTTATTACTGTTTTCATTTAATCCAAATTCTTTTAAAATGCTTAACAAATCATTTATATTATTTGTTTTGCAAGGAAATTTATAATTATTAAATTTTGAAATCTTACAATTCTTAACAAATGCCACAATATTTAGATTATTATCAATAAGTATAGATTTTAAAATACATGGTGCAGGTGAGAAATTTAACTGATAAAAATAAACTTTGTCTTCTACATACTTTATAGTCCATGAAGAAATTATATCAGTGAAATGTACCAATAAATCTTTAAGTTCATGTATTGTAAAATAGAACGTTGCCTTTTGATGCTTTTCACAGTCCTTTAGACTTTCCTGTATAGCCAAGCTGACGTTTTGTTGATCAATAGCTGCAATTTTTTCTGCAGGACTTGGTCTGGAAGCTTTTGGTGCATTCATGTAGCTGGGATATCCCTCAAATATTGAAGGCGTCACTCCATCTTTCAATTTTGGGAAGGAAAGAGGCATCTTTTTGATAATACCAGATGAAGAATCCATTACTTCTATTTCCCGGATAACTGCCTCTTTTGGGAAGTGACGTTCGCAAACCTATATACAAACAAAAAGATATTTACTTTACTACAAAACAAAATAACATAGTTCAATTAAATACAAAAGAATTTGCATAAACGTATATCTAAATTAAAAAGTGTTAGAATGAAGTTGCTGGGATTTTTATAACATTTAATTACATTAATTTTACTTTTATATCCTTTAATAACTGTAGGCAAGACATTTGAATTTAAGATCAACTCAGTTAATCCTACCCATTCTTTAACATCAATATATGAATTAAATTAGAAACGTTGAAAATTAAAAACAATAAATTATTTTAAATAACTGCAATTAGTTTAATCACAAATTTCTAAACAATAAACAATGCTACTTACCCTTGAACTGGAGGTAACTATGAAATCTTTTCTTGAGATCGCTGTAATCCATTTTTTCCTTATTTTTGGATCAGTTGGAAATTTAAACACAGAAACCTTGGGTCCAGTTTTGTAGTTGCCTTTGCAATTTACAACTGAGCATCTAAAAGGCATTTTATAATCACTTATTCTTGGTTCTTCTATACTATGCACATGTCCGAAGGAAGAAAAATGGCTGTGCTGTTATCGTTCTTGTACGCCAGAAAGACGCGCCAAAATGAAAATTGACGAATCACAAGTGCGTAAAACATCGCCAACATCATAAATTGACAACTCTCAGAGATAACTTCTGTTAAACGGCACCCGCTACGAGAGAACGTCGAAGTCCGCGGGACTACCCCGACTACGTCGTCACGTCACGCTTTAAAGTGGCAACCTGTGCGAAGGCTTTCTTCTATAGGAGGTGTTGGCTCAACCCCTCGTCCATCGCCGGTGTCATCGTTTGTTAATAAAGTTCTTGCGTGATTTGCGTGTTTCTATAACCTTGTATTCAGATGTACACTGTACTGGGGTGTAATGTCGTCAGCCCCCATGGACAGTCGAAAAAAAGTACACTCGTACAAGATATTAAAAAAAAAATTATGTTGATGGTTTTTAAAAAATCCAATAAATTTGTCTGCCGCATTAGCGCCTTTTTTTCGTTAAAAATTTCTTCACAGTAGTCAAACATTTTTTTTAAATTCCCTGCTTTGAAGTGATCACGCGATCTTCATTAGAGTCTATATTGTCTATATTCTCTAAAAAATCTGTAACCAGTTCTCAATTGCGCTGAGACCTTCTGTCAATTTTATAATCGTCATTAGGTTTTCTTGTGGAATTGAGTCTGAAGTATCAGATTCTTCAGTGATGCTTTGGTCACGCATCACTATGAGATCATCGACTGTCAGCTCCTCAAGATGAGAATCCAACAGCTTGTTGACATCATCTTCATCGACTTCCATATCTAATTACCTGGCAAGATAGACAACTTCTTCTATCACGCGAGCAATATGATTAGTTTCAGGCGTTGTTTCCATCTCGTTTTCAAAAAAATATTGGACAAAGTTTCTTCCAGATACGATTTAAAGACTTTTTTGGAAATTTCATTCCAAGATTTAAAAAAGGGAAAAAGGTTAAAATCAAAAACCGCGTAACTCCGAGTTCGCATAAGTCGGAGTATTACAGTCTCACATTTTTCGGCCCATAAGCGGACATAAAAAAATCGACATAAAATTGGGGTGCGTCTAATGGTCCGAAGGTAACATTAAAATAAAAGGAATATTTTATTATCTATATATATGAAACAGTTCCGTAACTGACTGACTCACTGACATACAACGCACAGATCAAACCGCTGGACCTAAAGGGCTGAAATTTTGCATGGCGATTCTTCTTATAGTGTAGGGTGCACTAAGAAAGATTTTTAAAAAATTCTTAGATTTATTAAAATTAAATTTTTAAGCTGTTTTAGTAACTTTTTTATGTTTGCATTTAAAATAATAATTTGAGGGTTATGAAATTTATATCACGAGAAAGATCCTAAAAATTTCTTTAAAATGAAATCTTTTTCGAATCTTTACCTTCATTTTCTGATTTTTGGTTAATTTTTAAAGATTAAATTTTAGAATGTAATTTATTAAATGCTGATCACGGGATTTCTTTTTCTGGTACTTTAAATAAATTTATCGTCACGTCCATAACAATGAAATAGACAAAAAAATATTTTTTCCCTTGCTAATGCGGTAGACGATTGGACATTATCCAAAAAATATTAAAATACAGTAAAAGATATGTTCCCCAAACTGTACTATATTAACTGTACTATATTCTTTAGTATAGCCTATTAGATTTAATTTGAATATTTTCTTGTACATTATTCTTGTACATATAACACGGTTTCACACAACACGGCATTTTCTGAGAACCTATCTACCGTGTTATAGGAGGGTTACCTGTACATAATATAATAAATATATATTATATTATATATATTTATTATATTATGTATATTTATCATAAATATATTTTATATGTACTATATAATTTTATATATACCATATAAATAAAATTATAGTATATTTTATATATACTATATAATATATTAATGTTATATTTATTTTTCATCTTTATTAAGTAAGAAATTGGAAACATCTTTATATACTTAATAAAATATAAATATTCTTTTCTAAAAATGCTATGTTACAGATGTTAAATATATTTCTGTATTCTGTATTCACGTTATTCAGTTGCATGAAAGCGGTCGCATTAAGCTCTAAATATGCTTACACTTAAGGCTGCTGTGTACTTACGCTATTGGATTCGCTCACCTCACTGTTAACCTATGGAAAAAATTTGGTCTACTATTTACAGCTGCATCAATTCCGACAATCCAATAAAAATTATATTTTCAGATAGCCTGAACTTTTCTGCACCTTGAAACTTGATTAATTTTAGAAATTTCGTCCACGAAAGGAATGGATGAGCATTTAAAATACGCTACACGACATCCCCCCCCCCCCACAGAATAATTTAGATTTTTAAATAGTATTTGCATTTAAATAAAGCGAAAAATGATCCAAGGTGTAAAATTTCTTTCTTTATGACGGAGTGCAATTTTTAAAAAAAAGTCTTTCAATCCAAGTCGGAAATCCTTGGACACATTTTCTGCATAGGTGAGGCAACACTGAGGTGAGCGAATCCAATAGGGTTAGTACAAAGCAGCCTTAATAGAATACGAAGAATTGAGTTATAGACTGACCGAGTAGAATTTAAATAGAGAATATAAAATGCCGTAGCGAGAGCGATCGATTAAAGTTCGTACCGGGAGGCGAATGTCAAATACGTACATGGATCTTGCAACCGAAGGCGGGGCTAACCGTAACAGCCAATGATAACTTGTTCTTTACTACGAGTGCATTTAGACTTTGAAACTTTTATGTTTGGACTTTTATGTTTGTTTATATTCTGTTTATCTAGTCACTCACCCTGTGTGGAGCGTTTGTTAGTTTTCTCGCTCGCTTATAAATTGGAAAGAAAATCAAGTATTTATCTGTATAAAAAAATGAATAATAAATTAACGCACCTTTTTAATATCTAATAAAGACATCGAATTTATGTATTTTCTAATAAAAAGCTACTTTCTGTTAACATTATTCAATTTTAGGCAGCAGAAGAAAATTTGCAATGTAAAAGTTTCTTGATTATCTTTAAAATTGGATATTACATGTTGAAATGTTGTTGGATCTTTCAGTCTACCAAACTAAAAGTTACATTCGTTTAGAATTTTGGGGCTGTTTACACCTTGCTTACAAATAAAATGCAGGTGGGGCGCTTATAGTGCAAAAATAGAGGGTTTTGTAAGAAGGCATAAAAGCACAGGAAAGAGTTTGTATGAATGTATAGAATTTTTGAAAGTAATATTTTAAGAAAGGTGAATTTCATATATAGCCATGAAATCGTACAAGGGCAGTTTAATAAGAAAATGTATAGAAGCGGAAAGGGAGAGAATAAGAATTTTACAGTGAAGGAAAATGTAGGTTACAAAAAGCGGCTCTCCCATAAAGAAAGTGGCTCGAAAGCCGCCTTCATGTAAAGGGTAATAAAATATATTTATGGAAAACGGTGGTTTAGGAGAAAGGTGTAGTAAACAAGTAGTAGAAAATAATATTGTGGTGTTGAGCTCAGGCAGCATTGAAAAAATTAAAAACATTATTATATGGCTGAATTGTGCCCAGAAGGAGTATTGCAAAGATTTTTAGATTTGGGAATAAAGTGTTAGATGTTGGGGAAGATATTGTTAGTTCCGTCCAGATGTTTCAGGGAAATGGCGGGCCCTGGTCAGGAGGTACAGTAGGGGGAGAAAATAGATCTATACAGCGGATAGATCCAATTGGAAATGAGAAATATAATAAAAGGATAATTCTAGACCACTTGGATCGAAGCTTGGAGATAAGGGTGGTCTGATACTTGGTTTAGAAGGAGGGAAAAACGTTTTCATTAGAAGAGAGAGATGGGCTATAGAGAAATCAAAATGATATAAAAGAGTTACAGGACAGAAGATAGCACGAATTTTTTAGGATAATTTTTCCCAGTTCCTAATTTTTTCCGTACGTTCGTGAGCGAATGGCCAAGTAAAACGCATCAGCCCAGCTGAAATGGGGTAAGCCCGTCTTTAAATTTCAAAATTATTCACCGTTGAGTGACTGAGAGGATCCATATACTATAAATTTAATAATTATAATCTTGTGTAAATATTTTTATTTGTGTGTGTATTTTAAAATGTATGAAATAAGTTGCATAAATTTTATTGAAAACTTATACATATAAAAATAAATTTCAGTTATTTAATTCTAATTTCTTCTCATCCTTTAAAACATTTAGTGGTGTCTCTTTTCTACGGAGTTTACACGCTTGGTTAATCGAACCTGTTAAACTTTAATCATAAATATCTAAAAAGATCTTTTAAAAGTAAATTAACCCAAAAACCACCCAGCAATGTTGCATCCACAAGAAATTTGAAAACACTAAGAACCGTTCTAAAATCAATCAATCATAAATAGTAATCCCTACAAAAGAATAACTATTGAAAAAAGTAGAATATATTGGATATGTTTTGAAAAGGTTCAATTAAATTCTGACAATCTCCAAAAATGCCCGATTGAAATATAAACAATTGTCAGTTTAACAGTCCGAAATTTTTTTCACCCAGGCAGAAAATGATTCTTCATCCTGGATATTCGTTCTTACGTCACATTCAAAGTTATCTCTATATATAAAACAGTTCCGTAACTGACTCATTCACTGACTGACATACAACGCACAGACCAAACCGCTGGACCTAAAGGGCTGAAATTTTGAATGGCGATTCTTCTTATAGAGTAGGGGTGCACTAAGAAAGATTTTTGAAAAATTCTTCTTAGATTTTTTTAAATTAAATTTTTAAGCTGTTTTTGTAACTTTTTTTAAGTTTGCATTTAAAATAATAATTTGAGGGTTATAAAATTTATATCACGAGAAAGATCATAAAAATTCCTTCAAAATGAGATCTTTTTCGAATCTTTACCTCCCTTTTCTGATTTTTGGTGAATTTTTAAAGATTAATTTTTTTTAATTTAGTTTATTAAATGCTGATCACGTGATTTCTTTTTCTGGTACTTTAAATAAATTTATCGTCACGTGCATAAAAACTAAATAGACAAAAAAATATTTTTTTCTTGCTAATGCGGCAGACGATTGGACATTATTTTGTCTATAAAAATATCCCTTACGATTTTTTTTATAAATATTTTTTTTACATCAATTGTATACATTGATCGTCGTATTTATTATAAATAAATAAATATATATATATATATATATATATATATATATATATATATATATTTATATTTTTTGGCATTAATTGCATACATTGACCGTTGTATTTAATTGGAATGTACTCCGTAGCGAAGTGCGGGTTTTCAGCTAGTCTTCATTTAAAACAGTGGAGGACACAATTTTAGCGACAATCGGTAAACTTTCATTATCCGCCATTAAACCGTTGAGTGCTTTTGAAAACAGAAAGCATGCACTCGCGATCATGGGCCGTTACGGTTAGCCCCGCTCTCGGTTGCAAGATCCATGTACGTATTTGAAATTAGCTACCGGGAGCGACTGGACAGTTGCCATTGACCAGTTGACCGTCCCTGACATACTGAAATTAAGTTATTGCAAGCAGTTCATGTGAGCTGTAGAAGAGAAACTACGTGTCGAAACTGACCTTCAAAAGAGACATCCGATTTTAGAAGCAATGCCGAGAAACATAATTATTAAATTGCAAGATCAGGATTTAATGCGGGGCGACTGCAAAATGTTGAATATAAAGAGAACGTCCCCGGGCAGCCCTCCTTAAGCCTGCTCCGGATTAGCGTTTTTTACATTTCCCACCTTATTTTTCAAATTTTAAAATCAATACCTCTAATCTCTAAAATTTCGGCTATATTAAATTCTCTCCTATTTTTTACATGTTTTCATTAACTCGCTTTCTTGTTTGCTTGTGTGTTTGTGTGTTTGTGTGTTTCTCCAGTCCAAATCTTACAATCGATTTTTAACTAACTTCCCGAATAGCTAGACATTTGAAACTTTTAGAATAGCTCAGAACACGATGACAATGCACTATATTAATACTTTTAGCCACCTTTAAGCAGAATTAAATTAATTTTCAGTTTTCAGTTAATTTTGTTTTGTAGACTTGTGAAGCCCTCTATCGGCCGGGACCGGAACGAAAAGTTAAACGCAAGTTAATTTCCATTTAACTTCGTTTTCTTTCAAGTTGATGGGATAATTCATCAAAAAAAAATTTTTTAAGTATTTATTAATACATAGAATTGCCAAGTTTATATGATTCAACAGAAAATTTAAAAACATGGTACATAAAAAGTTCTTTTTATTTTGTAATTATTCTATGCTTTGTTCATGTTTGTATTTATAATTAAAGATAGACATTTAAAAAAATTAAAATTAATTAAAATTAATCATATTTAAGATTGATAAATTATTTAAATTAAAATTAATCTTACTTACTTACTTACTTACACACGCACACACACACACACACACACACACACACACACACATATATATATATATATATATATATATGTTGTTGTTGTTGCTGATCCCTGTCACCCAGCAGAGCTAGATTAGGTCCATGATACCGCACACTCTCAAGAAGTCCATGACCAACAATGGCCGCTGCAGAAGATCTTCCTTTCCGAGTCCTTTTCAAGTCCCAAGCACACTAGGATATGATCCGGAGTGGCTTGGCCTTTGGAACATTTGGTACAAGTTGGAAACACTTTCTCCTTGTCAGTATAAGTCAATGTTCTGAGATGGCCACTACGAAAGCGGGTTATTGTAGTTTGCTCCTGTCTGCTGTATACATACATACACATACACACTGACTGGCCAAAAAATAAGTCACACTGTTCAGTATTTTGTTGGACCATCTTTTCTCTAATTACAAAACGTATCCGTCTTGGCATTGATTCAATAAACGTAAACACAGTCTCCACACTTTTTTTTACCACAATTTCATCAACAATTCTCCAAGTTTCTTGGTGGATGAAGGGAGAGTAAAACTACTTCTTAGATTTCTCTCCAGTACATCCCCCATATTCTCAACTGGACTGAGATCAGGACTTTATGGTGGTCAATTCAAGTGGGAAACTGATGACTTGTGCTCCTGTAACCTGTGTCCAATTTCTTACTCAATAAAGATAATATATATATATAGAGAGAGAGAGCTAGATTTGAGGCGGAACGCGCCGGAACGGCGTTCCGGTACCTCCCTTTAGGTACCTCTCTTTATCAATAACTTGGAATACCCCCCCCCCCCCCCACACACACATACCCCGGAAGGTTACCGTTCCGGCACTTCTATTTCTAGAAATCTAGCACTGCATATATATATATATATATATATATATATATATATATATATATATATATATATATATATATATATATATATATATATATATATATATATATATATATATATATATATATATATATATATATGAAGGTCATTTTTTAAGTAAGAACCGTTTTGTAATGGACTAAGAGAAACTTTAGTTATGAACGTAAATTGTATCACAAACTAAAATATGAACATTTTTTCACTTTTCAACATAGTCATCATTAACATTTAAACATTTGTCAAGTCGTGTCACCAGCTTTTGTATCCCATCATCAAAGAACTCTCCGCTTGACCGTTAAACCAGTTAGTAACAGTTTCTTTCAACAAGTCATCATTTTCCAAGAGCTTTCCACCAAGAAATTCCTCAAGCTTTGGAAACCGGTGAGAGTCTGATGGCGCTAAGTCAGGGCTGTATGGTGGATGATCCAGTAATTCCCAATGAAAATTGTCAAAATCGACGGCGGGGACTGCTCTCTAGCGGCGTCGTTCTGCATCACGACAAAGCTCGGCCTAGCGTTGCGGCAAGAACAAATACGCAACTGGACAATTTTCATTGGGAATTACTGGATCATCCACCATACAGCCAGATTCCCCACCCTTTTCCATCTAAATACGCACTTTCCGATTACCTCTGTATGTCTATTACGTACTGATAACTCCACGCAGACGGCGCGTGGAACGATCGAAGCGGGTCCAAGGGACTCAATCCTTTTGTTATGTAATTCCTGTCGTACTTCTACTTTGAATCTCGGCGTAGAGAGAGATATTTTAACGCAAAGCAATATTTATAAGTGTTTACTTTAGTAATAAAATTCGGAGCTGTCACAGTAGGATAATAATTGTTTGAGGCCTTCCTACGATATAGAACTAAAATATTGTATGGTATAACAGGAAGTAATTGAAGTTTTGAAAGGAGTTCCTTGGTTTTGACGACTCTGAGCCTGTTCACATAGAATCCATCAGCGTCAGCGTTACTCGTATTGAAATATATTTAAACAATTACAAACCTCCAAACGATTAGCCACAAAATTGTTAGAACCTGTGATTGGTTTAAAATATGTCCATACGAGTAACGCTAACGCTGACGGATTCTATGCGAACAGTTGTATATCCTGTTTCAAGGTAGTTTGTTATCAAGTTACAAGTGCTCAGTATAAAATTCAAAGTTTAAAAGAAAAATTAAAATAAGAATTTTTAAAAAATGAAAATTTAAGTGCGGATGAAAAAAATTAAAATATAAACAAGTAGAACATTAAATTTAATTTTTAAAAATTCAAATTCAAATTAATAATAAATTTTTTTTTAATTTAACATGGTATAAAATTTAAATGAATAGGCCCTATCAGAATTTTAAGAATTTAAGAATAATTAAGTTAAAGATGAGATGAAACGTTCTTAAGTAGGTAAAACGTTTAATTAGATAATAAAAATTCGTATTGAGATAATTGTAAATTCCCATTGGGGGGGGGGCTAAAAATAGCGAGATTTAGAATAGGTAAGTTAAAGAAAATAAATTGATTACAGTAAGCAAGATAAAAAAAATTCACGATATATTATATGATATATTTGAGTGCTGGGTGGAAAAATGGGTTTTGTCCCGATTAAAATATTAAATTTAAAATTTAACAGGTTCGATTAACCCAGGGTCATATACCCAGCTTTTAAACTCTGTAGAAAAAAGAGACACAACTAAATGATTTAAATGATGAGAGGGCCATAATTAAAATTAAACAACTTAAATTTATTTGTATATAAGTTTCAGTGAATTCTATACATACTCATTAGATACATTTTAAAATACATAAACTATTGTAATCACTTCCATAAAATTAACAGAATACGTAATATTCTTTAAATAATGAATTATTGGGTCCTCATCGAAAATAGGAATCATTTATGTGATATTCAATTTAAATTTAATCTTAAAATTCAAGTACTGTCCTTCAACAGAAAAGTAAAGACTGGCTTACCCTAAGCCCGTCTGCACACGGAGCAACTCAAAAGAAACTGATAACTGACTCAAATCACAAACCAGTCCGTGATGAGTCGCAACCTATGTAATTGAATGGAGCCACGCACACGGCGCAACTGGTTACAAACCCGTCGGACGGGTTTGTAACCAGTTGACCCAGATTCCATCCCCAGCTGCCACAGCAGATCAACTTTGGCAACGTGTGGAAGCTGCTTGGTCTGCTGTACCCCAAGAACTCATCCAAAGTCTCTTTGAATCAATGCGGAGGCGTGTGGCAGCGATGATCTCCAACAATGGTGGCTACTCTGGCTACTGATTTTGGCAGGAACCACACTTCACAGAAGTCTATAAATTTAATCATTTGATACTTGGTCAACATGTTATCTGCAAAATAAATTTTGTTGTGATATCTCTTGTCTTTCTTGGTGTTGCAATTTGGGTGGCCAGCAGTGTATATTAGATAATTTACCATAAAATACTCTTTAATTTACGTTAATTATCTTTTATTAAAATTATTTTTTATAATTATAATTTTATTACAGCTTAATTTCTAGACCTATAAGTAGATACACATGAATATAGTAAGAGAAGAAAAAAATCCAATATTTGTTACAACATACCTGCTTAACAGTTTTAACATTTCAACTACAGGAAGGGAGCAAGAAAAAGTTTTCTATGGTAGTTTGACGTAATAAAGTTTTCAGGAGGCTGTTTATACCTCTTTCAATACTAATAGTCTCAGACGAAGATTCACCTTCTAGCTTACGTTTCATGATTTGATAACGTGCTGAATTTACTAATGTCACGTTTGCCTAAGTGATACTGTACACTTCGCCGAAGATTTATGTGTTTCAGGGTCCAGGAAGCCGCGACCAGGATGTGGGAGGTGGGAAAAAAGAATCCCTATTTTTGTTTGTCAGTGGAGAAAAGTGAAATCGTACCCGGACGGGTAAAGATGCCCCCTGGTCAATCTAATAGGACAGTGTTGTGTTAAAGCGTTTAAGGGGAAACTATTATGTTATATCTAACAAAGAAAGGGATGAATTTTACGACTATATTCCATCCCATCTTATCAATTTTTCTTTTTAAAAAAGAAAGAAAGAACTTCGTGCCTTTTAAGGGTTTAAGTGGCTTTTTTGGAAAAATGAAAGGAAAGCGAAGAGTGTAAACTGATTCTTTAAAGCGAAGATTTTAACATGTAAATAATACATTTGTTTTTGTTTTCGCGATATTGATTCTTATAAACGGTTGATTCTTATAACCACTGATCACTATAAGCGGTGGTTACTGTATATATATATATATATATATATATATATAAATATATATATATATATATATATATATATATATATATATATATATATAAAATATATATATATATATATATATATAAATATATATATATATATATATATATATATATATATATATATATATATATATATATATATATATATATATATATATATATAAAATATATATATATATATATATATAAATATATATATATAAAATATATATATATATATATATATATAAATATATATATATATATATATATAGATATATATATATATATAAATATATATATATATATATAAATATATATATATATATATATATATATATATATATATATATATATATATATATATATATATATACCGGGTGCCTCATAAATTCGTGCAAAGTTCAAAAATTCGTAATAAAAGAAGTAATGCTCGGAAAATTTTTCTGATTGCGTCAATAGGATCAGAGGGACATTGGATTTTTTTTCCATGTAAAAAAAGAAAAATTTCCAAAAGTAACCGAACGAGGGCGTTCACACGTCATAATGAGACGTTTTATGCAAATTAGGCAAACACAAACAGAAAATCAAACAGATCACAATAACATGAGACTGTGCATTTATTTTAAAGTAACAGATGTCCAACTTTACCAGCAGCACAAGGTAATATGCAAGTGAGGACGTCACTACACCATTACAAGGGAATGTAGCATGTCGCCATCGATGGCAGCGACTGTCTGTCGAATGGCATTTTTCAGATCCACCAAAATGGCTGGGGAGTCCCTGTACAGACTTTAAGTTTCCCCAGAATCAAAAATCTGCCGGGGTCAAGTCTGCTGATCGTGAGGGCCACAGTCCTATCGTAGTGCGAAACTTTCGCAATGCAACAGTTGTGGATTCACCATTCAAGTTGAACAACCAACGCTCGATCTGGTAAAGAAAGCATGCTGCCGGCTTCGCATGACGGATCCATTTCCAGCCAGGTGATTTATTGATACCCTGATTTGAATAAAACGTCTCAGTATGACGTG
Organism: Dolomedes plantarius; assembly: GCA_907164885.2. Taxonomy (NCBI): domain Eukaryota; kingdom Metazoa; phylum Arthropoda; class Arachnida; order Araneae; family Dolomedidae; genus Dolomedes; species Dolomedes plantarius. The sequence continues at coordinate 17,058,372 of OU015499.1, forward strand.
TGAGCGCCCTCTTTCGGTTACTTTTGGATTTTTTTTCTTTTACGTGGAAAAAAATCCAATGCCCCTCTGATCCTATTGGCGCAATCAGAAAAATTTTCCGAGCATTACTTCTTTATTACGAAATTTTGAACTTTGCACGAATTTATGACGCATCCGGTATATATATGCACTCTGTCGCAAAAAAATATATCCACTCAGAAGGAAACGAGCTACTATCACGAAACTTGACATGTCTGTAGTGTATGAGGAGATAAGCAAATGATTACAAATTCAGAAGAACAGACCGTTTTATTAAGACTATATGGCAGGAAAAAGTTTACAAATCATTAAATCCACTTCTGGCAGCTATACAAGCCGAAACACGGCGTGGCATCGAATCAATGAGGTAACCTACGACCTCCTGCTGAAGATCATGCTATAATCTTTGCAACTGGGCAGTTAATTCACCAGTATTACTGAACGGCTGCAGTTACCTTCCAAGCACGTTCCAGACGTGCTCTATTGGCGAGAGCTCTCGTGATCTGGCAGGCCGTGGGAGTACGTCATATAGTCCTTTTGAAGGCATTTTTGGGAGAGTCGCACAGTTTGTGGACGAGCGTTGTCTTGCTGATAAATGGCACCTGGGCGACTTGATAGAATAGGCTGTACAACTGGCGTTAAAATCTCGTCCACGTAACTGCGTGCCGTCAAAGCGCGTTGAAGGACGTTTAGAGGTGATCGTGTGTCCAAACAAATCGCCCCCAACACTGTTACACTTTTTGTAATCGCCGTATGCCTCTCGACAACAAATGCCGGATCGGACCGGTGGCCTGGCCACCTCCACACGCGTATGCGCTGGTCATCAGCATTGAGACTGAATCGGAATTAATCGCTGCAGATCACACGCCTCCAGTCGGTCACACTCCAGCTTGCCCGAGGTCGGCAAAAATCCAATCGACACTGCCTATGATGTGGGGTCAGTGGTATACGTCTTAATGGACGTCGGCTCCTTATACCTGCGTCGGTCAGCCGTCTCCGAATGGTTTCCCTTGATACCACCGGATGTCTGGAAGGTGGTTAAGGGCGTCAAACCGATTCTAGCGACGTTGTTGATGCGGACGTGGCCGCTCTTATGATTGCGGCTCTTATGCTCTATTTACAGCTACATAAATGCTGATAATCAAAGAAAAATGGTACTTTCAGATAGCCTGAACTTTTTCCTCAAATAATTTTACTTCTAAAATATTACTTGCATTTTTTTAAAGAAAAATGTCCCAAGGTGTAAAATTCATTACTCTATTACGGAATATAATTTTAAAAAAAGAAAAAACTTTCACTCCAAGTTAGCAGTCCTTGGACACATTTTCTCCATAGGTTATCATGAGGTGAACGAATCCAATAGGGCTTGTACACAGCAGCCTTAAAACGTCGATTTTTTTATGTTTTAGGCGAGTGTATTGAAAAATAATATTAGTTAACCTCGTTATATGTTTTCAGCTGAAAAGTGACCTTAATTTTTTTACAAATGGCCTCGATTTTAATAAACATAACATATATCTCGTTATTTTTAAGATCCTTCAAAGACTCTATAAGTCCTTTATTTAAATGGACGATCGATAAACATCCTGATCTTTTCTTTTTGTAATGTTACATTGATTTTATTTAACCTCATAAGTACCAGATGTTTAAAAAGGCAACAAACTTGTAGCTATTATTTCGACGGGGCAATGATTTAGCAAGAGATAATGTGTCACCCAGCAAATGATCATTTTTCTCCCACAAGATTAAAATAATTTGTTCCAGTTGCTCATGTACGGCACTAACAGCATCTACTTTTGAACACCATCTGGTGACGCTGTATCTTTTCAAGGAAATTTTAATTACGGATGATAGTTTTTGCCATCTGTTAGTCGGAAAGAAGTTATATAGAGACTGAATTGTTCTAAAAATTGTTACTATATCTGCATTAATGCTAGCCGCATGTACGACTACTAAAGTTAGAGTATGGACACAACATGTAATGTACCGAACATGCGGATTCTCGTTTTGGATTCCGGCCTAAACACCTTGGTACTTTCCTGAATATTCGCGCCATTATTGTAGCCTTGACCATAAATATTTTCAATTAATAGACCATCTTGATTAAGTTTTTCTTAATATCGGATACAATGAAATATCCATTTTTTTCTGTTGTATTTATGAAACCGATGCACCTCCCTTCAAGTGTACATTTACCGTCAGAGAATTTTACATAGCGAATAATTTCTTTTAGTTGATCTTTGTGCGATACATCTGAAGTAAAAGGGATGCCGCATTTTTTCAGTGTAATACATGCACATGGACAACAAACTGGTTATCTCGACTCGACCTTTACTCCTGAAACATTCGTACGTTACTAAGCTCCACCACAACTGAAAGGAAGTACAAAATAAGCAAAAGACATCGTAACTTTAAGAGTAACGGAAGCATAAACGGAAGCAGCATTCAAAGAATCGATGCAACTACGCTAAAGTTTTAATTTTTCCTTCTCAAAAATAAGGTATCAACATGTGTCGCATACAGAGGAAGGTGAAAAAAAGCTTTTCAATATAATGTTTCAAAATTCTGTTTCCATATTCCCCTAAGATATAATATTTTCGTGTACACTGTTCTGCGTCCTTGACAATTGCCCCGGTGCCAAGGCGCTGGTACGCTACTGCGTACGCATTTAAATATATCTTTGTTTCCCTTCTGACGAGGAAATAAAAGTTTTCTCGTTCTCTTAATTTACTCTCATCATTTCAAAGAGCGACTTTCATTTGTCTCATCTAGTACCACAGGCGTGGCGATCATTTTAAAATCGCTTTTGTATAAAATCTTAACCGCTCAAGACATCTGTTAATCCTGGCCAGCCCTCTGGCACTGTTGAAGAATAGCTTGATTCTGGAATGAGTGTGGCTGACGTGCAGCAGCTAGAACTGACCAAGATCCAGAGCTACCCTAATATTTCCCTTTGCTCTTTATTCTGAAATGTTACCCTTATAAAATTTACTTCAGAGCCGATGAGAATTTTTTGGGCCTGTTCTTCTATCAGTGGCGTGCCCAGGGGGGGGGGGTTGTCTGCCTCCCTCAAATAAATAGAAATTGCATTATGAATATTGATTTTGCATTATAAATATTTTTATCCCTTCATCTCCAACCCCCATGCATTATAAATATCTTTATCCGTTCCCCCCCCCCCCCCCCCCCAAGAAAAAATCCTGGGTGCGCCACTGTCTTCTATAGATGAAAGACGAAATGATTGAAAATTAGCATATCCAAAACTTTGCTCCTAAAGAACGCAGAAAGGCCTAATGCAATCGGTCATCTCTGTTAAGACCTTCTTTGTTGAAAAAGAGTACCAGCTATTCGGAAAGATGTTCTGCCACAATGACTAGTTAGAGTATTTGAGTACAGTGTCTTTCTTACTGGTTATCTCCTCCTCCAAGATTTACAGTGTAATTAGACGTGGAGCCTTCCCGTTCTTCATAGAATGGACTTGTGCATAGTTTTGGTGTTGGTGAAAAGTGGATCCTTGTTTCAAAGAACCGAAATCACATCTCTCTTGCAGGATTGTCAATCCTTCTAGATGGTACAGTCTGCTAAAGGGAAATGATGTGTCAAGGTGTCAGTGGTATCCCTAAAGTGCCCGGACCCATCAACTGCAAGAATAGTGTGCACACTGGACCTTTTTAGTATTTTAACCATAACGATCATGTATTGAATCCTGAAAGGGGATCACTGACTACCCCTGTAAATTAGTTCTCTTCGCAACATACCAATTCTCAGCTGAGACCATCTCTCAGCTCGACATTCCATGTTCTTCATGCAAAACTTTTTAGAACTTGCATACCCCTACGCTAATGTACCTATAGAATTGGGCATAAACGTCTATAATTCGTGGCAGTTCCACGATCCTTCTCTTCCCACTTGAAGCAAGTGACATTATGAGCTAGCATTTCAAGAACCATATCAATTCAGCTGCTTCCATTACCGCTTTCAATGGTATATTCGGGAAGTGCTCGTCAAGAATATAGCGATTCAGCAATACATGAAAAGCATACAATTTATTAAGTACATTTAAAATTAAATATAGTTAGTGGATGTTTCCATCAACTAAAACATTACAGCTATTTAACAGAAAATTTTCTGAAGATTTCAATGAACTAAAAAAATTAAGTGTTATTACTTGTCTACAACTTAACAGCATTCCTTGCTAAACAAATTTAATCGCATAAAGTAATTTAAAAATCAATTACTTTTGTAAAAATGATTTGTGTCAATTTTATCAAATATCGTTCATAAAAATTAGTAACATTTGGAATACAATATATGCTCGAACTATACGATTACTACTGAAGGAAATAAATAAATAAAGCTGATATTTAACCAAGACAATATGGTTTCAATCCAATTCTCCCACGTCACTATGGAACGCAGATACGGAATGGATATGGGAAGCACTGAAGCTTTTCACGCATGGTCCAAGAAGAAATCAATCAAGTTATTAAATAATAATAATAATAATAATAATAAAGGTTACAAAATAAATTAAAGAAGTTACAAAATAAAAACAAAAATGTTAGAATTAAGTAAGTTAAAGTTAACACAAAATTAAATCAGCAAGACTTGTCAAAAAAAAAAAATGTTCCAATATAAGATAAAATAAAAAAACAAAATATAAAGATTAAACTCTCAAAAGTCGAAGACGAGCCACAGAGCACCGCGAGCAGCAAAGATATTAAATGCTGGGACCAAACCCAGGAGGGGAAAGAACTATCAAGCAACCCGTGCTTGAAAACAGTCCGAAAAAGGAAGCAAGATGATGAATTTGTATTACAGAGGTTAAAAAAGATCAAGCTTAACTACAGGTTGAGAGCAAAATGTGTCCCGCAACCTGACTGGTTGACGAAACAGGATCCAGGAGCTTAGAAGAAGATATTATCAGGGACGATAACAGCATTTTTTGCGAAATAAATGATATTTCAGGTACCTGTCAGTCTTTCCCTTTCATGCTTTCCCTAAAAAACGTATGTGGGGGGAAATTATGACGTCAATAGTGTGATATGATAGTAGAAGTTAATTGATGTCATTTTTTCTCTTTAAAAGTCTGAATAACATTTTTATTTTAAAACTAAATTTTAATTATGATGTCGCAATTTTGATTCTAAAAGAAGATTTATTTTCGGATTATTGATTTTTAAATTCCGGAAACTTCCATGGTACATATTTCGTTATCTGACGCAACCTTCACAATTTAACCGATGCTTGCCTGTTTCTTTCCTTTCCCTGCTTTTTCCGTGGGTGCGTACACAGTGCGTAAGCAACCTGTGCATATACTCGAAGGTCAGGCGGCATAAATTATTATAACAAATATTTGGTTTCTTGTAAAGTACTGTAAATCTTGTACCTATGTAACTAAAGTAATTACAATATCAAGTTTGTGAAATGAATCGGCATGATCTTTACTCTTCGAGAATTAGTAAGATGGCTCGGTTTAACTATGATAGAGATACTTCTAAATCTTGTAGCAATTACTGTATTTTCAGTCATGGCAACTTTAAAATTGGAGAAACAGATTGCAATGTCATGGTGGACAACTTTTGTGCCATTGTTCATTTGTGACGGACTTAACGCTTATTTTTGCGTTATCGTATTTATTCGTCAACATTTAGAGGGTATGTACAAGGCTGCTGCCTTGAGGTCATCTTGGAGTTTTATTCAATTACTACTTGTGTTTCTGTTCAAATTATTGCTGTGTTTGAAGCTTGAAGGACAAAAAAATTTGGTGTATTCTGAAGTATTATCACCTTTATTTATCCTTTTAATGCTTATTATGGTTAGAGCTTGCCAACTAAATTAAGTGTTTCACATAAATAGTCTGAGCATTGTGATATACTGTATTACGTTTATTGCAGTTGTGTAAAATGAAGATCTGGACATCGGAACACACTTTTCAGCATCCTTGGGAGACTGTTACCCAAGCTGCATGGAGAAAATACCCAAATCCAATGAATCCTGCTGTTGAAGCCATCGACATAGTTGATCGTGAAGTTAGCAATGGTGTCTTAAAAACACATCGCTTAATAAGCTCCAAATGGGGTTTGCCAGGTTGGGCCTCGAAATTCTTAGGATCAAGTAAAACTTGTTATGCAAGTGAACATTCGGAGGTTAATCCGAGAATGAAAGTTATGACTTTACTCACTAAAAACATTACCTTTTGTAATGAAGTCTCAGTTGTTGAAAAATTGACTTATAGTCCTCATCCTACCAAGGAGGATTGTACTCTGCTAAAGCAAGAAGCTGTAGTAACTATTAAAAATGTGCCTTTAAGCAGTTATATTGAAGACTATTTAACTTCAACTATATCGTCAAATGCCAACAAAGGGCGACAAGCCATGGAATGGGTGATAAGCAAAATTAATAATGAAGTACACGAATTAACTCACAAAACAGTTAAAGGCATGGATGAATTTACTGTGTCTGCCAAAAAAAGTATCTCTGTAGTGGATGATTTGAATCATTTTGCTGAAGAAACTCTTCCAAATTTGCATTTTGAAAAATGATATGAACTTCTTCTAGGATTTATAAATTTTAGATTATGAATTTTAATCATTTTAATGCATGTCTTGTATAGTTTGAGATGTAGGAGAAATGTTTGAAATTTTTATTGAGTAACCAAGTATTTGATTAATAATTTTACCATGGGTAAATGTCATCTGAAAATTTGATTTTAAAGTCATTGTTAAATATTGTCACTATGTAAGATAAATAATTTTTATATTGCATCCAATTTCATTATAAAGTAATCTGTTAATATTAACATTTCTTTAATCAGATAATTTTCTTTGCACATATTTCTAAAACTGATAAAAATCACAAATAGTGGGTTAATATGTTAAATCACTTTGTAATTTTGTTGTAGCTTTTACTAAGATGTTAGTTTTTATTTTTGTAAGCTTTAAATTTTCTAGGTATACCAGGACTGTTAAAATTTTGATGTTTGTAGAAAATATTCTAATTTGTAGATGTTGCATGAATATATTTAGTAATTTAAAATGTATCTGTACTAACAGCTTATTATCTAGTTCGATGAGAGCTAATATAATAGACAAATCTAGACATAATTTATAAAGTCAGTTTAGTGCAATAGACCAAGTATGTTATTTTGATTTCGTCTTGAAAATTTTCATCTATTATTTAACTAATATTCTAAATTCTTCAATGATTAAAAATTATTCAAATGAATTTTATTTATTTAAAATGCTGAATAAGGCATATATCAATTACACACCAAATTTAGATCTTATTCAAAATGAAAAGCCTTGAAGGCAGTTCGATAAAGTAGGGAAAATATCTCAAATTTGGTTTAATTTTGTGAATGAATGTATGATTTTCAAGTTTGTTTCTGTTATGGCAGTAATTCTTTCAAGATGTGATCTAAAAACATGTTTCCACAATTGTTTGGTAAATTTAAAATGAAGAGTAATATTCACCCATAATTGGGATTCATGTAAACAAAAATTCGGTTAACATATATACTCCCTGTTCATATGTTTATAAATTTGAAGCTTTGATAATTAAGGGAAGTATTGTGCCTTTACTTATGCTTTCTTGTCTGCTGTGTCAACAAAAGCTAAAAGATAGAAATAAAATAAAAAAAATCAAGTGTGAAACTTTGCCCTCCTTAAAATTCTAAAAATTTTGAAGACTTAACCTCTCTAAATAATTTAGAGAGAAACAAAGTTAAAAGCCTACAATTTCATAAAACTCATCTGCTAAAAAATTGTTTGTTTATAGCTCTTAAGTCAATATATTGTCATATCTGTAAGTTATGATATAAATATCGCTGTGAAACGGTTTTGTCTAAAAAAACAAGTTATAAAATGTGTTCTGGTAAAAATATTTTAAGAGATTCACTTAAGAATTTTTAATATGCAGGCAGGAAAGCATAGCCTAGCTCATCAGGTATTCTATTTTTTAATTTAAAAAAACTTTTATTTACTAACTAAAAATTTATTGTAATGGTATCTTCCAATTTCTTGCTAAACCCCCCCCCCCCCCTGATTATGTCCCATGTCATTTTATCCTTAAAATCATTAAGTGAAAGTTTTCATGTATACTGAATACTAAGTGAACCTCCTATGATTTAATTACTCTGTGGAAATCGGTAAAATGTTTTGTGAGTTGAAAATTGATAAGTTCCTTTATATGCCTTTAAAAGTTCTGATTGTGGTGAGATAGTTACAAGAAACCAATGTTAAAATGCTTCTGTGTATGCACATAATAAAAGCAAAGTTAAGTTGATTATTTTTGTTTTTTATTTGGCATTTGATAGTTAATGTGGTTTTATGTGTTTTGGGAGTTTCTACAGCTTTGTTTTGTGTTTCAGAACACATCTAGGGATGGGTCAACAAAGATAAACTGCAATGCTGAAACTTGCAGTATATGTATATATATACACAAACACACAATTTTATTGCAATTTAAATTTATGAAAAACTGTTTTACTTGAAATGTACAAAACATATGTCTATTAGCAAATATTTAAAAGATATGTAGTTGGTTTGGTTAAAAAAAGCTTTCTAGGAAAACATTGTCATCAATAAAAAATCTAGAAGTCTATATCTGCATTTTACTCATATTGCATTATGTTTCTGTAATATATTTTGATGAGAGGTCTAATTTGTGATCCCCCCCCCCCCCCTCCAGGAGTATGATAATCTTATCTTAGCGAAAGAAACTTGTATTTAAAGTCTGTATATGGTCTTAAATGATTAATATTTGATATTCAATTTTCCATTACAGAAAATGTTTTAAATTCCATTAATTTAGTGACAAAAATTTAAATATCAGTTATTAAGTATATATTTTAAAATGATTTTAGAGTCCCTAATGATTTCAATAAATTATCAGTATTGCATGATTTAAATACAGTTCTGGAGTTTTTGCATAATATCTTACTATTATGTTGAGTCGGGTATATTATAAAATACAAATTGGTTATTTTTAAATACTTGCTCTGTAGTGCAAAGGAAAGTAAATGAAAGTGATTTCTCTTTTATTGAATTAAAGATACAATTAACCATGAAACAGAAGTTATGAAAATGTTTATTTACTGAAATGTTTGGAGATTTACCTGCATACACTATTATCACAAATAAATTGTTTTATGTGTGCAACCTGTCCCTATACTAGTCATATATTAGTCATAAGTGTAGGGCATTAAACAGGTAACTGGATGAACTTGCCAGATGGTAACATGGTATGATAGGATAGCTCAGTTGCTAGTGAAATGCCTTAATCATTTCAAGGATTCATTAGTTATCAATTAACATCATATGCAAATGGAAGAGGACCAGTGGAAATCAAATCTGTAGTTCACACAAACCCATAGATGTGGCATATACTTGGAGAACAGTTTAGACTGGCATATCTTTAGAAGATTCATGCTAAAAAAAAAAATCTAACCATGTTCTCAGTGTCCTCTTAGCAGATAAGTTTGGTGTATATAATCTTCATAATGTGCATTGCTATGTCAAACTTTACTCCATTCCACTCTCAGAATCCTGTTATCTTTATTTTTACCCCCCGCCCCCCTATTTGCTTTTCCATTTCTCTGTTTATGTAAATATTTTGTGAAATGGTGAAAATTTAGAATTTACCAAACTTACCCTTTAGAGTTTACCTAACCTATTAAAAGAAAGTTCAAGCTGTACTGTTTTTTTTTTTTTTTAATTTAATTTTTTTTATATATCCACTATATAATAGCTCTAAATTTGCTATGTTGAAGATAATTATTTTTGTAAAAAAGCTAAAAACCTATTACATCAAGTATAACTGGGTTCTCAGAAATGTCCTTTTTGGTATTAATCTATCCACCGGAGTTGATTGTATATCAAATGTCAGTGTGGCTGATTTTGTCTTGTTTAACCACACAGACATTTTGAATATTTTCATTTCTTAAATAGCTGTTGTGTGCTAACCCTACTGGATTCGTTATCTCAATGTTAACATATGGAGAAAATGTGTCTACTATTTACAGCTACTTAAATGCTGATAATAAAATAAAATGGTATATTCATATAGCCTGAACTTTTCTGCACCTTGCAACAGGATTCATTTTACAAATTTTGTCCACCAAAGGAATTTGAGTTTTTAAAACACATTGAACCATATTTTCCCCTGACCAATTTAAATTAAAAATATTTGCCTCTTTTTAATAAACGAAAAGTGCCCGAAGATGTAAAATTTCTTTCTCTGTTAAAGAGTGTGATTTATTTTTTTTAAATCTTTAAATCCAAGTTGGCAATCCTTGGACACATTTTCTCCATGGTTAACATTGGGGTGAGCGAATCCAATAGGGTTAGTACACCACAGCATTAAGCATTTCTCTGAGCAGGCTGTTTTCTGGTCTTCTTCTGAAAAAAAATTGGCTTTAGATCCTGTTTTGCTTGATCAAATTCTGCTGCAAGTGCATGACTTTGTGGGAATAACATTTTCCTCTGTCCACAAAAACATCAATATTATATGCTTGTATTAGTTGTTGTGCATTAGTCGTTTCAAATGATTAAGAGAAGCATATATTTTCTCTAATTGTAAGTGATAAGAAAAAAGAAATTTTCCCCAGTATGAATTAAGTTAACAACATGCAAAAGGTTGTCAATACTATCAGGAGTTTTTAAACAGGTGTCTTAATTTTAGACTTGAAGTCCTAATTCATAAGTTAGCTCCTGCAAGCCACATAGATATCAATGACTAGAAACAGTTACATTACATTAGTAGCAATTCATTTTGAACCTGCCAGGTGATGGCCAAATGGCTAGGGCAATTGGCATTCGGTTCAGATCCTGTGGGTTCGATTCCCACTGTTGACATGGATGTTTGTAGCCATTCAGAATCAGCTTTAAAATGTAGGTCCTGGTCTAATTAGCCCTTGTGTAGCAAAAAGTTGACCGTAGCGCTCCAAACCAAACTCATATTTTGAACCTTATGAAGATGACCACAGTACTAGTAAATAATACCAGTAGTAAAATCCATAAGATACTGACATTATTGCTTGGATGGAGACATTGCTGTCTCGATGAAAAACATGACCTTATTTTTTTCTTGGCTAAAACATCAATATTAAGCATAACCTGCCATTTCATGATTTGATATGTTTTCCAGATGTGATCTATTACGAAGTATTTTTGTGTTTTCATATTGAAATTTTCATTTGACATTAGCATAAGGTGACCAGATTTTAACATTGGTAAAGGCGGGACACATTGACCTGGGGTGTGTGTGTGGGGGGGAGGTTCTTGATTAAAAATTTGGTCTATATGGAGCAACAAAAATTTTCATAGAATGCAAAAATAGTATTGTAATATATTTTTTTTAAATTTCAACATAAGTACAATTTACAAATATAATAAATAAAAAAAATTATGTATAGTATTATTTTATTCTTTGGCATATGTCTCATTTGAGTGAATTTTTTTTAGTAGATTGCTGTCATTGTTTAAAAAGGTCATGTAATTTTTCACAAGAATTTTTTAAATTACATTTCATACATAAAATGGCTTTCAAAGTCTCAACACTTAATTGTGATTTTTCTGGTGTCCACACGTTATTTACTGTAGAAAAAACACGTTCAGTCGCAACATTAGTTCCTGGTAAGGACAGCGTGTATTCCACAATTTTTAATGCATTATTGTATGGAACATGGTTTGTTTCAAAATGCTGAAATATTTCTAACCATTTGTTCTCTATTGTGATTTTTGCCGATGCCCAAGATTTAACCTTTTCCGTATTAATATATTTTTTACTAATGATACAATATTACAATTACTTGTTATTATTAAAGCTTAACATAATATTAACAAAAATAATATAAAACTCATATCCTGGCTAAATAGCCACATGGCCGCTGAAAACTTATATTCTATTCCCATTTTCCCCGCCATTTCCTAGCTTGTCGTGCATTCTTCCGAAAATCGGGACTGTTTTAAAACACCGTGGGACAAATTGTTAAAAATCGGGACTGTCCCGCCAAAAGCGGGATGTCTGGTCACCTTACATTAGCACCACCTCATTTATACTAGGTATTACTAAATAATATATCATTGCATACATTTGTACCTTTTTCTTCTCTGCTGCTGTTGTCTTTCATATGCCAACATTCTTGGTCTACAAGTATTTTGCTGTTATCTTGTTTTTCTTCTCTTCAAATTTAATGATCATTTCAACTTAAAATTAAGTGAAAAGACTACATGGGACTCGGAAATATTGCTGGTGGATCATCTACTACAAATTAGGACAGGGTTTGAAGATTCCTTATTTACAAGATAGCGGAAATATGTCAGAAATATGGTATGAAAATTAACAATTTAAAAAAAAATTGTGGTATATCTCTTTCTCTCTCTGTGTATGTATGTATGTGTGTATATATATATATATATATATATATATATATATATATTATATATATTATATATATACATATATATATACATACATACATACATACAAGTGTAATGCTAGTCAAATATGTAGTCATATTTTATTACAATTTTGTTTGCAGACTATGCTAAAATTGTATATAGGTGCCATTTTTGATTTAACTGGTGTGCTTTTTGTATAAAGTGGAACACTGACTTTTTTTTTTGACAGTGGAGTGATTTTTTGAAGATTTTATTTTTTAACAATATATAGAATGTTTATTTGTGTGATGTTTTGTTCTCTTGAAGTAGAATTTTGGCAGTTCTATTATTATGTCAGTTATATATGATTCTGCTAAATCTGATTTTTATTGTGTGTAGTTTCTCTTAAAGCTTTTAATGTAAAACTTAATTAAAATTAAAAAAAAATTATATAAGTATATAAAGGATATTAGGTTTTTGTGGTCATAGGGATATAAAAGATTTTATTTACATCACATTTTTTACCTTAAGAAAATGTGAAAAGCATTTTAGTAAAAATCTGAGTAGAATAGCTTTTTTTTAAATCCAATATAGTGAAAAATATTTTAAATATATTTTTTGCACTCAGCTCTGATATTTAGGATATCAACCAGACACTTTGCACTCTTTCAAACTAACTTATTCATGAATACGAAATTCATAATTTGATGGTAATAAGTGCTGTCAGTAGTTTCCTTTAAGTCAATTTGTATTTTCTTTATAATATTCTTCTCTTGGATACATGGTTTATTGGAAGTTCAAAGTAGTTCTTTGATTGGCTCTATGGTATTGAGCCTATGTTGTAGCATTTAAGTAAGTTAAATTATCATTTTAGAGAATTTTAATATTGTATTTTAATAAATTTGGGAACTTAATTTTTGTATTTAATACAACAGATTAAACTTTTTATACAAGTAAAGTTTGACATATTTAAATGAGTTATTCCTGTGGAGACCAATAAGTGCAAAATTTTCCTGAAGTTACTCTAGTACCCTGAAAAATATAGGTTATCTTAAGATCTTATCACAGACCTCTTGTTTCAGTGTACATTGTGTACAGATAGCATTGGTCCTTATTATAATCATGATACTGATATAATCTTAAAAATTTTCTTGTGTTATCTAGTATGTTCAGTAGTGTGAAATAGTAATTCTGAAGTCATTCAGTATGTAAACAAATCAGATTAAATAAACAGTAGGTTAGCCTTGGTGACAATATATGAGGTAACTAGAGTGAAGTTGTAAGAAAAATGTAAAACATTTTACTTATACTATACATCAGCCAATTTGTATTTATAATAGCTTAAATATTTAATTTTTTGGGAATGATTCCTCAAAATATGAACAAAAGAACATTGGCAAGAATTGCTTCAGATTTGAGTATGACCTCCAAGCGGTGCATAGCTGCTGTCTTCTTGAATGTGTTATGCTTCTGATTGATTGAATAGACCATTTTGAGGCAATTCATATAACTTTTTTTCACTAAAAAATATAGCACCTTAAGTATAACTCCATCAAGTGCAAAATACCATTTGAAAGAGTTGTCTTGCACGGTGCAGTATGAAACACTACTGTGTGATATGGGCTTTAAAACATTGTCTCCCTAACTTCCTTTGATTTCAATTCCATAACATAGTGATGCGACATCGATAACAAAACATCGATATTCAATATTAAAACATCGATGCTAATAAAACATCGCCCAAAAACCATCGATGTTTTTAAACATCGATGTTTTAGAACATCCATTTTTTAAAACTGGTTTAGCAACCTCTAACATTAATGTTACTTCCGTTAGCCGTGGGGGGGAAGGGGTGATTTAATTTTACTCTCTGATTGATCAGACACAAATGACAAAAACTTGGTTGCTTTCGGCTGCTTTGATGACTCAAATTCTCATTGTAAATACCCACCATGTTTTTCCTTCAAATGTCCAGATAAATTCGTGGTATTGCCAGAAGTTTTGAGGGACTTAAGGCAAATATTGCATTTCGCCAATTTGTCGAAATGCAATATGAGGTTTTGTAAAAATATTTCCAAACGGTACTTTTCGGAGGCATCTTACTAATAATATTAACGTCAACTTATATAAAATCAGAACAAAACAGAAACTTAAATGGATGCACTCGTGTATATACTATTTGTAAAATAAAACCCCATGGAAGGTTCTGGAGTGTCGGGCACATTCCAAGCGCTCTGATTGGTTCATTGGTTGTTAATTGCCATTTGTCTGTTTGCTAAGGAATCATTCCCCTTTTGTATTCGTCCTTTTCAGAATTCAGACTTACATTTACTGAGTGTGAAAATTATGCTACGTGGTAATTTTTTTTTATTACGGTACTTTTTCATTTTAAAAAAACATCGAGCACAAAACATCGATGTTAAAAAAACATCGGCTTCAATAAATCGATGTTTAAAACATAGATGTTTTTAACAAAACATCGATGTTTTGAAAACATCAACATCGATGTCGCATCCCTACCATGACATTTTGGTATTGCCTAATTAAGTCCTCAGTATTGCTTTCTGTTGTAATCAGATGACCATGTTTCTTCATGTCAAATATCGTGTTTGCTAGGAATTAATTTCAGTATGTCAGGGATGCACAAGGATTTTATATTTAAGTTTTTCCCCTTCTGACTTTTATTTGATTTGCCATAGTTTTTTTCATTTTGTCTTATTTTAACTTTTAAATATCTCAGCGGTGTAAATGTGGAGTACAGAACTATATTTTTATTTCGTAAAAGAAGCTAACTCTAAGTACATAGGTTAAGTTAAACTAAGGGTGTTATAAAAGTTGATGAAATTATTGAACATTTGCTGTTTTCCTTCAAACAACTTTCAGTTTAAAAGTAGAACATAATAAAAAATTTTCATAGGGACTGATGGTATTAAAATCCCATGCATTTGCTGCAAAATGATTTATTTAAAAAAATTGTTATTGCAGACCTGCCAACATTCCAGATTTACCCCGGCAATGCCGGATTTTTCATGCATCTTCCGGGTTTCCGGAATGGACACTATTATTACCGGATTCCGAAACGTAAAAAAATTACGCTGGTTTTAACAATCTCTCACAGTAATGCAGATGTGAAAGGATTTTTAGTTACATAACAAAAATATCTACTCAGTTCAGGTCATCTATGTCAAGGGAAACCTTAGAAAATTTGCTAATATGCAAATCGAACCCACAAGACGCTGTTATGAAGAAAAATTTCACAATGAATTTTTAAAAAGAGCGAAATCAGCTACAGTAAATGCTACAAAAATTCCAAGATTTTCTGCAATTAATTAAAACAAACATTATAGAGAAATAGAAGTACTCAAAATATAGACTGCTGGGGGTCCCTGCTAGTGTAAATATGATGTACATTAAAATGTATGATTACAAATTTCAAATATATAACTTTTGTTTAATATTATAATTTCAAGATGAGCTGAAGAGTAAGGAAATATTTTGAACTGTGTAATATTATCAAAGAGATCCTATAAACTATAAATAAGTATACCTTATAATTCTTTTATTATAAATTTTTACTATGCGGTTTTGTGTTATGTCGTTACATCGATTATTTTATGCACAGTAGAATATTGCAGGATTTTGCTCTTACTGAGGTTGGCAGGTCTGTTATTAATAAAAATGAATTTTTTTTATGATTGATTTCATTGTGAATTAATACTTAATATTTGATTTTGTCCAACCCGTCATAGAGAAAATGTAAATTTGTATATATTTAGCCAATCAAAGGTCTTTTAGAGTATAAATTGTGAGTGTTTTCATGTGTTGCCACCCCTGCATTAAGTTTATTTTATTTTCATATATTCTCAAATTATTCAAAGGAATTCCAACATATTGACTGTAACCTAGCTGGCAAATAGCCAACAACTATGTCTAGAGATCATAGCTTTTTTTTCCTCTTTATTTTATTTATGCTGCCAAGCAGGAGTCCTTTCTTGTATTTAGTTTTTCTCTTAAGTGGTCATAGTCCTAAGGATTCTGATCCCTTGATCATAACTTAGCTGGAAGATAGCCATCTATGATCTCAGGGGGCTGCGGCTCACCCTAGTTTTAAAACAAAAGATGCTACATCTATCCTGCCAAGCAGCACCCTTTTTCTGTTTTTAGTTTTTCTTGGGTGGAAGCCCAAAGGGTGTTTTTGTAGAGCTGCATCAAGGAGGTTCCTTAAGGGTTAGCTGTGCCCCAAGGCAAAAGATCTGATTTAAGTGGTAGGAAACATGGCCTAGGATTTGGGATTAAACAGTTTCTAAAAAAAAAACTTGGGAATCAAAGCAGTGACTTCCATTTCTGCTTTTGTTTGTCTGTGGCAGTTGTGTCCCCAAGTTCTTCCCATTAACTCCATCTTTGTTTAACTACTGGCTGTGGAATCTGTTTACTTCTATATTGTGTCCCTTTCACACAGGTCCTCTTCCAAATTTCATAATTAATGCTGGTAAGCAGTCTGAAACGACCCCCGTGGGAAGCATCCCAGTGATTTGTGTTTGTAAGATGGTCATCTGCTGCCATCTACCCTTGCCTACAGGGTTTCAACCTGGAAGGGCATGTTGCTATGTCAGTCTCTGCCAGGTTTGTAGGGTAAACTGAAGATGTAAGTTTAGTTGCATTTAGTATTAAAATGTATTAATGTGTGTCATTGGTATAAGTGTATAACAAATGAAACACCAAACAAAGAAAAGAAATAAATATAAGCACATTCTTATATAAAGGAAAATATATTTAAAAAATTGATAGAAATATTTAAAAAGGACAATGAAACAGGAACTGCACAAAACATAGTTCATTTACAATAAAAACCTTAAATAAAAACTTCATAAGTAGTTGAAGAACATGACA
The DNA here is from genome assembly GCA_907164885.2 of Dolomedes plantarius. Classification (NCBI taxonomy): domain Eukaryota; kingdom Metazoa; phylum Arthropoda; class Arachnida; order Araneae; family Dolomedidae; genus Dolomedes; species Dolomedes plantarius. The sequence goes on from OU015499.1 coordinate 17,075,663, forward strand.
TGAGAAATTCACAAATTTTACAAGTTATAAGGCTTTATATAATAACCTTAGTAGATTTAACTTTGAGATAAAAGTTCAGACGACCTGAAATTTTATTGCTCAGAGATGAAAGAAGTGCTATATACAATATACATAAGCTGTTCCAATAGTGGCACACATGCAAGTAAAAGTCAAATATAACAATCACCAATTTTTAAAAAAGAATGCATTTCCATTAGATCCAAAGTGGAACAAAGACAATTTTTTATATATTAAATAAAAATCTTGTCCACTTCAAAGTATAAAAACTTCATAAATATTCAAATGAATGAATTTATGAATCACTAAAATTTGAAGAAACATTTCAAAGTCATAGTACTTTAATATCTTATTAGTTTTGATAATTGCCTATAAGCTATACTTAACATTGCAACCAGATATTAAAAGTTCTAACAAAGTTCATAATGCTCGGAATGATGTATCATATAAAAATAGTTTAAACTAGTCAACTTTGTAAGGCTACATGATTGACTAGATATCAAGAGATGTTAACAATTGACTAGAATGCTATAGTTAAAATATCGGATATGGAACACCAAATGAGCAAATGATACAGCAACATTCAGAAAATGCTAGTGCCAACAAACAACTTTGATAAATGGCAACATGGCAAGAAATGACTTTCTGACGCCTAGCAAATAGTTTGATTTGAAATCACAGTTGGCATGCAAATACCATAGAAAAAGATGAATAATCCCTTTGGCAATATTCCATAACTTAGAGAAGGCCAAGAATATTCGTTTCATTCTGAAGAGAGAAAGTATGGGCAAGGAGGTTAGTTGCGTTTCTTTTTCTTCTTCTTATCACTGTCTGTAAGGTCTACAAACATTGGTTTAGCTCACGAAACATAATCTGAAAAGAATCAAAAGCATCAATTTAGACTGCTATAACTTCATCATTTATTATTTACAGCTTTACTTCATAAAAAAATTTGGATGTAAAAAAATATTAAATCAATAGCTTCAGGTCATTAAGTTTTATAAACTACTAGCATTATTGCCCGGCGTTGCCTGGGTAGATATAGATATAAAATATTTCATGCATTCCATCAAAAAAATACTGGGCTGCACTCCCGCTCTTCATGTTCATCTGGCCAGACAGAATGCACTTAGCACATTTCTACTGAAATGATATACAAACAATAAGAAAGAAAGAAACTGAGCCTGCGGACCTTCGTCTGATTTTAAGGTCATTCCCAACCCTCTTTCTCCCGTGCATTGGAATTTGACCCCCCCCCCCCTCCGTCATCCTCAAACCACCCCTCTTAACGCAGCTGGTTGAGGGGAAACCACAGGGGGTAGACGCACCTCTATCGGGCACAAAAAACATTAAAAAATTAATTTAAAAAAAACTAATTGAGCCCCAAATTTCGTTTTTCCTGATTTAGTTTCTCGGGTTCAAAACATTAACTGTGCCGAATTTGGTCCTGGTGGGTGAAACAGTCTATGATTCTATAGCGGACAAACAAACAGACAAGCTCTTTTACATATATAGATACTCTATTTTACAAGTCTGCTTTATGCAAGAAATATAATTAAAAAATATGCTATAAATAAATGGTTTTATATTAGAAGAAAATTGTATAAAAATTTAATTTGTATAAAAACTGCTGAAAGTTGTCAGTTTACAGGGTATTCAATGTTTTTAAGTGCTTGCTTAAAGATATCCCAGAAAGGGTAAACTTCTTAAAATGTCCACTCTTATACAGCTCATATTCAAAATATTAGAATAATTACATTTTTTTACAAATTGAAAATATTGTTTGGTAATTTAATGTCTTTTAATGCAAATATACAAACGATATTTTTATTAAGAACTTATTGTTGATTAAACTTATTTATTATCTTAAAATAAATATCATTTTTGAAAAGATTAATTGAAAAAAAAAAAATTTGAAAAGTCAAAATATTAGAATATTTATTCAAGTGGTTCAAAATATTAGAATATTTCACATTAATTCTCCTTTAATTATCACCAATTCATAACTGGTGGCAACATAGATTAAATTGAGATGATTTTATTTAAAATCAGTATTATTTTTGCAGTTTATTTGCTTTTTCGTCTTAAAATGGGTCGTGTGAGTGATATTCCTGAATCTATTAAACTTCGTATGGTGGATTTGTATCGGCACGGTAAGAATCAATGTTATATAGAGAATTATTTACATTGTTCGCAATCAAGCGTTAGTAAAATACTAACACAATATTAAAAAAATGGAAAATTTCAAAATAATTGCCGAAATGGCGGCCGAAAACCAAAAACATCCGCTAGGAAACTGAAGCGTATAGTTAAGAAAAACCGTTTAAAAGTGTGCGATTCTTGCACCGAAAACGGAAAGAAGCAGTTGAAGTTTCTAAATTGACAACATTAAGACGTCTCCATAAATTTAAGTTTGAATCTCGTGTACCGAAAACAAAACCTCTCATGACTGCAAAACAAAAGCATATAAGATTGAATTGGTGTAAATCAAGACGTTTATGGAGCGAAGAAGATTGGAAAAAAATATTATTTAGTGATGAAGTATGTTTTGTGTTTCATATGGTAATCAAGGTATTCGAGTTTGGAGAATGAAGCAAGAAGCATTTGATAAAGAATGCCTTAAACGTTCGGTAAAATTTGCTGCTAGTGTCATGGTTTGGGGGTTGCATGAGCGCAGAAGGACCTGGAAAGTTATGCAGTGTCTACGAAAACGTTAACTCTCAGATATATCAATTTTGGAATACTACATGATTCCATCATCAGAAGATTTATTTGAAGACGATTTCATCTTTCAACAAGATTTAGCGTCACCGCATATCTCGGTGTCAACTAAGAATTGGTTCCGCCAACGTAAAATTAAGGTACTTCCTTGGCCACCAAACTCACCAGACATTAATCCCATCGAAAACTTATGGGGTATAATGAAGAAAAAACTCCAAGAAAATCCTCCTTCAAGTTAAACTGAATTAGTGGCACATATAAAGTCTATTTGGGCTAATATTGATAGAAACGTTTGTAAAAACCTTGTATATAGTATGCAAGATCGATTGTACGCTGTTACTTCATATTCACAGGGCCTTTTTATCGCATGGGCAAATCGGGACATTGCCCAGGGCCCCCTGATGCTAGGGGGCCCCAAAAACCCCTTGGTGTATGCACCTAGTACTTCTAATAGTATGTATTTTTTATAAATGTCCGTAAGGGGGGGCCCCCCCCGAATAGCATCTGCCCAGGGGCCCCCAGCGTTCATAATCGGGCCCTGCATATTCATAAGGTAATATTTTTGCGTAAAATAAAATATTCTAATATTTTGAACCAATCTAAATTTTATTCTAATATTTTGATGTGTTTCAGAAAGCTGTTGTATACCTACTTTATTGTATTTTATATTTTGTAAATGTTAAAATCTTATCTAAACATTCCAGATTTAATTTATAAGAAATTTAATTGCATTTACTTAGTATCAAAAATAAATAAATGGAAAATAATTTCTTTCTTATTACTTTTTCTCAATTATTCTAATATACTGCTGGCCACTGTAAATGCAACACCCTGAAGGAAACATGCTAATAACATGAAATTTACAACATGCATTAGCAGAGGTGAGATATGCAAATGATTGGAATTTCAGCGCAGACGCACATCACGCGCGCCTGTGGCGTCACTTCAAAGCGCTATTTAAGGCTTGGAAATTGTTGGATGAATACTCACATACTTTTCTTTTTTTACGGTTTTTTTTAAAGAAAAAAAAGCTTAAGCAGGATGCAAATGGCGTCCTAAATATTTGTTTTATTTTAAGTTGCAAACGCACGTTCCATCGGCAGAGTTGAGAGATTTAGGTTCGCTCCAAACGATGTAATATTTGCCGATTGGTCGACGCCATTTGACGCAACCGCATGGGGGGGGTGTGGCCAAGGATTTCATTTCAAGATATCAGAAATCGGTGTGGCAACGGCACCCGCAGGCGATTATGCAAAATAGCAAGAGTATATTTACTCGGCCCATGTGAGTACGATCAGTGACAGTGAGAGTGAGAGGGAGCGACAAGGCGCGTTTTTCAGCTCGTTCGCCAGCCGCGACGCAGTGTTTTTTTAGCCCGCGAGAATGACGGTGTTTTTAGCGATAGAAAGTTTAGCAGACTGGGAAAAGAGGATGTCGCTTTCAACCTAAAGTAAATTTTACCCTTTTCCTAAAGTTTTTTTAATAGCCGCTAATTGTTCTCGAGGCAAAGCAGTGCGGGTATTACGAAGTAAGAAATTTTCCGTAATGCAACTTATGTGATAAATGTTAGTTTTTAATTTGTCAAAACATGACATCTAAATAAACGTTTTTTTAAGAAACTTGCAAATTTTTACTCAAGTCTCGAAGAACCTTTTTTTACATAGCATTTTATGACGAAGGACTTTCTCCACTGTAGCACTTGGAAGCAGAATCATTTTTAACTGCTCCCGCCTTTTCGATAACAATGGTTATGGGCCCAGGTCACGGTAACGAGCCTAGAGTAAATGACCCCTGCAAGTTTTAGGGCCATTTGTCATATAGTGAAAGTGTTTTTTTGTCTTATCGAATATATTTTTACTAGAAGAAATTTTATATAGCTATACTAAGATTAGAGTAAGGTGACTGAGGGGGCTACTCGAAGAAATGGATACGAATAACTTAATAATTACTCCTCTGAATGAGGATAACTATGCAACATGGGTGACCGATATGAAAGTCTTACTCCTTAATAAAGAATGTTGGAGCGTCACCTGTAAGAAGAAATCGAACCAACTGCAGAAGCTGCCGAAAAGGAAAAAACAAGTTTCAAAAGTAAGCAGATAAAAGCCTTCACCTATATCTATTATCAGTTAGTCCAGAGCTAAGACAAATCATTGAAGATACTACCGATCCGGTTGAAGCCTGGAGACGTCTAGAGCAACATCACAGACCTGACTCCCGAGCACGCATAATCCAGCTAAACGACCAATTCTTTTCGTGTCGACCGACCGAGGGAGAAAGCATCGATATGTACGCAGCACGTTTAAGAAGAATTTTTCAAGAACTTTCCGATGCGGGAGAACCTGTATCAGAGTTTCACAAGTCATTTCAACTTATCAGACACCTACCCAGGAAGTATGACGGAATTATTCAACAGATTACCGATGGCCTAAGACTGACTTCATCTTCAGTAAGATTATCACCGAATTAAGAGCTGAGGAATCCCGTACCAAGCTGAGGGAAGTAGACGAGGAGGCGATGATCGCTACGTCATCATCACTCGCGGCGAAGCCAAGATCCCGACGAGGTTAACAATCGACGACGAAGAAGCAGACTGAGAGGAGACCGAGGAGCGAGACTCCGCGACGTCAAAAGACCATCAGATGTTACAGATGTCATCAAGTTGGACACTACGCGAGGAACTGTAAGAGTAAGCCGCTTAATTCTCAGAGTAAAACCAACGCCAAGGTAAGCAAAAGAACTTTTTAGAAACTAATCTGTTAACGGAGGCCAACTCCAGCGAGAGACTGATTCCAGAAAGCGCCTGGATTGTAGACTCAGCAGCAACTAATCATTTCTGTCGCGATAAATCTATGTTTGTTGAAATGAATAATGTTAACAACCAATATTTTTCCGTAGCAATTGCAAACGTTAAATGTCCTATAGAAGGAATAGGAAAGGTTAGATTTAGCATAGGTAAAGAAAACATCTGTCTATCAAATGTTTATTTTTGCCCTAAACTAACACGTAATCTCCTTGCCTGTAACATATTAGATGAAAGAGAACTTTCATTTGTAGGCAAAAATGGGAAAATTACAGTCTATAAGAAAAATGGGGAGAAACTGTTTATAGCTGAAAAATGTGCAGGTTTATACATAGTAAACCCGACCTACCCGAAAAACAGAGAAATAACTAATCCTGTTGGTTTATGCACGCAGTTAAACAAATTTAAAAATTGGCATGAAAATTATGCCCACATTAACTCCCAATACATTAAAGATACATTTAAAGCAGGAAGTGTCCGTGGTGTACCTTCAACTAATATAAAGATTCCAGATTGTAAAGTATGTAAAGAAGCGAAAAGTAAGAGAATAACCTTTAAACCTCTTTATAAGATTCGCTCATCTGAACCACTGGAACTTCTTCACTTAGATTTATGTGGCCCAATGCCAGTAGAATCGCGAGAAGGTCATAGATACTTTTTAACTATTACAGATGACTATTCACGCAAAACCACAGTATACCCATTAAAAAGGAAATCTCAAGTTTTCGAAACCTTTGACCGATTCAGACGTAGAGCAGAACGTTTTATAGGTAAAAATATTAAAAGCGTAAGGTCTGATAATGGCATGGAATTTGCCAACGAAAAATTTCGGAAAACATTTGAGGAGCTTGGTATACGGCATGAATTTTCTAACCCTTATACGCCTGAGCAAAATAGCGTGGCGGAACGTATTAATTATACTGCCGTTGACGGCATTAGAGCGCTACTAAAGGATAGCGGGTTAGGAGAAGAATTTTGGGCGGAAGCATTAATGCACTACATATATTCGTGGAATAGAATAATCACAAAGGCCGTGATAAAACACCATTCGAACTATACGGAGGAAAACCACCCTCAATTAAACACTTAAGGCCATTTGGTACAAAAGCATATGCAAATACCCCTAAACAACTTAGACATAAATTAGAAATGAGAGCTAAAGTTGGAATTTTAGTGGGATATGCACATAACACCCGTGGTTATAGAATCTGGATACCAAATGAAAATAAGATTGTAGAGACTATTAATGTAAAATTTGAAAATGAGCGACCCAGAGTGCTAAGTACTCAAATCCAAAAGTGGAAGCCGTCCTGGAACCCCACCAAACAAAATTTCAGTTAGAAACGGACAACGAGGAAGCCGAAGATGTGCCAACTCCTGTAAGGACTCATGATAGCACTCTTGCTGACCCCGGTCCTAGTACAAGGGGGGAAACCTTAGCCGAAAGCTCAGAGTGAGAATGAATCGGACTCAGAACAAAGTGATAGTCTAGATTCAGAATCGCGAAGGCCAATAATTTGGATTAGAAAGGCAGTACCAAGAAAAACATGTAAACGTATAGATATATATTATTATGCAAAAGGAAGACCAGATAGACTTCGCTCACTAGAAGATGTTCGTAAATTTTGTATAACTCACGACTTTCCATTTAACCCTGACCAATTTTGTTTAAAGGAGATAATCAATATAGTGGCATTGTTGAAATGGATAATAGTGAAGAAATAAACTTTACGGAATCATGACTAGAACATGAGGTAAAAATTCCCAATAGTTTTGAGGAAGCCTGTTATTCACCCCAGAGGGGAGAATGGCTAAAAGCCATGAAAAACGAACTTAAGGTTATGCAAGAAAGGGGTGTATGGGAATTAATTGAAAAACGACCAAATGAAAAGGTAATAGGAAACCGATGGGTATATACTTTAAAAGTCAATGAATTAGGTAAAATTGAACGCTACAAAGCACGTTTAGTAGCACATGGATTTAGACAAATCCAAGGAATTTCATTTGAGGAAGTATTTAGCCCAGTTGTAAATTTTTCAATTATAAGAATGTTTTTTTCAATTTTCATATGTCATTACCATTGGGAACATGTACAGTGTGATATTCGTTGTGCTTACTTATACGCTCCCCTAAAACAGCATATTTTAATGAAACAACCCCAGGGATTTGAGGAAAACCCTGACTTTGTTTGTCATCTTAAGAAAGCTGTTTACGGTCTTAAACAAAGTGGGAGGGAGTGGTATTTTAAAATGCACGAAGTTTTAAGTAAAAAAGGATTTAAGAAATTACAGTGGTGTAATTGTGCATACACCTATGAGGGAAATGTAGCATTAGTCCTTTATGTCGACGACATAGTAATATTTGGAAGCAATTCCGAATGGATAGGAAAAGTCATTAAAATATTAAAATCTGAATTTGACATCAAAGTTTTGGGAAAAACGCGTAAACTATTAGGTGTAGAGTTTGTAGAGAATGAATTTAAAATTTTTATACATCAACACAGTTTCATCCATAAATTGTGTAACGAGTATAAAAAATACTCATTCCCCATCTCCTCACTACCGATAACTAAAGGAACTGTATTTTCGAAAACGCAGTGTCCCGAAAATAAAATTGAAATTCAGGAAATGACCCGATATCCCTATCGCAATGTCATCGGAAGCTTAGCTTACTTAGCAAATAAGACTAGACCGGACATAATGTATGCAGTAAACATTTTCTCACAGTATCAAGAAAATCCTGGCCTGACACACTGGGAAGGTTTGTTAAAATTACTCGGTTACATAAAATATACTTCGCATTTTCAACTTGACCTTTCAAAGGTCAAAACCACGAATCTGAAGGCATACTCCGATGCAGACTACGCAACTAATAAAGATGATAGGACATCGATGGGAGGTCAAATTGTATTTTTAGATCAATCCCCGATATCCTGGCGATCATTCAAAATTAAAAGTATTTGTCTCAGTAGTATGGAATCAGAGTTCGTAGCGCTTACAGAAACAGCTAAAGAGCTCACGTGGTTAAAAGAATATTAAGTGATTGTGTTGAAAATATAGAATCTTTAAAGAATACGAATACGTGTATACTGTATGGCGATAATCAGGCATCATTAGATTTCGTAAAATCACCTATTGAAAATAGTAGAACGAAACATATTGACATAAAATTGTTTTTCATACGTGATTTAGTATACAAGGAATTATTCGAGCTTAAGTATATCCCAAGTAAAGCTAACCTTGCTGACCTATTTACAAAAGCCTCATGTAAATTTAAATTAAAACAATTTAATGAAATTATATTTAAATCCATTTATAAACCTTAAATTTAACTTATTAAACTATTGCAGAAATATCGGAAACGGAAATGAGTGTTTATTATTTATTTTGCTTATTAGTTCGAAGTTAATATTATTTAAGGGGGGAGGATTTAAAATTAACCTTCGTGGTATGTCATGAAAAAGTTTTATGTCAAAATATAATCATTGTAAATTTTTATATATATTTGTAATTTTTGTGATACGGATATATATATATATATTCAAACATGGACTTTAACAAATGTGAAGTTGAAATTTTTTTGTAATTTTTCACATTTAATTTTTTTTTTAACCTGTCAGGCATGACAGCATATCTAATGGTTTACAAAATTGTATGGAAGTAAAAATTTTGTTATTATATATATAAAAAAAAAAAAAAAAATTTTTTAAATGTATAGCAGTTCCATCTTCAAGAAAGAACGTTTGTGTAAGAAGATACAATTATGTTGAAATTATTTTTCTTTATTTGTGAACCAACTTAGATGTTCCTGGAAGATGTAAAATGTTATTGAAACTGATATACATTTATAACTTTATTTTTTTCTGTAAAAGTTGCATTACGTTAGAAAGCTTTTTTATTTTTAAGTAAAAAAGATGAGGGGGAATTGTTGGATGAATACTCACATACTTTTCTTTTTTTACGGTTTTTTTTAAAGAAAAAAAAGCTTAAGCAGGGATGCAAATGGCGTCCTAAATATTTGTTTTATTTTAAGTTGCAAACGCACGTTCCATCGGCAGAGTTGAGAGATTTAGGTTCGCTCCAAACGATGTAATATTTGCCGATTGGTCGACGCCATTTGACGCAAACCGCATGGGGGGGTGTGGCCAAGGATTTCATTTCAAGATATCAGAAATCGGTGTGGCAACGGCACCCGCAGGCGATTATGCAAAATAGCAAGAGTATATTTACTCGGCCCATGTGAGTACGATCAGTGACAGTGAGAGTGAGAGGGAGCGACAAGGCGCGTTTTTCAGCTCGTTCGCCAGCCGCGACGCAGTGTTTTTTTAGCCCGCGAGAATGACGGTGTTTTTAGCGATAGAAGTTAGCAGACTGGGAAAAGAGGATGTCGCTTTCAACCTAAAGTAAATTTTACCCTTTTCCTAAAGTTTTTTTAATAGCCGCTAATTGTTCTCGAGGCAAAGCAGTGCGGGTATTACGAAGTAAGAAATTTTCCGTAATGCAACTTATGTGATAATGTTAGTTTTTAATTTGTCAAAACATGACATCTAAATAAACGTTTTTTTTTAAGAAACTTGCAAATTTTTACTCAAGTCTCGAAGAACCTTTTTTTACATAGCATTTTATGACGAAGGACTTTCTCCACTGTAGCACTTGGAAGCAGAATCATTTATAACTGCTCCCGCCTTTTCGATAACAGAAATTTCGACGATTTCAAGTTCGGCAATTGTGTTTTTCTTGTGGTTTTTTCAAAAAAACGATCAATTATGCCTCGTCAAAAACAGCGATCATCTTTTGATCAAGTATCCGAGTTCGACAGAGGAAAGATAGTGGCCTACCGAGATTGTGGATTATCTTTCAGGTATATCGGTAGTCGTGTTAGACGAAACCAAACAACTGTAATGGGGATATGTGATCGTGGATGCTGGAGGGTACGACGGACCGGCGTGTTCGATCGCATCCACCTCAGCGTACCACTTCACGTGATGACAGGCAAATTGTGCGCATGGCAGTGACGGATCGCTCAGTCACATCACGAACCATAGCACAGCACATGCAGTCTGTAACGCATCATCCAGTGTCTGCGCGTACCATTCGACGCCGTTTACAGCAGAGTGGTCTGTCCGCAAGACGTCCATTGCTTTGTCTACCCTTGACGCAGAACCACAGACGTCTCCGCCGCCAATGGTGCGATGACAGAAGGATGTGGACGGCAGAATGGAATGAAATTGTCTTTACTGACGAGTCACGCTTCTGTCTGCAACACCACGATGGTCGCATTCGAGTCTGGAGACACCGTGAAGAGAGGATGCTGAACAGCTGCGTTATGCACCGCCACACTGGTCCTGCACCGGGTATTATGGTATGGGGCAGTATTGGATATCACTCTCGCACACCTCTAGTACGCATTGCCGGTACTTTAAACAGCCAGCGCTACATCTCCGAGGTGTTGGAGCCAGTTGTCCTTCCTACCTTCAGGGCTTGCCCACAGCCATATTTCAACAGGATAATGCGCGACCACACGTGGCACGCATTGTCCAACGGTTCTTCGTCAATCGCCAGATTGAATTGCTTCCCTGGCCGCCTCGCTCTCCGGATCTTTCGCCGATAGAAAACATGTGGTCCATGGTTGCTCTACGATTGACCCAGATTCCATCCCCAGCTGCCACAGCAGATCACTTTGGCAACGTGTGGAAGCTGCTTGGTCTGCTATACCCCAAGAACTCATCCAAAGTCTCTTTGAATCAATGACGAGGCGTGTGGCAGCGGTGATCTCCAACAATGGCGGCTACTCTGGCTACTGATTTTGGCAGGAACCATACTTCACAGAAGGCTATAAATTTAATCATTTGATACTTGGTCAACATGTTATCTACAAAATAAATTTTGTTGTGATATCTCTTGTCTTTCTTGGTGTTGCAATTTGGGTGGCCAGCAGTGTATTTTGAATCGGACCTGTAGAATATTTTTAAACAGTGTTTACTCAGGGCAGTATCATTTTTTTGATGATCTTTCAATGATTCAAGAATAAGTTCAGATGATTTTTTTAACAATTCATTATAGTTGAACAGTGATTTCATTTCTATATGGAATCAATTTCTTTTATATTTGAAATTAATACAGGGTTCTAACTGTTCTTAAAAATACATATGTCTTTAAAATTACTATTTTTTATTTATTTATTTATTTTTTTGGGGGGTGCCCTTGTATGCCCATAATTTTAGACAAGTAATTCATAAGTTCTAATATATTTCACCACAGAACAAAAATTGAATAGAATAAAATAAAATGATTTTTTTCTTTTCTTTCAAATGTCAGGCATTTAGCAATTAACTCCATTAACCACCTTTTTTTTTTTTTTTAAAGATGAATGAAGAAAGGTATGCTTTTGATTTTAGTTTGGTTAGAATCTAGGGTGATGAAGGGAAGGGTTTTCCATAAAGTTACATCAGTAAAAAGATTTTAAATTATTCTTTGTATTTATTAAATATAGCAACAGGTCTTTGATTTAGTTCATTTCCATAGAACCATAGGAGAAGGGTTATTGTAGATAGGGAGAAAAGAGATTATAATGCATTTGTAGCTAATAAGCAGTGGTACTTTTATTTAGAAAATCTGTTTTAATTGGACAGCATAATACACTCGAAATTAAATTATTGTTCAAATACCATTGTAGCCCCATAACTGACATTCATCAAAGGTTTTGCAAAGATATCAGCATCTCTGATATCTTCTTGAGTTGTAGGGTTACATTTGAGATTAACTTTCTCACAACTTTAAAGTTTTACCCGTTTTCTTTTGCTTTTGTTGTATTTTCTATGTTAAGCGAGTAGTATTATGTTTATTGTTATAAGGTAAATCAAATTATGGGAAACATTAATAAATATAATTGAATTAATAGATTTATCTTCATCTTCATAAAAAAAAAAGAGTTAAAATTTATCCTTCAGAATAGTCTTAATAATTGTAAAATAATACAAAGAAGTTCTTAAAACACTTAATATTAAAGGCATGGAAAGGCTAAAAACACAGCAGTTTTTTTTTTGGTTGTTGTTTTCTTTAAACTGAAGATTTTAAGGGAACTAGAGTTCTTGCAAAACCTCACTCACCTCACTCTTGTATTTCACTATCATAAAGGATTTACTTTAAAAGAAGTCTAAGCAAATATTTGAACTCAGTCAGTTTTTAAGAGAAGACAAAATATATTCCAGAATATTTCCTTAATTTCCAACATTAAAATGCATTTTCCCTGGATTTATTTTAATTTCTTTGTGGGCTAAAGAATGATTTTTCAGGGTAAACCACCTTTTAATCCTCAAAGGGCAAGGGTCAAAACAGCCAGTAAGTATTTTAAAACAGGTGGACCTTTTAGGATATCTTTCAGCAGCAGAGAGAAAACATTGAAAACCCTGTAAACTGTTAGCTTTCAGCAGATTATAATGCAAATTAGATATTTTCTTACATTTTTCTTCGAATGCAAACTCATCATAGCATATTTTTCAATTCTATTTCTTGCATATGAAGGTAGACTTAAAATAAAGAGTGCACAGAACTTCAAAATTTTCAACAGAGAAAGCTCTTTAATAAAATAAAATTTTTATTTAATATTTTAAAAAATAATTCAAAAGATTTTTGGAAAAAGTGTGCTCTGCATTAAAGATCTATTTTCAAATACATAAAACAAAATTAAAAAATATTCATTTGCTAATCTGTCACTAACACTGACAGGTAAATTACCCACATTGTTATGTGGTGATTGAGCACCTACAAGGTTAATTGATGCACCATCTTAAATAAGTTAGTCAGCGGTTCTCAACCTTTTTAGCCCCAAGACCCCCTAAATGTAAGAAAAATAAAATGAATGTTTTGTGACCTCCCCACTTAGTGTTTTTATCACTGTTCTTATCACCTTTGTATTTGATTAATTTATCAACTGTAAGTATCACCGTCTTCATCACTTTTACTTTTCTTTTAATACCATTGAATTTCATCACCTTTATATTTATAATTTTACTGCAGATATCTGGCATTTGGCTCAGCTTGTGCTATTCAGGACCTTATGCAATTAAACTTAACTAACCAACCATTGTGATCTCCCAGATCAAAACTTAATACAGTAAAACCTCTCAAATCCAGAAACCCCAAATCTGGACGTCTCAATCCGGAATTTTTTAATTAATGGCCAATTTTACTTTTCCATTTTACCAATAGATGTCACTTCGAAAATGATTGGTAAAAAAATGCACTTCCTTTCAAGGAAGTGACAGCAGCGATTTTGAAGGCTTTCAAGTGTCTGGGAAAGAAGCTGAAATAGCAGAATTAGTAGAATGTGCAAATAAAGGCAACATTAACTTGGATAAATCGGACATACAGGAAATTTTAGACACCGATGAAAATGTGTCAATCGTCGGTTCTCTGAGTGATTCTGAAATTATTGATAGTGTGGTAAATAACAAAGGTTATGATGACAGCAATCGTGAAAGTCAGTCAGAATGCCCCAAAAATGAAAGAATGTCAATGGAAGACCTGATAAAATCATTAGTTTAAACAATATTAAACTTAGAACACCAGAATTTTATCTCGGAACGGGAAATTACATGAAATACATAATTATGGCACTATATAGGATTCGAGAAAAAATAATTTCTAATAAGCTGAAACTAAAGCACAGACATTATTGACTGAAATGTTTAAATTATATTGTAATTATATATTCTTTTGTAGGTTTAATTAATAATTAAACCATTTTACATGTTTTTTTGTAGTATGTTTATTTTTTCTCCTAAAATTTTGTAGTGTTATTTAAAAACTTCTCAAATCCGGAATTGCAGTGTCCTGAATGATTGCGGATTTGGGAGGTTATACTGTAACAGCAATAATAAATAGCTTTACGAGTGTCCTTTTTTACAATTTGAGCTGTAATTATTCATGACCCCTCTTGCATGTTATCATGACCCCCCCCCCCTCTTGGGGTCTGGCTCCAGTTGAGAAACGTTGCAGTGAGTAATAAAGAAGTGCAATATATGTATTGGTAAAATAAATGTATCATTGCATTTTCCACACAGTCTAAACTGAAAAGTGATAAGTTGATTATTATTTCAATGAATAATTTTGTACCTTTTCTTCATCGTCTGGAACTCGTGATATGAAGTCAAGATTCATTATTAGGCACGCTGTGGATTTCTTAATTTCTTTGTGAATTGTTAATGCCTAAATAAGTAAAGTTTTTACCTGACAGTAACATCAAAATATATAACATAATTGCAACATCTGTGAACAAATGCAATACCAAAAGACAGATTTAAGTCTTGCTAAATTAGATTTCAGTGCCCAATTTAAAATAAGTCTTAATATATTTAATGATTCCATTATGAAAATTGAGTTGTTCATTTCAGTATGGGCCATTTAATCTTTTTTAAAGTTTGAGAAAAAATAATGATATTTAATCAATTATAAAACAATACCAAAATAAACAGTTTTATATGAATGAAATAAAATGTTGAACAAAGTAATGGCAACATACCCAGAAAACATATTTTATGTACGAAGAAACAAATTACATTACATTCCTCCAATATAATCACCAGCAAAGTCATGTACCTTTTGCCAGATGTCAGGAAGCCGTAGAGACCGTTGGCAAGGTGTTGTATTTGATGTCAGCGAAAGAGCGCCCTAAGCTCGGATCATAGACGGCACGACAGGAAAATCTGATGCCTCGACGGGGTTCTTTCAACTTAGGAGAGAGGTCATGTCAGGGAATTACAGAGGGTGGTCCAACAACTCCCGGGTGCAGATGGTGCGTGTAGCTACGGGCAACCTTGATTTTAATCCCCGATCACTTTTTGTAAATGTGATTTAGAGCGGTAGAGACGACACTGTCCACTTCAATGTCACGCAGCTACTACCCCTTCTACTGCATCTACAGTTTTATGTACTCTATACATCGCATACAGCATTCCACCTCACCTCCTCTGTTCAATATTCTGTTTTGAGCATGCCCAATGTTCTTCGATTTTCTGGGCGGACGTTGCCAGTGACTTTTTTACAACCCTCGGATTAATCTATAGACAGCAAAACTTTTAAACATTTTTCCCAGACAGGCAGAGCTAAAAGCAAACATATACCTCTGCCAATGTATAGATCACATGGGACCTAGGTTTTGCCCTAACACAGGTTGAAACTGCTGTCTCAGGCTACCTGTACCACTGCAGATATATAATTTTGCTTTAGGTTCCTTCTATTGCAGGCTTTTATAAATTTTGTCCATCTCAAGTGATTAGTTTGAAACTTTGTGACAAATATTAATTACAAATAGTAACATTTTATATATTTTGGTGGAATGAGAAGAAAGTTATTATTGCCTAAGAGATGGATCACACAGAATAAAATTAAACATATTTAACTTGATGTAATAGCCGAAGATCTTTTGCAAATTTACTATTGCAACATAGTTTAGAAATTGGAATAGCTCATAGAGTGGACACAGTCAGTAGGTATACAAGAGATGAATCCTGTATACACACACATAATATATATATATATCAGTTCAGTGACTGACTGACCGACAGATAACACACAGACCAAATCGTTGGACTTAAAGGGCTGAAATTTTTCATGGCGCTTCTTGTTATAGTGTAGGGGTGCTCTAAGAAAGATTTTTGAAAAGTTTTTCTTATTTTTAAAAAAAATTAAGTTTTTAAGCTATTTTTATAACATTTTTTAAAGTTTGCATTTAAAACAATAATATAAGGGTTATAAAATTATATCACGAGAAAATCATAAAAATTCCTTTAAAATGAAATCTTTTTCGAATCTTTATCTCCATTTTCTAATTTTGATGAATTTTTAAAGATTAATTTTTTGAATTTAATTTATTAAATGCTGATCACAAGATTTCTTTTCTTTTTGTGATATTTTAAATTGTGTCACGTGCATAACAATGAAATAAATTGACCAAAAAATATTAAAATACAGTAAAAGATCAAATTTAACCACTAGACTAATTGAGATGGAAGTTTTTTAAGAATTTAATTCAAATTAGTATGTTCTACAAATATTAAATTAAACTTGCATATAAAACTGCAATTTCCCATCAAAGTATGCTTTGCCATGACAATAAATAAGTCTCAAGGCCAAACTTTAAAATATGCTGAAATAGATTTAGGAGAAAATTGTGTCTCCCACGGTGTTTTACGTAGCTTGCTCATGTGTATGTTTGCAGATGAGCCTGGTAATATTAGTTCCACCCAATGAAGGAACAAAAATATTGCTTATAAGGAAATCCTCTAAAAAGCAATTTCATTATTTTTTTCATTGTAATTATCCTAAAATGTACTCTGTAGCGAAACACGGGTATTCAGCTAGTACTATATATTTCAATTGACCAGTTATAATTTTTCTATTATATTCCAATTGACTGAATTTTTCTCTACTGGAAAAATAACTGGAGCTCCCATGAAGTATGGAACAAATTGCAAAGAGATAAATCATACAGAGCAACCAAACAAGGAGATTCCTTACATGAAATTTTAGGAATAAACACAACAAGGAAACAACCTGTTATAATATATACACACACAGATGGTAATTAGTTTTGAACTAATTAATACAGCCTTTCATCAGGTCTAGGAGCATTAGGATTGTCTCTTTTTCCTATTGATTATTTTGAATTTTTGGATTTTTATTTTTATTTTGTTATTTAAATGAAAATACTTTTATGAATTATCCATAGAGGTAATTACACCTAATGTTAATGATGAGGAACTACAGTTGGCTCTCTGCTTAACGACGCTCTACTTAACGACGATATCTATTTAAAGACGATATTTCCCAGTCCCGGCCCCTCCGATGTTATGGGAAATGTTATTTTTCACAAATTCTGTTTAAGGGCGATCTCTACTTAAGGACGATTTTTCATGGTCCCTTGAAAGTCGTTAAACAGAGAGCCAACTGTATATTAATTAGTTCAAAACCAACAGACATTCTAATTTTTTAGTGTAGATTTTATGAAGCTGTGTTAGTTATTTCTCTTAACATTAAGAGGAGAGTTTACAGATGTAACAACCATGCTTTAATGAAGGTAAAAATAGAACTTGAATGCATTTCTAAAGGTGTAATTCTGTTGTATTTAAAAC